>CM076570.1:1280994947-1281594947 GCA_034641835.2 Pinus albicaulis | reverse complement strand
CACTAGGGCAACATTTACAGGTAGATATTATTGGAGAAAGGAAGGCATGGTTGCCTCTACAATTACAACTGAGAAAATGAAACATGGAAACCCTATGCACAGCAGGTTTCATGAGTAAATGATAATAATATATGTTGGAAAATGGCATTCATATGCGTGAGACAAAAATAACTAATAAATAAGTGAGGATTTTTCATAAAGAAATTTGAAACTGAATCCATTGGTTAGAAATTCCCCCCCACAAAAGAACACTTCAGGCACCACTCAATTCTACATTTTGTATCCAAATTATCAAAATTCAATTGTGCATAATTTTTTTTTTTTGTGATCAAAACATAGTAATACCCACAGAAATGTTCAAAATGCAGAGCATATATACATACATTTTTTATTTCTTCTTGAGCGCACGCACTGCAAATATTGTGGCTAGGGTTCGAAGCCCATACTTTAAATGGGATAATCAAGATAATATGACATTGCAAATGCACATTTTGTTCTAGGGTTTGAAGCCCATTATAGTTTTATAGATCTTAGGGATGGGAGCATCATCTTCACCAATGGCTACTACCATCAATAGAATATTGTATATTTTCACTAATTTCTCTAATGGATTAATAGATAAAATCATGGAGGAAAATATTAAAGATGTTGATCTCAATGTTAAAGCTCATGCACTCAATGCCCTACTTCAAAATCATCAACTCTAGGTTTTTAAGCAGGGTGATTTCATAGTTTACAAGAAACAGACAAAAGAAAAATTTGTAAGGTTAAATGGCCTCTCATAAGAAGATATGCTCATACATGAAGTCATAAAAAATGTTGGAAATATGGGTATATGGACATAAGATATTAAAAGAGAAACAAATTTGCAGCAGCCACAGGTTAACAAAGCATTGAAAAATATGGAAGCGCGTGACTTAATAAAAGGGGTGAAGTCTGTTTCTAACCAAGCAAAGAAGGTGTATATGCTAGTAGAATTGACACTTTCAAAGCAGACAACTGGAGGTGCATGGTACACAGGGATAAATTTTGATACGAAGTTCACTAACATTTTTATATTACAAAATATTGTTCATTCCGCATCCTATCCAAATACGATTTGCAAGCTATAATATCGTCTCCCATGAACATTTTTTGGTTCACACCAACCTTCTTGAAAATGCACCTATTGATTTTTCCGGAATGTCGATATTCATTTGTGATTGTATTGAAAATATTTACGTTAAACATGTGAATACTCACTTTTGGGCTCATCATATCTCTAACATAAGAAAATGCCAACTGATCCCGATGATTGAAGACCTCTAATTATTGAGAAAAAGGTAGGAAAATAGGTTTGTTGGAAGGTTGTTCTTTCTCAATATAAGTGCAGTATCTGGCACATCTATCACATCAACAACAACATGTGGAAAATCAATTACAGTGGTGAAGAATCATGCTATATAGGTAAAATTTATGAAATCATTGGTAAAGTAACAATGTTGAGCTCTCGTACCACTGTTGTAGGGAAGCATTTCAGAGCTCCAAGTTTGGAAACCATCATCACAGTAATGAACAATTTGATATCTCACATCATCTTCACTCCTTTTTACCTATATGATTGTAAAATTGACTTCCTCAATGGTATGAATATTTTAAGGACGCTTGGACATATCAATATCAACATTGTGATTTATAAGTAGATTTTTCAAAATTAACAAGGCATCAACAACAAGTTGTAGCTTCGCATCCATCCAAATGTTGTAAAAACGGTTTGGGAAAAGCATATGAGGAAGATGTTTTGGTATGAGGCCATTCATCACAGATTCCTTGTATGGAAACTCTCTAACCAAAGCTATGCCTCAAATTCCAATTATGTGAGACTCATCTGGCTTGATCTGGTACCTAGCAAGCTCTGTGAGAGTTGCATTGTCCATAAACATGAAGAAACACAAATTTTATGTCGCTATTTTCCTTACCTCCAAATATAGCTGAAATAACCACCAAATTCCTGCATAGCTCGATGCCCTTTTGGTCTTATTCAGATAAATCGAACCCGGTGTTGGGGTGATTGAAAAAACCGCAGGGCAATTTCATTCCTCCAGAATAAAAAAAATACCTTTTCCTTTCTTTGACATCCATATTTCCTCAAAAGGTGGCTGGCATTAATTTTGAATTGGGTTTTCCATGAACTTTCTTGAATTTCAGAGAAATCTTATTGATTAACACCTCTTTCTAAATCTTTTAAACAACATCTGAGGCTGCCATTAACAGAGAAAATTAGTTTGGGATTCTTATTTTTGCATAAAACGCACTGCTTAAATCCATGATTATCTTAAATAATAGGGTATCTCAATACCTGAAAGGTTGCAAGATCGATTCGCTATGGCCATAGCTTTCCTATGCAAATATTTCTCCGCTCCACATTCTAAGGGATAGTCAAATAATGGCCATGGAACCTCTATCTCCAGCTTAATTTCAACATCATGTGTAGAGATTTGCGGCCTCCTAAATGCTACGATAATTCCCAAGAAAATGTTCGATGAACATTCCACGTGATTGAAGGATGAATTAGAGTTTGAATCTAGTAGAGTAATGAAAGGTTTTTAGTAGAAATGATTTGAGAAGAGCAGCATGATAAGACATGTGATAAGGCATGTGATAAGAATTACAGTGTTTCTAGTTCATCTTGCATCAGGTTGTAGCCACTATTGAGAGTGTTGTTGATTTTGTGAGAAAATCAAGGATATCGAAGGTGGGATTGAAGGTTGAAGAGCTCAAGTAAATGGTGATGTGGAAGAAGCAATAAGCACAAAAACTGGACACTTTTTCTGTTATTCCCATAAACAAGCTTTGCTACGGAGGTTCCCAAGCTTGAATTCATGTCCCGTTAGAATTTACGAACATTCCTTGGGGAGTTTATCATGTCTTGCGAGAGTGCACAGATGATGGTATGATTTCTAATTTCCATGGCATGGAAGCTACATTATATAGGCAATAATTGCTTAAACTCTTACATTGTCATAGGCCTTTGAACATATGGATGAGGAGGGGCCACCTTCTTCTTCTTCTTGAAACTGAATAATCATTAGTCATCTTTTCTCGAGTTGAACTCTTCAATGCACTCAATACCGATGAGAGGGTGTTAAGGCTCCCCTCTTGTAACTCTGCTCTGTTGTTTTGCTGTTTTGGTAACTGAATGTTATTTTTGTTTTTATTTTTCCCTCCAATCCTCCCTGACAATAACCTCTTAAAATTTAAATGGAGTGGGAAAATGATTTTCGGATGAGTCAAAGCATTTTAATCGGAAGGGTCAAAATTTTTTATCGCAATATAAATAAATAAAAATAAATAAATAAATATAATATAATAAATATTTTAAGGTTCAAAAACTTTTATCACAATATAAATAAATAAATAAAGAAATAATTAAAATAAAAAATGTAATATAATATATATTTTATTTTTTTAAATTTATTCAAATATTGTAAATATTTTAATATTTTTCAAACGAAAGGTGGAAACTATGTTGAGTTTGTCAATCGTTTTATCTTTTTATGTTTTTTATTTTTTTCATTGTATATGATTCATCTAGATTAATCTTAACTTTGAATTTATCAAGTGTCTAGAGGGATCAAATCTAAAGAGGTTTGCACCTCAAGAGATTTGATTCCTCCCTCTAGGCCCTTGGTAGATCTAGATTGGTTTAATTATTAATTCTATGTTTTTAATTTTTATTTTATTTTGAAGGAATCAAAATGTTAAAGAGGAAATTACAATATCTCTACCATAGGAGAATAATTCAACACTAGAGAAGCCCTAGAGGCCAACAGAAAAATTGCAAGCAAAGAAAGGGCCGTGGATTTTCCGGATAGAGTAGGGCGGAGTTTTGACAAAGAGTGAACAAGCTCTAGACAATGTCAGGCTCTAATATCCTTGTCAAAATGAAAATAATATTAAATGGTAACTATGAGTTTTTTATCACATGGTATATATTTTGTATAGAGATGGTTGCCATGATAAACCTTTTGAAGACAAACAACTACTTGTCAAATATTCTTTTTAGATGAGATGTAAATTTCTTACTATTGGGCCCACATGGAGGAGGAGGACTTGGTGGATTATGAACTAGAGGAACGGGGTTTTCAACAATTTTTTTCTAGTCCCAATGATTTTATCCATTCTCATATCAAAGTCAACTTAGAAGGTCACCATACCGTGGTTTTTGTACCTCCCAAATATTTAGAAAGAAAAGATAGGGATTCAATATGAAACTATCTAGTCATTCGAAGCCCCTAACCCCTACTCTAGCCACACATTATTCAAATCCTTTAGTTTTAGCTACCCAACACCTGAGGATGTTTGTCATGGGCTAGATAACTCTTCTTGGTGTCTTTGGATTTAAGTTTAGTTTCCCTATTTATTGGAGGAAGACATAAAATGTGTTACTACTTCCTTAGGGTTTTCAAAAAATATTTAACACAATGGGGGTTATTTACTCTCATAAGCCTCTCTGGATTATTTTCCTGTATATCCTTCATCTCAAGTGCCATCAACCTCGCCATTCTTTGGAAAAATAGTGAAGGAAAGCCTTGCATCGATGACAAAAGAAGGTCAAACTAACATCATGAATGGTGTTGGGGTTTTCAGGGAGAAACAATCTTTTGAATAAGAAGGAGATATGAATCAAAAGTTGTCTGAGAAAGCAAGGAAGAGAAAAATCCATTATAGTGTTAATAAGAAATGTCACCATTCAAAAAGACTGAGGAAATGTCCCAAAAATCGTTGGTGGGGAAAGTAAGGGATTGAAAATTCATGTCCTCAACCCTAAAAGTGTGGGAGGATAAGAAAATATTTCCTATTGGAAAATTTCTTCCAAATGTGTTGTTGTTTTCTCAAGGTTGGATTCATTTGTGCTTCAAAGATGTAGTAGACACCAAAAAGGTACAACAAATGGTTTATAAAATTGATTCATCTCCTATCCTTTCCAATTTTAGATACCCCTCTTCGATGCAAAGTAGGAGAGGCTAGATATGGCCCCAATCTAGGTTCATCTTCCAAGTCTCCCTCATAACTGTTGGGACATCCTAATTTTCAAAGATATAGGTAACTCATTGGGATCTTATCTAACCCATGAATCTGCATATTAAGAGATGGGGGTTAAGACACACACCAATATTTTGGTTAATATGGACCTCAGAGAAGGGCTTATAGAGGGCATGGATATCAGGATTGGGGTGGAGTGTATTAAGATATTGGATTATGAAGGAATACCTTTTAGGTGTATGTAGGGAAATAGGTATGGGCACCTGGCTAAAAACTATGAACTTCCCTTTTCTACATAGGACTATCCATATAGAGGCAAGGACATATTAGGCTAGAAAAGGGTTCTAGGTTGGAGGTTTTGGGCGCCAAAAAAATATATATATGGTGCAACTCCTCTCTAAAAAAAAATCCTCCAATTCGTTAGTGATCTGAATATGGGCAAACTTTTTATTTCTATGGATGATCCCTCATTAGTATTAAAAATGTGTTTAAGGGTCATCTCATGTTAACTATTTGTTAAGGGGTTTATGTGTGTAGTTTTGTGTGTCTTTGATGATTAAATTATCAGTTAATTAGCAATCAAAAAATCATGTACAAAAAATGAAATGTAGAAATACAACTCACAGAAATCACAACACACAATGGATGATAACAGAGTTCACCCCTCCCGGGCTACATCTCCATGGACCTGCTTTAAGTAGCTAGGCCCTCTTGGGATTACGAGTCACATGTATGATTACAAGCACTAGTATTTCTGCAATTTTCTTTCTGACTATTCCATTGGCTTCGGAACACTCAAATACCCCAAAAATAACTATTCAATCACTCAATTTGGTTACCAGCTCCTCTAGGCTTGACCTCCAACCCCAGTGGCCATGAACTTATTTAATCTCCAAAGTGAAAAAATAACTATCATATGTGCTCCAATGCCTTTAAAAACCTTACCAATGTGTTCATAGCAACAAATAATAAAAAATTTGACTATTCATTCACTCCATTTGGACTTCAAATTATCTGAGTATGATCTTCCCTCCTGGTGGCCCTAGGCTTCAAAATTCTTCAAGTGACCAAAAACACTTGTAGATTTGCTTCATTTCCTCTAGAATCAATTCCAATGTATTCAGAGCATGCCAACCTACTAGGAATGAATATTCATTCACTCCATTTGGCCTTCAGATGATCTAGGCATGGCCTTCCCTCTTGGTGGCCCTAGGCTTCAAATTTCTTGAAGTGACCGAAAAAACATATAGATTTGCTCCATTACCTCTGAACGTTATTCAAATAGATTCATATCATGCCAATATACTTGGAATGACTATTACTTGAGAAAAAATTGGTCGAAAATTGAACAAGATAGGCCTCGTTAAATTTTCCCCAAGATTGTGCCTCTAAAGCTGGAAAACTACCAATTAGCTCCACCAAATCTAGAAGTCGCACTAAATTTGGGGAATCCGCTGAAACTACCACCAAATTCATCTCATGATTAATTAATGGATAATTGTAGATTTATTGTGGCTAAGTGCACACCAAACCGAGATTAGTGGGGAGCTAGTTCAAGGTCTTATGGAGCACGGTCATGTGGAGGAGGGTTGGCCCACAGGGCTAGCCCCTGTTGCTCCTCCGCCATCTGATTTTTGCATCATTCAAATATATGTACAACACATTCCCAAACAAGGAAGAAAAGTGTGGTGTGTTGGTAGGTGGAGAGAGTGTTTGGGGGGAGTTCATAGGGTCGAACCCCGACCTCTGCCCCTCCTTGCAATGTTTTCCCATATTGTAACGCCCATCTAACCTTTAATAATTTCGCACTTGGCAATGCTAGAAACCTTTTCTAACAGAATTTGTGAGCCATATTAAATATATGCCACTGTAATATTTTAATCAGAATAGACCTTAGGTTATAAGTTATGCCACCATGTGATATTTAATATACCCCCAATCCATATAAATACGCTCCAATCCATATGGTATGAATCTTTTCCATGTTCAAATATAATTTTTCCATAGTTTTAAATGCCACCATTTAAATAAATAACCCAACGTAATATATATTAAAACTTGGAAATTTTGATTATGAATGGTATGTGTAATTAAAATTTTAATAAATTTTAGAATTAAATTGAAATATATATATATATATATATATATATATATATATTACATGATAAAAATCATATAAAAAATTAAATATATATATAAATAATATATTCATTAATCCAAATTTAATTAATTAAAAATAATTCTTCACATAAAAATCATCATGAACCCAAATTCAACCTTGGAGGACATTGGGTGATTTTTACCTTCACAAACCAAACTGGTGAATCGAATTGTGAGATTTTTCACCTTTCCATTGGACTAAAAACAGAAGAAGATACTCTGCATGTTGACTGGACTGTCATATCATCAGCTGTACCTGTTCAACAATAAAAAAAAAAATTAAATTTGTTTTTTCTAAATGACGATCAACATACCATAACTTCCTCATCCAAACTCAGTTTTCAACGAAACAAATTGCGTTGGATTCCTTGCAATAGGTCGGTTGCTGTCATTCTAGTTTGGTGGAATAATGAGAACTTTAATTTTTGAGATAATTTTTTCCCCTTATCCATATTCCGATCACACCTTCCCACTGACATGCTTTTGGACCCACAAAAGATGATTATCTCAAGAGATATGAACACTCTTATGTTTTCCAAGTTCTATCATCTATATTCTACTTGGAAAAATCACTTTGAAAACCACTTGGTCACTTACATTCCTTGTCTTTCCTTGCAAATGGATTGGCTCTTTAACCACTATTCTCCTTTTGCTACTGACAAAATCTAACACTTGTTGGCTTCTTGCTGATATCAAACTTTTTCTTTACCAAACCAATTCCTCGGTGCCTTCCCACTGAGAATCATGTTCCTCCTTCGCATAATGAGTGAACTACAACAATGATTCAACATTAGTAATAATAACAAAAGAAAAGACCATTATTTTACCTCCACGGTTCCAAATTCAACATCTGCAAAAATGAATTCTCCATCTCCTTCTCTTATTGGCATCAACACATAAAATAGTCTACAATTGCTACAAACCTTCTTGAAATCTTTTCACAAACATAGGATATTCATATTCAACCATCAATCTAAAAAACACATCATGTAAGAAACAACTTGACGAAACCTCCTTTTTCTCCTTCAAAGAAACTAATTTCACATCATGTGAACATCGCCATGTACTCCAGGGAAAATTTTAAGGATGGAAGTGTATCTTAAAGTTTAAATTGTTGGAGAATCTTACTTGTCCCTGATATGTAAATTGTAAATTTATTGAGGATATTTTTGTAAAAATATTTAGGTTTCTAATTACTTTATATTAGTATATATGAAATTTTGGCGATTTTTAGGGTAAAATAATTTTATACTATAAAATTTTGGCGAATCTTTTTTTTGGAAAAAGCATGGAAAATTAGCCCGCCCGCGAATATTAGCCCCTAAAATTTTCCCTGATGTACTCTTACATCTTGGTGTCAAAATTCATAGATCAACACAAGTCGAAAAAAACATGCCTCTTCAAAAGACTCACTCTCAAGTCAAGCATAAGCATGTATAATAGCTTGACGATTATTTTCCCAACACAAAATAATTTCACATTTCATGAAACACTTCATGAACATATTCTTTGCATATTTGGAGACAAATTAAACTCTTCCAAGTCGATATGACATGCATGCAACACACAATCGATCAACACAAATCGACACTCATGCATGTGTAAATGATTAAGACTCTCAAGTTGACAACATACATGTTAAACAAATAAATCGACCACACAAGTCAATTACTCATGCATGTTCAAGCACAATGAAACTATAAAAATTTCATTGTTCATACACACAAACTCTCATGCATGTATACATTTCTTCAACTCTCTCACAGATACAATCATAAGTACAAGAAATCCAGTCATATGTACATATACTTAAAGCTAAAATGAACAAATTTTTGTTGCAATAAAGTGAGTGAACATACTCCACTTTCAATCGCCTTCTTGGTGTAAACATGCAACAGGCATTCCATTGGCAAAGAATGCATCAATCATCAAAAGACATGCAAAGCCTTAATTGGATAAGAAATCTAACCATCTCTTACCAAACCATTTCAATCGCACTTTTTTAGTTGCACATCATCATGATGTGAATCATCTTGACCCAAATCAATTATAGAATTTTCTTTTCCATTCTTTCCATTCTCTTTCTCCACCTTCTTCAAATGTCGTGGATGACTTGTTGGATACAAATTCCAACGCTTGTCTACAAGATGACCTTGCTTATGGCAATGAGTGCAAAAAAATTGCAACTTCTTTTCAACATGGTTTGCTTTGGCTTCTTGCCTCATTTTCTTTGAAAGTTTCATGTTCATGGCTATCTTCCTCCAACACCTTGAAACATTATGGTTATCCAAACCACAAATGGAACATGCAAAATCTCTCAAAATTTTATGGGATAATTTCCATGTTTATCATAATAAAAAACAACTTGATTGAAAGCAGATTTATACCTTGAAAATTCACCTTTGTTGCTTCCTTGAGGATATGAATTTGATGAGGTAGTGGCTCTCTTCGGAATACCAACAATTCATTTAATTAATTATATATTTCAACATTCTCTTGTTCGCCATTCCCATTAGCTGCATGCTTATGAGCACCTTCTTGCAAAGTGGGTGTAAATTCCTTCTTAGAACACCTTGATGTGCCTCCTTGGCTTTAGAGATTTCTCCATCATGTTTTCCATAACCAAGACTAAAATACATAGGCCTTTCCTCAACAAAATTTGGCTCAACTATGCCTTGTGCATTTTTTCCTAATCCTTTACCTTCATACCATCTACATCAATAATTTGGACCTTATTCCAATAGTGTGTATTTCAAAATCACCTACACATTGAAGATAAACATGAATTGCATACCTCTTTTTCAAGCACATGGTTGGCTAAGGCTTCCTCGGAAATATGGAGTTGAGTGTCCATCTCATGCATCCTTTCAAGGTTCTCATTTGTATTATGGAGTTGAGTCTCCATCTCATGCATCTTTTCAAGAAGTTCTTGCTTCTCCTCCTTCATGGCAATCAACTGCTCCTGAAGTTTAATGCTCTTCGTCTTATCTTCTTACTTCTCTTACATCCTATCAATCATGATGTAGATTTTCTGAAATAACTCTTTATCAAAGAGTTTTGCTAAGGAAGATTAACTAGAAGCATCACTTATTGAAGCTGCCATCACACATGCAATGCAAACAAAGCTTCTTTGTTGTGATTTGAGACTTCAGATCTCAATTTTGACCTTCTTTGTCACACATAAACTTGGAAGACTATTAAATTCTCCTTGCACAAATTCAACAACCAATAGCTATAGAATAATTAGCTAACCTTCGATAAAATGAGCTAAACCCTTCTCTGATACCAACTTGATCTGAATATGGGAAAAAATATTATTTCTATACAAGCTCTCTCATCATTATTAAAAATGTGTTTAAGGATAATCTCATGTTAACCATTTGTGAAGGGGTTTATGTGTGTAGTTTCATGTGTCTTTGATGATAAAATTATAAGTTAATTAATAATTGAAAACTCATTAACAACAAAGGAAATGTATAAATACAACTCATGGCAATCACATAACATAATGGATGATAATGGAGTTCACCCCTCCTGGGTTACATCTCCATGGACCTGCTTTAACTAGGTAGGCCCTCTTGGGATTATGAGTAAAATGTCTAATTACAAGTACCTGTATTTGTCCATTGGTTTTGATGATTGTTCCATTGGCTTCAGAACACTCAAATAACTGAAAAATCACTATTAAGTCACTGAATTTGGTTACCATCCCCTCTAGGCTTGACCTCCAACCTGGGTGGAAATGGGCTTGTTTAATCTTCAAAGTGACAAAATCACTTTCATATGTGCTCCAAAGACTCTGAAAATTGTACAAATGTGTTTAGAGCATAAAATACATAAAAAATTAACCATCCATTCACTACATTTGGCCTTCACCTGATCTGGGTATGATCTTCCCTCCTGGTAAACCCAAGCTTCAAAATTATTCGAGTGACCAAAAACCCTTGTATATTTGCTCCATTTCCTCTAAAAAGTATTCCAATGGATTCATCGCATGCCAATCTGCTAGGAATTACTATTCATTCACTCCATTTAGCCTTCAAGTGATCTGGGCATGGCCTTTCCTCTTGGTGGCCCTAGGCTTCAAGTTTCTTAAAGTGACCAAAAACACCTGTAGATTTTCTCCATTGCCTCTGTAAGCTATTTCAATGAATTCAAAGCATGCCAATATTCTTGTAATTACTATTACTTGAGAAAAAATTGGTCTAAAATTAACCAATATAGGCCTCATTAAAGTTTCCCATAGATTCTGCCTCAAAATTTGGAAAACTGCCAGTTAGCTCCACCAAATCTAGAAGTCGCGCTAAATTTGGGGAATCCACCGAGGCTTCCTCTAACTTAATATCATTATTAATTAATGGATAAATATGGATTAAATATGGCTAAGTGCACACTAAACCATAATTAGTGGGGCGTTGAGTCGAGGTGTTGTGGAGCGTGGTCATGTGGAGGAGGGTTGGACCTTGGGGCTGGCCCCCTCTGCTCCTCTGCCATCTGATTTCCACATCATTCAAATATATGTACATTGCATTCCCAAACAAGGAACAAAAGTGTGGCATGTTGGTAGGCGTAGAGAGTGTTTAGGGGGAGGTCACGAGGTCAAACCCTCACCTCCACCCCTCCTTGCAATGCTTTGCCATATTGTAACGCCAATTCAACCTTTAATAATTCTACACTTGGCAATGTCAACAACCATTGCAAATGGAATTTATGTGCCATATTAAATATATGCCACTATAATATTTGATTCGGAACGTAGCTTAGGTTATAAGGTATGCCACCATGTGATATTTAATATGCCTCAAATCCATATAAATATGCTCCAATCGATATGGTATAAACCTTTGCCACGTTCAAATATAAATTTTACATAGTTTTACATGCCACCATTTAAATAAATAATCCAACGTAATATATATTAAAACTTGGAACTTTAGATTATGAAGGGTATAGGTGGAATTAAAATATTAATAAAGTTTACAATTAAATTGAAAAATTGAAATATATATATATATATATATATATATATATATATATATATATATATATCCAACTTTAATTAATTAAAAAATAATTTCCCACATAAAAATCATCATGAACCCAAATTCAACCTTGGAGGACATTGGGTGATTTTTACCTTCATAAACCAAGCTGGAGAATCCAATTGTGACAATTGTCACAGTCCCATTGGACTAAAAACTGAAGAAGATTCTCTCCTTGTTATAAACTGGACTGCCATGTCATCATATGTACCTGTTCTGCAATATTTTTTATTTTTTATTTTTCCTATTCTGAACGACGATCAACATACCATAACTTCCTCATCCGAAATCGATTTTCAACAAAATGAGTTGCATTAGATTCCTTCCAACAAGTTAGTCGCTATCATTATGGTTTGGTGTAATTTTGAGAACTTTCATTTTTGAGCTAATTTTTGCTCCTGTTCTGGATTTCGATCAGTTGGTCACAATCGTCAAAAGATGGTGTTTATGTTGTCATTTCTCTAGAAGAACTACTAAAGGGGTGGAGCTTCATTTCCTTGGATGCTAATCGAAGGTTGGGGGGTTTAGCAGTTGGATGTAAAGCCATAAATATTTGGGTATCCAATTCTTTAGGTTTGGATTCTAGTCTTTCCATTGGGGACAGAGTTGGATAAGTGAAGGGAGATATGGAGAGGGCGGTAGGGAGAAGGAAATAAAGGGAGGGAGAGATCGAGCGAGAGCGAGAGAAAGGGAGAGCCAGAGACTAAGAATTATGCACACTATTTATTTTTCTTTATTAGAACAATGGTTTGAGATTGTATTTTGTTGAGGAAAAGAAGAGAGGAAACCCTAATTTTGGAGGATGAAATGGTTATGGTAGCAATGAATCTTTTGAATGAAAATTTTCTTTTTCATGTTATTAAATTCCACCTGTGTAAGAAAACTACAAATGATGTTCAAACCAAGTTGTAAAAATGTAGAATCTTTATTAAATGTAAAATCATTTTATTATTGAGAACTATCTAAGCTAAAAAGGAAAGTCCAACACCTTCCATTAACCAATTTTTAGTAAACACTTCATTAGAGGCCTCTTTTATACTCAATTTAATAACAATTTTATGCTTAAATGCTAGGACTAACACACAACTTCCCTCATTCCATGCTTTACTAGATGCCTCTTATATGTTCATAGCTTTTTTATCATCTATGAACCTCTAGGACACATGAATCCAAAACATGACTCAATCCCTGGAAAAATACGTTTTATGCTTCCCTAAAATTGACATTAACAAAATCAATGGATTCATTTAGTGAAAGAGTAAATTGGAACAAAAATTCTATGGATTATATAAAATTCATAAGATGAGTATCTAAGATGCTTTCACCTTGGATCTGCTATACAAAAGTATAATTCATGATGCATTTCATGTTTCATTCTTAAAGAAGAAAATGAGTGGCCATTGTCCAGTCTAGACTGAGTTATTTCTACTTCATCAAGAAGGTGAGCCTATTCAAAATGCAGACTTGAACACAATATTTATAGTCCAGAAAAACTGATATAGTACCTCAATTAGTGGAAGGACTTGCTCATTGATAATTGATCTTGCAAAACTGAATCATGCGTAAATAAAAATATCTCTTTTCCTATGGTTTGAGTTTAACTTGCTTGAAAGTTGAGATGCACTATCAAATATAGAGTTTGGGGAAGCCGTGGAATGTATTTTAATGTTCTTTATAACTTGATTGTCAAATTTAAGTGCAAGAAAACATTAGAAGAATTTTTAGGTCTAAAATGGGCCTCCCACGAAAAACGTACAACAAAAATAAACTTTATAAGAACCAATAGGATTCAAGATGATGATGTCAACCATGTGGGATGATTCACCATTTTTGGAGTAAAAAAATAAAAATAATAAAACAATAAAACTACTTCTCAACTTGTATTTTCAACTTATCTCCCTATGGATTTACTAAAATTTCAAGCGGGAGTACTTTTCGGATGCAAAATTTAATTCCTCATGTAAGGATTACCCATGTTGCATACTTTCTATGGACACTACTACATGAAAAATGAGAAATAAATGAAAACATGTGTTTGCAATCACATTTTTCATGTATTTATCATTTTCATGTATCAGGGTCCATCGAAAGTATGCAACATACATACTCCTTGGATGAGAAATCAAAATTTGCATTCAAAGAGTGTTTCTGCTCAAAATTTAAGTAAACCCATAGGGAGATAAGTTGAAAATACACGTTGATTTTTTTTTTCTTTTTTTCCTATAAAATTTGATGATGTAATCAAATATTACTTTCTTGTTTCCATGATTATTTTATAATTTCCTTAGGTGGCCCTTTTTAGACCTCAAAATTCCCCTAATGGGAGATCTCGGTGCTAGCATAGTGAAGGGATGACTTGATGAAGGAAGTCTATAGTCTATCTCATCTTAAATCTACTAAAGGAATAATTTTTACTTGGTTTTCCCCAAAGAGTAGGGTTTCCCCTGACATGTGCCTACATCTTGCATATTCTTATATTTTTTCATTGGCATTACTATTGATGATAAGAAAAGATAAATTGAAAGAAAAAGTAATAACAATAAAAAATCATAAGATAATGCCATGAGAAGATAAATTGTGTTATTACCATATTTTTAATTTCTCTAATACATAACAACCTCCATCTCAAGGTGGATTCATTATCATATAATCCATGTCAACTACTCATATAATCCATACTCTTTAGTATATCAAATAGCTATAAATTGGTGCTTCTTTTTCCATAAGACCCTACAAACCTTATATTCTCCTTGCAAACCTTATCCTCTATAGCAAAAGCAACAAAGTTCCTACATAATTTAAAATGTCATGAATTTAATAATTCCACCAATTCAGTGACACTCAAAACAAAGTTTTAGAACAAAAAATTCTTATATCAAAAGACATAATGTGTGGCATTGAGCACCATGGTGTCAGTCTCTAGTAAATATTTTTAAATTTGCTTGTTCTGAACGACGATCAATATATCCTAACTTCCTCATATGAACTTGGTTTTCAACGAAATGTGTTGCGTTGGATTCCTTGCAACGGGTTGGTAGTTGTCATTCTGGTTTGGTGCAATTATGAGAAATTTCATTTTTTGAGCAAATTTTCTCCTATATTCTAGATTTTGATTAGTTGGTGACAATTGTCAAGAGATGGTGTTCATGTTGTCATTTGTCTAGAAGACCTAGTAAAGGGGTGGAGTTTCATTTCCTTGGATGCTAATTGAATGTTGGGGGATTTATCAGTTGGATGTAAAGCCATAAATATTTGAGTATCCAATTCTTTGGGTTTGGATTCTGGTCTTTCCATTGATGAAAAAGAGGGAGAAGTGGAGGGAGATATGGAGAGGGAGGTAGGGAGAAGGAAATAAAGGGAGGGAGAGATCGAGTGAGAGGGAGAGAAAGGGAGAGCTAGAGACTAAGAATTATGCACACTATTTATTTGTCTTTATTAGAATGAAGGTTTGAGATTGTAATTTGTTGCGGAAAAGGAGAGAGGAAACCCTAATTTTTGAGGATGAAATGGTTATGGTAGGAATGAATCTTTTGAATGAAACATTTCTTTTTCATGTTATAAAATTCCACCTATGTAAGAAAACTATAAATGATGTTCAAACCAAGTTGTAAAAATTTAGAATCTTTATGAAATGTAAAATCATTTTATTATTGAGAACTATCTAGGCTAGGAATGAAAGTCCAACACCTTCCATTAACCAATTTTTAGTACACACTTCATTAGAGGTCTCTTTTATACTCAATTTAATATCAATTTATGCTTAAACGCTAGGAATAACACACAACTTTGCTCATTCCATGCTTTACTAGATGTCTATTATATGTTCATAGCTTATTTATCATCTAGGATCCTCTAGGACATATGAATCCAACACATGACTCAACCCCTAGAAAAATACATTTTATGCTTCCCAAAATTGACCATTACAAAATAAATGGATTCCTTTAGTGAAAGGATAAATTGGCACCGAAATTCTATGGATTATATCAAATTCATAAGAAGA
Source organism: Pinus albicaulis (assembly GCA_034641835.2). NCBI lineage: Eukaryota > Viridiplantae > Streptophyta > Pinopsida > Pinales > Pinaceae > Pinus > Pinus albicaulis. The sequence continues at coordinate 1,281,578,717 of CM076570.1, read as the reverse complement.
TTATCTAAGATGCTTTCACCTTGGATCTTCTATACAAAAGTATAATTCATGATGCATTTCAAGTTTCATGCTTAAAGAAGAAAATGAGTGGTCATTGTCCAGTCTAGACTGGGTTATTTGTACTTCATGAAGAAGGAAAGTATGTTCAAAATGCGGACTTGAACACAATATTTATAGTCCAAACCAACTAATATAGTGCCTCAATTAGTGGAAGGACTTGCTCACTGAAAACGGTTCTTGGGAAATTGAATCATACATAAATAAACATATCTCTTTTCCTATGGTTTGAGTTTAGCTTTCTTGAAAGTTGAGATGTACTATCAAATATAGAGTTGGGGGAAGCTGTGGAATGTATTTTAATGTTCTTTATAAGTTTATTGTCAGATTTAGGTGCAAGAAAACATTAGGGGAATTTTTAGGTCTAAAATGGGCCTCCTACGAAAAATGTACAACAAAATTAAACTTTATAATAACCAATAGAATTCAAGATAATGATGTCAACCATGGGGGATGATTCACCATTTTTGGCGTAAAAAAGTAAAAATAGTAAAATAATAAAACTACTTTTTCAACTTGTTTCAACTTATCTCCCTACGATTTTACCCAAATTTCGAGTGGGAGTAGTTTTTGGATGCAAAAATTAATTCCTCATCCAAGGACTACCCATGTTGCATACTTTCTATTGACCTTGCTACATGAAAAATGTGAAATACATGAAAACATGTGCTTACAATCACATTTTTCATGTATTTCTCATTTCTCGCGTAGTAGGCTCCATCGAAAGTATGCAACATAGGTACTCCTTGGACGAGAAATAAAATTTTGCATTCAAAGAGTGTTTCCTCTCCAAATTTAAGTAAACCCATAGGGAGATAAGTTGAAAATACAAGTTGAAAAAAAGTTTTTTCCTTTTTTCCCTCTAAAATTTGATGTTGTAATCAAATATTATTTTATTCTTTCTATTTTTATTTTATAATTTCCTTAGGTGGCCCATTTTAGACCTCGAAACTACCCTAATGGGAGATCTCGGTGTCATGGAGATATCGGTGCTAACATAGTGAAGGGATGACTTGATGCAGGAAGTATATAGTCTCTGTCATCTTAAATCTACTAAAGGAATAATATTTACTTGGTTTTCCCCAAAGAGTGGGGCTTCCCTTGACATGTGCCTACATCTTGCATCTGCTTATATTTGTTCATTGGAATTACTCTTGATGATAAGAAAATATCAATTGAAAGAAAAAATAATAATAACAAAAAATCACAAGATAATGCCATGACAAGAGAAATTGTTTAACTGCCATATTTTTAATTTCTCTAATACATAACAACCTCCATCTCAAGGTGGATTTATTATCATATAATCCATATCAACTACTTATATAATGCATAATATTTAGTATATCAAAGAGCTAGAAATTGATGCTTATTTTCCCCTAAGACCCTACAAAACCTATATTCTCCTTGCAAACCTTATCCTACGTAATTTAAAACATCATGAATTTAATAATTCCACCAATTCAGTGACACTTGAAACACAGTTCTAGAAAAAAAATTCTTAGATAAAAAGACAGAATGTGTGTCATTGATCACCATGTTGTCACTCTCTAGTAAATATTTTTAAATTTGCCTATTCTAAACGACAATCAATAGACCATAACTTCCTCATCTAAAATAATTTTTCAACGAAGTGAGTTGTGTTGGATTCCTTGAAATGAGTCGGTCACTATCATTCTAGTTTGGTGCAATTTTGAGCAGTTTCATTTTTGAGCTAATTTTTTCCCCTATTCTAGATTTCGATCAGTTGGTCACAATTGTCAAGAGATGGTGTTTATGTTGTCATTTGTCTAGAAGACCTACTAAATGGGTGGAGCTTCATTTCCTTCGATGCTAATCGAAGGTTGGGGGGTTTAGAAGTTGGATGTAAAGCCATAAATATTTGGGTATCCAATTCTTTAGGTTTGGATTCTGGCTTTTCCATTGAGGATAGAGAGGGAGAAGTGGAGGGAGATATGGAGAGGGAGGTAGGGAGAAGGAAATGAAGGGATGGAGAGAAAGGGAGATCCATAGACTAAGAATTATGCACACCATTTATTTGTCTTTCTTAGAACGAAGGTTTGTGATTGTATTTTGTTAAGGAAAAGGAGACATGAAACCCTAATTTTGGAGGATGAAATGGGTATGGTAGCAATGAATATTTTGAATGAAATATTTATTTTTCGTGTTATAAAATTACACCTATGTAAGAGAATTATAAATGATGTTCAAACCAAGTTGTAAAAATGTAGAATATTTATTAAATTGAAAATCATTTTATTATTGAGAACTATCTAGGCTAGAAATGAAAGTCAAACACCTTCCATTAACCAATTTTCAGTACACACTTCATTAGAGTCCTCTTTTATACTCAATTTAATATCAATTTTATGCTTAAATCCTAGGACTAACACACAACTTCCCTCATTCCATGATTTACTAGATTCCCCTTATATGTTCATAGCTTATTTATCATGGAACCTCTAGGACATATGAATCCAACACATGACTCAACCCACTAGAAAAATGCATTTTATGCTTCCCCAAAATTGACCTTAACAAAATCAATGGATTCCTTTAGTGAAAGAATAAATTGGCACCAAAATTCTATGGATGATTTGAAATTCATAAGAAAATTATCTAAGATTCTTTTACCTTGGATCTGCTATACAAAGAAGTCTAATTCATGTCGCATTTCATGTTTCATGCTTAAAAGAAAAAAATGAGTGGCAATTGTTCGATCTATCTTGAGTTATTTGTACTTCATGAAGAAGGCAAGCCTATTCAAATACGCCGCAGACGCAATATTTATAGTCAAACCAACTGATATAGTATCTCAATTAGTGGAAGGAATTGCTCCTTTGGAAACGGTTCTTGGAAATTTAATCATGTGTAAACAAATATCTCTCTTTTCACAATGGTTTGAGTTCATATTGCTTGAAATTTGTGATGCGATATCAAATATAGAGTTGGGGAAAGGTGTGGAATGTATTTTTATGTTCTTTATAAGTTAATTGTCAAATTTAGGTGCGAGAAAACATTAGGGATAAGATGACTTTTTAGGTCTAAAGTGGGCCTCCTAAGAAAAATGTACAACAAAAATAAACTTTATAACAACCAATAGGATTCAAGATGATGATGTCAACCATGGGGGATGATTCACCATTTTTTAAATAAAAGGGTAAAAATATTAAAAAATAATAAAATAATAAAACTACTTTTCAACTCGTATTTTCAACTTATCTCCCAAAATTTTTACTCAAATTTCGAGCGGGAGTACTCGTTGGATGCGAAATTTAATTCCTCATCCAAGGAGTGCCCATGTTGCATACTTTCTATGTACCCCGCTACACGAAAAATGGGAAATACATGACATGTGTTTTCAATCACATTTTTCATGTATTTCTCATTTTTCATGTAGGAGGGTCCATCGAAAGTATGCAACATAGGTACTTCTTGGATGAGAAATTAATTTTTACATCCAAAGAGTGTTTTTGCTCGAAATTTAAGTAAACCCATAGGGAGATAAGTTGAAAATATAGTTTTTTCCTTTGTTCCCTATAAAATGTTATGATTTAATCAAATATTATTTTATTATTTCCATTGTTATTTTATAATTTCCTTAGGTGGCCCATTTTATACCTCAAAGTTACCCTAATGGGAGATCTCGGTGTCATGGAGATCTCAGGGCTAACAAAGTGAATGGATAACTTGATGCACGAAGTCTATAGTCTCTCTCATCTTAAATCTAATAAAGGAATAATTTTAACTTGGTTTCCCCAAAGAGTGGGGTTTTCCTTGACATGTGCCTACATCTTGCATCTTCTTATATTTTTTCATTGGCATTACTCTTCATGATAAGAAAAGATAAATTGAAATAAAAAATAATAATCACAAAAAGTCACAAGATAATGCCGTGACAAGAGAAATTGTTTAATTGCCATATTTTTAATTTCTCTAATACATAACAACCTCCATCTCAAGGTGGATTCATTGTCATATAATCCATATCAACTACTCATATAATCCATACTCTTTAGTATATCAAAGAGCTAGAAATTGATGCTTCTTTTCCCCTAAGACCCTACAAACACTATATTATCCTTGCAAACCTTATCCTATGTAACAAAAGCAACAAAGTTACTACATAATTTAAAACATCATGAATTTAATAATTCCACCAATTTAGTGACACTCGAAACACAGTTTTAGAAAAGAAAAAAATTCCTAGATAAAAGGACACAATGTGTGTCATTCATTAGCATGGTGTCACTCTCTAGTAAATATGTTTTGGTGGACTCACCAGTATAATTTATTTTGATTCCTCTCCACATATTTCTCTCAAGACATTGATTATGTTGGGCTATATATTACACAATGTTTATAGTGGATTTGTGGTTCCATGACACACCTACAACATGTCATCCATAGAGGACACAAATTAAATGACTTGGTCCCTATCATAGTACATTAACACTCTCACCTAGTCCCTCAACACACCATAAACCAACATGAATTCCCTCACTGTGCAAGTTAGCTTTTATTTTGAGAAGATTAGGAGTTGGAGGGTAAGCATGATGAGGGTGTCATCTACTAAAGATGACTCTCTCATAAAGATAAGCACTTGAATGAGAAAGAAAATCAGAATATTGACCACTCACTTCTTACAATTCCCACACAATTAAAAAACCCTAAAATTGTCATTCTTAAAATATCTTGTGTAGTTTCCTAATTTCATTCAAGTAGAATATCGTAATTACTTATGTCGGTAATGGTAGGATCATTCTTTTATTCTATTAAAGGAACTCTTTCTAGAAATGCACCCCATCAAACGTAAATCATCGATTCAAAATGAATGGAAATGGATGAATAAGAGGGTGTATCAGAGAGTGTCAGGTGTGCCAAGTGAGGGGTGACAAGGTATGCTAGGGAATGTAAAGAAGTCTCAGGGTGTGCTAACATGTGCTAGATAGTGCCAAGGCATGTGAATGCATTCCGAAGACACGTCATGTGTTAAGGAATGACATGATGTGCCAATTTTTAGGGTATGCAAGTACATGTCAAGGAGTGCCAATTGACAAAAGTGTTACACCATTTTTTGGTCATCTAACCTATTATCATTAGATGGACCCAAGTACACCATGTAAGACCAATTTTACCCTAAGTAAAATTGCCTTCACTATGTTAAAACAGGAAACCCCAAAAGGAAATATTAAACAAACCGATATTTGTTTGATTTTCCTCATGGAATAATTAATTAAACCATAATTTAATTATTATTCCCAGTCATGTTTAACCCAAAATCAAAGAAATTAATTAGATAAACCTTTATTTATCTTATTATTTTCTAGGAATAATCATTTAAACCTTATTTAGATGATATTCCTTGTTAAATATGACCAAATCACCCACAAATAGTTAAATAAATCACTATTTATTTAATTATCTTTCAACCACTTCCTTAAATAATTAAATAAATCATTATTTATTTGATTATCTTCTAACCGCTTCCTTAAAAATATAAATAAATCATTTATTTATTTATTTTTGACAAATCAAGGGATTTGACCCAAGTCAAATACCTTTCCCTCCAACAAATATAATAAAATATTCCATAAAAAGTGGATCTAGATCTGGTTAACCCATGCACCAAGATCTAGAATGACCCAATATTTTGTTATAAATAGGAGGGTTTTTCCTACCATTCTTCACCTTTTGTTGCCTATTAGATCACTCTGGATCTATGCACTTGGTCACCATTTTCTGCCATTTGCTGTGTGAGCTCCCTTTGAGTTCCATTCTTTGTGTAGGTTTTCTACACCAACAAGAGAGAGAAATCTTAGATCTGAAGTGCTGAGGACTTCCAAGAACCCATCCCACTGAGGAGAATTGGATACACCTTCTTTTTTTCCTCCCAGGTGCCCCATTAATATAAAATTCTTTCAAAAATTGTTCTTGTCTTGTCTATTGGTATATGGAGCAAACCCTTATTTTTTCTGCTTAATGTCTTTCCATGCATAGATCTGGTTTTTGCAGCTCTTTTATGTCTAACTAACTGCAGATCTGAAGATATTGGCAGCCACTTTTGTTGTTAGGGCTATTAGTTATGCGTAGCTAAAGTGGTCCTTTTTCGTACACTTCGACAAAGGATTCATACTAACAAATAGCGACTCCACACGGGTTTTAAATTACGACCGCTGTCGTTTTTCATATTCCTGCATATCCAGCTACTTCAGACCCTAGGGTTTCTTTTCAGCTGTTTATTTTCCCTATTTTTATGTTGTTTTTCTCACATAAAACCCTAAAACATTAAAATTTCTAACTTCCGTGTGTTTCTGGCCCTATTGCGCAGGTAAGCGACACCAGCCGCAACTGAGACGGCAACTTTTCTGAAAATCTACCACTGAGACAACCAGAACAGGGGGTCGCACTTTTTGGCCCATAAACTGCGACTTGGACCTCCAGGTCACACTTTTCTACCCCTTTTCTGCAACCTGCACTGAAAACAGGTCAGAAACTGTGACCTGCCAGTTTTTCAGTGATTTTTCTGCAATTTTTCTGGGTTTTGCTGCAGCTTCTGTCAGGGTCTTCCAGCCTTTGTCTCAGCCCGCCTTGACCAAGTTTTGATCTATTTTTACTCATCTAAGTGGGAACCTAGCCCCCTAGGGCTTTAGTACCATCCACTTTTTGTGGAATAGTTTTAGCTGTTTCAGCCGTCTGTTTTTCAGAGCTTCAGCCTCCTTTTTCCAGACCTGTTACCTCCCTTTTAGATCCATTGAAATCAACTCTTCTACCTCTCAAATCACCTCCTAAAGATTTGTTTGGATCTACTTTTAGGGCCTCCACCTTGCCCCCTCCGTATTTTGCTGATTTCCTTCCTTTTTCCAGCCACCTTGCCTCTGTCTTTTGGCTGTGATCTGCACCTCTTTTGAGCAGCTTTATCCTTTAGATCCCTGTCCCTTTTGACCTTAGATCTATTGGCCTCTTTTCCGTGTGTTTTGCCTAGATTTTTCCCTTTCTTTTCAGATTAGTTTTGAGAGACCCGCCTTCTTGGGTTAGATAGATGCACAAGTAGTTGTTATTTTTTTGTTATTTCAGCATTATATACTGTTCTCTGCAGATTTATTTTCAGTTACGCAGCACACTTTTTTCTTGCTCTCAAAATGGAAAGGGTTTAAAAATTAAAATTAACGCACGCCACACACTGACCCTAAGTGAAGAAGCACCTGGTTAACACCGCCTGGCAAAGACTCTAAAATCAATTGTCACTGCACCTTTTCTGCCCTTGACCTCACTTGATTCTGTCCCTTTCTGCCCCTGTCGGTTTCCTTCTTCCTGTCGTCATTGCGCCCCCAAGGCGCCTTTCCCGGAGACTTCTTGGCCTTCACCCTCAGTTTCCGGTTGATCGACACACTCCGAGCCCGCCATCGTCGAGCCGAGTCCTTCTTTAGTAAGACCATTTTTACCTAAGTAAAACTTCTTTTCACTATGTTAAAACGAGAAACCCCCAAAAGGAAATATTAAACAAACCGATATTTGTTTGATTTTCCTCATGAATAATTAATTAAACCATAATTTAATTATTATTCCCAGTCATGTTTAACCCAATCAAAAGAAATTAATTAGATAAACCTTTATTTATCTTATTATTTTCTAGGAATAATTATTTAAATCTTAATTACATAATATTCCTTGTTAAATATGACCAAATCACCCACAAATAATTAAATAAATCATTATTTATTTAATTATCTTTCAACCACTTCCTTAAATAATTAAATAAATGATTATTTATTTGATTATCTTCTATCCGCTTCCTTAAAAAGATAAATAAATCATTTATTTATCTATTTTTGACAAATCAAGGGATTTGACCCAAGTCAAACACCTTTTCCCTCCAACAAATATAATAAAATATTCCATAAAAAGTGGATCTAGATCTGGTTAACCCATGCACCAAGATCTAGAATGACCCAATATTTTGTTATAAATAGGAGGGTTTTCCTACCATTCTTCACCTTTTGTTGCCTATTAGATCACTCTGGATCTATACACTCGGTCACATATCTCCATCATTTGCTCCCATTGAGCTCTATTCTTTGCATTGGGTTTTCTACACCAACTAGAGAGAGAAATCTTAGATCTGAAGTGCTGAGGACTTCCAAGAACCCATCCCACTGAGGGGAATTGGATACTCCTTCTTGTTTTCCTCCCAGGTGCCCCATTAATACATAAATTCTTTCAAAATTGTTCTTATCTTGTCTATTGGTATATGGAGAAAACCTTTGTTTTTACTGCTTAATGTCTTTTCATGCATAGATCTGGTTGTTTGCAGCTCTTTTCTTGTTCTACTAACCGCAGATCTGAAGATATTGGCAGCCACTTTTGTTGTTAGGGCTATTAGTTATGCGTAGCTAAAGTGGTCCTTTTTCGTACACTTCGACAAAGGATTCATACTAACAAAAGGGAACACAAATTTAAAATAAAAATAAATGAACAAATATGATCTTTAGTAATTTAGGATCTTACCTTTTCAGCATGGTATTCTTCCGGCAACATAACACTGTGTTACAATACATGCCAAGGGCCAAGTGCTAGTGCATTTTAAGTACCAAATAATCCTATATTACTTTTCTCTTAATTGAGATAATTGATCTCAAATAAATTTTATCTTAAACCATGCCAAGGCATTCCAGGGAAGCCAAACACATGCTAATAATTATGAAGTGTGTCCAAGTGACAAGAGCTAATACGTGTCAGGGAGTTATAGTGCATGCTATGGAGTTCCAGGTTTTCTAAGGAGGGAGTGACAAGATATGCTAGATAGTTCCAAGGCATGTTAGAGTGTTAGGGAAGCATACCAATTTGTGTTAAGTGCCAATGTGTGTTTAGGGTTAGTGATTTCCAAGGAAACACAAGGGAGCACTACATAAAAATGCATGAAAATGAATGAATAAGAGTGTGTGTCAAGGAGTGTGAGTGAGTTCCATGTGTGTTAAGGAGGGAGTGACATTGTATACTAAGGAGTGCTAAATCATGCTAGTGTGCCAGAGTGGCATGCGACCAAGATGTACCAAGTGCTAGAGTGTGTCGACACATGCTAGGAAGTGTTAGTGAGTCATAGGGACACACAAGGGAGAAGTAGGTGAAAATAATGCATGCAAATGTATGATTAATATATGGTGATAGGAAGTATCAGTGAATTCTAGGTGTGCTAAGGAGGGAATGACAAGGTATGTTAAGCAGTGCTAGGGCATGCTATAGGCCAGGAAAACATGCCAATATTTGTCAAGTGCTATGGTTTTCTAATGCATGTCAGGGAGTGTTATGGTGTGACATGGAACAATAAGGGACCACTAGCTTCAAATGCATGGAAATGAATGAATAAGAGGTGTGTCAATCATTTTTAGCGAGTTATAGGTATGCTAAGGAGGGAGTGAAAAGGTATGTTAAGTAGTGCCAATGAATGTTAGAGTCCCAAGGCGACATGAAAAGATGTGCCAAGTTCGAGGGTGTGCCAATGTGTGCTAGGGATTGTTAGTGAGTGCCATGGAAACACGAGGGAGAAATAGTTAAAAATGAATGCACTTAATGAATGGATAATAGTGTGTGATAGGGAATGTCAGTGAGTTCCAAGTGTGATAAGGAGGGAGTGAGAACGTTAGATGATAGGAAATGTCAAGTTATGCTAGAGTGCTAGGGCATGTCAGGGAATGGTAGGGTGTGTTAGTGAGTTACAAATCATGCCAAGGAATTAAGGGGATGCTAACAAGTGCCACATAGTGTCAATGTATTGTTAGACGTTCCAGGTGTTATGGCATGTCAAGATGTAAACTATGTTGCTTAGTTGTTTTATGGTCATGGTTGGATGTGAGCCTTGAATTGGTAAATTTTTAAGTTGGATTAGTTAATATTGGACATGAGTAGCCAAAGTTGAGTTATAATCCATTCTTAGGTGAACAAGGAATAGTCTACTTGTATTAAATGAAACTTTCTCAAGTTGTTATAGTCGAGGTAGGACTTGGTTGGGTTCCCAAGTCTAAGATAGAATAACCATAGTTACGTGGAAATGATAGTTAAGGAGTGCTAGGGCTTTAAAATGAATGAAAAGGTGTGATAACACATGCCATATAGTTTCAATTCATGTCGAGGAATGTTGGGGAGTGTTAGGGCATGACAAGGGAGAACTAGTTCAAAGTGCATGGAAACGAACAAATAAGAGTGTCTGCTAGGGAGTGTTGGTGAATTCTAGGTGTCCCATGGAAGAATTATGTTAGGAGAATTTATAATAGGACTTGCATGAGGCAAGCGTACTATTGCGATAAGGGGATGGAAAATGCAATTTCAGACAAAGGGATACTTTGGGCTAGACACAACACTATTTTTTCAATAACTTGGTTGGGTTCCCAAGTCACAAAACAAGTAAGGCTATATATGAGGGCATGGAAAATAAGGAGTTCCAAGGTGTGTAGGGAATCTCAGGAAGTTCTAACACATGCTATAAATTTCCAAGGAATTTTAGGCATTACAAGATATGCTAGGTGCTACGGTGTGGGGCCAACACATGTTAGGGAGTGTCGGGGAAAAAGAAGGGAGGACTAGTTTCAATTGAATGGAAATGGATGAATAAGTGTGTGTGATAGGAAATGATAGCAAGTTATAAGTGTGATAAGGAGGGAATGACAAGGTATTCTAGGTAGTTCCAAGGCATGATAGAGTGCTAGCAAAGCATGCAAATATGTGCCAAGGAGTGTTAGGGAGTGCTAGAGAAACAAAAGAGAGAACTATATCATAATGCATGGAAATGAATGAATAAGAGTGTGTGATAGGGAGTCTAAATGAGTTCCAAGTGTGCTAAGGAGGAGTGACAAGAGATGCTTGTCAATGCTAGGGAATTTTAGAGTGCTAGGGCGACATGTGGCAAATATGTGCCAACGCGTGAAAGGAAGTGTTAACTAGGAGTGTCAAGGAAACAAAAGGGAGCACTACGTTAAAATGCATGGAAATTAACAAATAAGAGTTTGTCATTGGAAATTTCAATGAGTTCCAAGTGTGCTAAGGAGGGAGTGACAAGGTATGCTAGTAATTTTTAAGGCATGCTAGAGGCCTAAGAAACATGCCAAGATGTCCTAGGTGCTAAGGTGTAACAAAAAGTGCCAAGGACTGTTAAGGAATGTTTTGGAAACACAAGGGAGCACTAGGTAAAAGTGCATGGAAACGAATGAATAAGAGTTTTTTATTGGTAGTGTCAATAAACTCTAGGTGTGCTACGGAGCGAGTGATAAGGTACGCTAGATAGTGCCAAGGAATGCTAGAATCCTAGGGAAGCATGCCAATATGTGTCAGGTGTTACGGTGTGCCAATGCATGCTAGGGAGTGCCAGGGAAACACAACGAAGAAATAGATAAAAATACATGGAAATGAATGAATAAGAGTGTGTGAAAGGGTACATCAATGAGTTCTAGGTGTGTTGAGGAGGCAGTGATGAGGTTATATGCTACGTAGTGCCAAGGTATGATAAACTACCAAGGTGTGTCACGAAGTGATAGGGTGTGTAAAAGCATGCCAAGGAATGTAGGGGATGATAACGCATGCCACATAGTGCTAAGGCATTTAAGACATGCTAGGTGCTATGGCATGTTAAGATGTAAATTGTGTTTCTTAAATGTTTTACGACCACAGTTGGATGTGATGAGCCTTGTCTTGGTAACCTGTTAAGTGGGATGAGTTGAGATTGGATATGAGTAGGCTAAGATAAGTTACAGGAAGTTCTTAGATGAACAAGGCATATGTTGAATTTCCACAACACATGAGAATCTGGGTTTGTTCTTAGAATATTTGATGCAAACACACTGAAGTGCCACAACACATCTACTTTGCATAATGAAATCTACACACATTGGGGACTCAACTAGTGCACATGACAATTGTAAAAATTTTCAAACCATTGTTCATTAAATTAAAAACTATAATAGAATAGGCTAGAGCTCTCGTACTAGGGACCATGGCCCTTTACAATCACACTGATACTAGGAATAAAATTAGGTCTTGGTGTTAGTCCTTTGAAAGCCAATATACTTGAACAAAACAACACATGACCCACCTTTTTATTGTGTCCACACATAGACCATTAAGTCCACATGTCCTAAACACATCTGGCAGTTCCTCTTGCCTCATGTTTTTCAACTCTTCAATCTTCCTCTATCAATGAACTCAACTCCTTTGGTTACTAAACTTGGCTAAAAAACAATTACCCTCTTTATCCCTATTTTTTCCTTTAAGTTCTGCAATACTTAGGGTTTTTGATCAATTGTTCACAACTCTATTTGTGAACATATCTTTTTTCTTCTCAGTTTTTCCACACTCCTTCTTCATGATGACAAGCATAGGGATATGGAGGTTTCCATTCTTCTCACTAACTCAATTGTATACAATATAGAGAACTAGGGCTAGTTGGATAACCCATTTGAATGCTACTTTAGTCCTTCAAAGTCTGCACGTCCTTAGGCCCAATACACCTAACCTCCTACTAGTTTTGTTTTCTTTCAAAAGTACAAGACTTACAGCTCTTCTTTGAAAGTCACCTAGCAACCCTCCAACTTTACTTGGACTGCCATCAATTTTCCCAACCACAGTCAAATATTTTACTAATCTAATGCCCACAACATCGCGCTCATATAGGGCTCTTCAAATATTCCACCTAACAGTGATTTGTGTACATGTCAAAATCAATATTCTTCTGTACTAATTTGTCTTTTTCACAATATATGATCAAATTTGAACTACTCCTATTATCATCCTTCTAAAAGTTTGTAGATGCTTGAACTAGGGTCACAAATCATCCACTGAAAATCCATATATCTATCCAAAAATCTATATACATTCCACCAAAATCAACTCCTCTTTATGTAAATCCATTCCTCATATGGCACATTACTTCTACTTAACCTTCTACTCAGGTTCCACCTTCCTTTCAATTTTCTATATCCACACATACTTCTGCAAACCATCTTCCAAATTTGTGATATATATTACAGAGATAAACATCTCTCTAAGGGTCATAACCCCTATTATTATATGCATATTTGTCACAGTCTTAAGGGCATACCTTATGGAAAGGACATGATAGGAAACCTCCCTAACTAGGTCATTATACTTTTATTCTAATTTATTTAGAACAAACCCTATTCACCCAAACATAAATAATAACTCTTGCCTCCATAAGAGACTAAACCTAGCTCATATGGATCCATAGATTACGAGCATTTCTTTGACTGAATCTTTACCTGAACTTTAGATATCTATTACTGTCAAACTATGGTTACCTCAGTCAATATTACACATGCAAATACTTCTGTTTTAACCATAAATTCTAGTGCAAACCATCCTCCATTTTTTTTGGTCTTTATCATAGACCTTGTAGCCTAATAACCACCACAGGATAGGGTATCAACCCTCTCTACTATTTCAAAATTTGATGTGGCCTTCACATATAAAGACCACTGAAATCATATGCCCAAATTCTCATCATTCACCACTCTTGGGCTCGGTCTGCCATAAGAGAACCAATAGTTTTCCATCCTAATTCCTATCTCAAACCCATTACAATATGTGGAATTCTTGTGAACCATCACATGATGATCCTGCTCTTGGTGGATGATCATGGCCTCCCTTTAAGAACTATTACTCAGCCCTCTAGTTCGACCTACTTTAGGAATACATATCTCTTGGCCTCCTTGATCAAATGAGCTCCTTCTCACTTGATTTTATTGCCTTCATACTAAGGTCTCCTTAAATATTTTTTCCTAGCTAGGCCTCTTAAGACTCCTATAGAACTTAAGGGCTTTATCCACTTATACCTTACGAAATAATTTTTTTCCTTTTTAATTTTATTTTAGATTTTAAACCCCATCTTGGGTCCAAACCCCTTTCACTTGGGTTCTTTTCTGAAAAATAATTTTTTGTCCAAACTCACACAAACCCATCTCACTAGGCTTGTGGAGTACCTCCCAAGCTACATAATTCAAAAACATAGTCTATTTGTAGTAATTGCAACTTGCTCAAGCTCTTGTAGTCAAGAAAGGACTTGGTTGGGTTCTAAAGTTGAAAATTAAGGGATTTGTGAGGGCATGATAGCTAGGGAGGGTTATGGAATGCCAAGGAATGAAAATGCATGCTTACGCATGCCAGACAATTTCAATGCATGATCAAGAGTGTTAAGGACTTTCAAGGAATCAAAAGGGAGAACTAGGTAAAAACGCATGGAAATGAACAAATAAGAGTGTGTGCTAGGGAATGTCAGTGAATTCAAGTGTTCCAAGGATGAAGTGGGTTAGAATAAGTTCATAATATAATTTGTAAGAGGCAATCCTACGATTACGATAAGGGGCTCGAAAAAGAAGTTTTCGACAAAGGGAGACTTTGTGTTGGGCATAATATTATTTTGTCTTTATCTATTAGTTTTATATGGCATGTGGAACACTTTAGCTGAATTCTCATGTTTTAAACTATTTTAGACAATTTCATATTGTACATTTTTGTGTATAAGTTTCGGGGAACTCGGCTTGTGCCAACTTATATCTTGTGTGTCTTGTGTATCTTGTGGCTCTTGCAAACTCTCATTTAATGCTCTACTTTTTATATGAACTTGACATACATATGAAATATTGCCTATGTAAGTTATATTGTTACTTAGTTATTTTATGGCGATGGATAGATGTGATCCTTCTCTTGTAAAGTTCTTAAGTGGGACAAGTTCAACTTAGACATGAGTGGCCTAAGATGAGGTATAGGTAGTTCTTAGGTGAACAAAACACAATCTACTTGTAGTAGGTGCAACTAGTCAAGTTGTTGCAGCTGAAGAAGGCCAATGTCACATGAACTGTAGTTTCTAAGGACCTGATTCAATTCCCAAGTTGTGAAAAAATGTAAGGCTAGTTGTGAGGCGTGAGTGTCAAGGCATGTTAGGGAATTCTGACATGTGCTAGATAGTTTGAATGCATGTCAAATATGCTAAGATGTGTTAGGTGCTAAGGAATGCCAAGATGTGGAAGGGTGTGACAATATGTGTCAGGGAATAACAAGGCAACAAAAAGGAGAAAAAAGTTAAAATACAAGGAAATGAGCACATAAGAGGGTTAATAAGTCATAAATTTACCTTTTCGAGGAGGGGCATGCTAGGAACATGAACACTAGGTTGAAATAGGTGCCAAGATCCAGGTGTTAGTGCATTCTAAGTGCCAAATGATCCTCTGTTACCTCTCATATACTTTCCAATAATTGATTTAAAATAAATTTAATATTAAACCATGCCAAAGAATACCAAGGCATCTTAATGATTGATAGACATGCTGATACTTTCCATGCACCAACATCTTCCAAAGTGCAAATGTGTGTTAGGGATTGATACCCATGTTATGAAATGGAAGGGCATGTCTAAGAGTGCTAAAGTGTGATGTAGTATTCCCAAATGGGAAAGGTAGGAATATAGCGTATAAAACTAGAAATAGCAGTGTACATCAATGCATAAACATAGGAGATAAATATGGACTCACTTTATTTATAAAATGAGCAGAAAATACACATAATACATTGAGGCACAAATCATACAATAGGAGAAAACAAGCCTCCCATGAATAATCACTCTAAAATGTGAGATGTTGCTACTAAAAAAAATGTTGGAGAGCTACTAAAACATAGTCATATCATGCATAACTACAGCTAGAGATCATACAAAAATGTAAATACAATGATATATGATTCAATAAATGCTATATATATAGATCTAGGCCCTATATCATGTTTCCAATATAACCCAAGAAGATTTCTGGAAAATACACACAATGTTCCAATGTAAGCTACAACCCTAGGGCCGAAGATATGTTGCAATAAAAAAAGTAAGAAGATATGGATGAAGCTGATGTATAATCCTACAACAATTCTCCAATGGATCCCATGGATGAATGGATGCCTCCTCCACTGAATAAATCTCCTCCCAAAACACACACTGCAACCACCCCTGCAACTCCTCCCTAAAATAACGTAGATCTGGACTGAAACTACACTGTAGGGGATAAATAATCCTTGGTCTGATGAAAAATATGTCAAATAAGCCCAAGGGATTCTTTACTGGCATCCCACTAGAAGGAAACCTTCCTCCACTGCAAAAATAGCTCAGAAGACACCCAACAAAAATCTCCACTACTACACCCTGCAACATAGCACAACTCTAAGTAGAAACTACACTGTTGAAGAAAGACGAAGATTGGATTGATGCTTGAATGTGGAAATGTAGTGCAATACTCTTCCTAGAGGCTCTTCAAGGAAATAGGTGAGATTCCTGCTCAGGAACACCCTGTGCTAAAAAACGTTGTAATCTTAGCTAAAGAGCTGAAGAGAGCAACAAGTCTAAATAGACGATCAAGAAAATAATAATCCAATCATGCCCACAATGGCTGCCATCCTCTTCCTTATATTCTTGGTGATATTCCTCACCTTGGGCCCCACTAATTATAGCCACTACTTCCATGAATGGAATCTCCCTCCAAAATTGCGTTGTCCTTCAGTGAATGCCACTCCTTCCATATCATCGATGTTTGATTTGGTCAAGGTTGACCTAGTCTTCATGCTCTAATCCATTTTCACACATAAGGGTCTTAAATATAGCCTTTGGATGAACTCCTTTCACATTATGAGTGTCTTTTATTCCTACTAAGGAGATTTATTGGTCTCCATACCCTCTTATTCCTCTCACTAAGAGCAAAATAAAAATTTAATATTCCAATTACCTGTGTGCTAATTTAGGAATATTACAGTCTTTCCCTCCCCTGCATTGCTTGTCCTCAAGAAAGTGTAAGGATAGAACTGAAGGGCCTCTCCTCTTCCTCTTGTAGCATCCTCATATGATAATTTCCTCCATTGAACAAGATTCCCTCTCATCAATATGTCCCATAGTTGCTCCTTCCAAGTGTATGAGTAAGCCTTTGGTGACAAATCCAAATGGCTTTCATCATGAAGTAGTGGGATATCCATGGAGGCAAATATATGTGGTCTAGAGACCTTCTTGAGGCATGGAATCAGAAAATTATTTCTAACCTTCATTCCCATGTGAAGCTCCAAACCCCAAGATATCATCCACACAAAGTGAGTTACCCTCCAAAATGGAAACTCATGAAAGAGCTCTTCCACCTTTTTCTCTTGCAATGTAAGTGGACTGCATAGCTGAACTTGATAGACCAAATGGCCTATCCCATGATATATCTCTCTCCACTTATGGAAAGTGTAGGAATGATGTTGATATTGGGCTGTAATAATGTTTCCCTCAAGATACAAAGGTACAACTGGATCTCCAAAGACCACTTCTCTAGTTTCATGAGCCCAAAAAATCCCATACAAAGTGAATGGTACATCATCACCATGTCGTATCCAAATCAGAAATATATTTAATGTTATGTACAATTTTGGATGGTACGAATTGTTTCTCGAGTGGATACATCACAATTTTACCTACTGCTGCTTTAGAAAATCATGTGGCAAGTTGTCTCCCAACAAGTTGCTAGCTGTGAATGTTTTCTCATCTACTACGAGGTAGTAAATGGAATTATATATCAGCTAATCATAACAATAATAACACCACATTTGCCCAAATTCATGCAAAGAAGGGCTATCTCCATCATAAATGTTGGTCCTAGAATGACCATGAAACCCAAATATAATCTTTCCCTCTTGTGGAGCAATGCACTGTACATAGATGGTGAGAGAATGGAAATACTTTGTGGAATGATCAATAAGTACAGAAATAAAATTCTTACCATGCATTGTGAGTAGGCTGAAAGTGAGGTCCATGGATGAGCCCTCCCATGAGAATCTCCTCATAGATGTCTGCAAAATTAAGGGATGCATACTCCCCTTGGAACATTCCATTAATAGATACATATTCCCAAGTGACAGCATTGTTGTCGTTGGTGATAAGGCTCTTTCCTCTCCATGACTCCATTCTTTGACATGCCAGCCATCATCATGCTGCTATATGTGGGAGACTCCTTCCTATGTGGAATTACCTCCTAATCCTCCAATGCTAAAGGGTGGCCCATTTTTACCTTGATTGTGCCATCCAATTCTTCTGAAGTACCATGCAAAGTATGGGAGAAAATCAACCCATACTCACCTAAGAGTAGCCAAACAAATAGTAGCTCTTGATGCTTCCTCACACCTTCATCATATAGGCCATGGAGTGAAAACATGATGTTTGACATGAAAAATGTCGTATCATTCCAATGCAGCCCAAATCCTTGCTGCCCCATGATGCAAGTGCCATTCCATGCCCGATCCAATGACATACCCTTTGAAGGAGGATATGTCACATGCTGACCAAAATCTTTCAATAGTAGCCAACGCAACCTTGCCTCCTACTGTCCTATGTCATAGATATGCAAGTGGCTTTCTAGCCTCTTTCTCATCAACATCGCCCATCCAACCAATGGTCATTCTCTATCATCATGCTCAAGATTCGTATCCCTCCAATGGAGAATATCACCCTCCCAACCAAATCATTGTCTCTACACTTCATGGGATGTTGAAGTGCATCCTCATGGAGATCTCCATATGAAGACCACCCATCAATGACCATGTTGAATTTATAAGGATCCAAGTATACTGAAGGAAAAATATTCTCATTGAGCTGTGAATTGATCATCAAGAAGGATCCATCACAGTAATGGAGGATAAGATGTATCTCATCAACCATCTCCCTATCCTCTGCTCCACATGTAGAATGGTCATTAGAATGCTCTAATAATCGTTGGCCCCCCACCTCATCATTGTTGCTTAGTGACAACGTTGTTGATCTCCACAATGGTGCATACGTTGTCTCATGGTCATGCTCAATGCTGAACATATAGTTCTGCATTGGGTTGTTTAGGACTATACTCATCCTATACTCCAAAAATATACACTCCAACCCCAAGCGTTGTGTGCAGGTCAACAATGACATGCTAGGATGAAAGTACACCTCCTCCTTGATCCTATAAAGGGTCCTTTGTATTGTGATAGTCTGCTTCTCCATATCAGCAATGTTCTTTGACCCAAGGTCATGTATTTGCCTTGATGGCATGTTCCCACAATCCTCCATATGATGTGTTGAAATAATAGGAAGTGGAAATATGTGCATACATTGGAAAATCTTGGGAACATCTTGTACTTCTACAAGGATTCATTCCTCTGGTGTGATGATTTCCCCAACTACTGATGATGATGGTTGCTCCTCTATAGCTGCACCAGCATTAGTATAAGTATCCTTCTCCTCACGCATCTCCTGAATAGTGCATGGGACTCTAAACTCCAAGAGATCAAGATCACTTTGCAAAGGTGCAAGTGTCCTTTCTCCTGATTCAACTACTCCTACACCAAGTGGTGGTGAAGGTCTCTTCTCCTCTGATTTCTTCTTGTTAAACTTCTTAATCAACCTTTGAGTAAAATCTACATATGAAGTCAATCTTGCATGACTGAAATGGTTGAACCACCAAATGTTTGCTTCACCCTCAAGGTGCAGCGCTACAATCTCAACATCTTCTTTCCCTACCATTGGATGCAGCAGGAAGAATGAATCCAACTTCATTCCCCAAGCCCTTGCTCTTCATGTGGATGATCCACCAAATGTAGACAATAGAAATATATTGTTGCAAAGTCTTCTCTATTCCTTGAGCTGGATGAATTATGGGAGAGCTAGATTCTCCTTGAAAGCCCTTTCTTGATATTTGTATTATGCAAGATACTCACTTATAATCTCATGATCTAGTTGTCCTCCATATCGATGCCTTTTGTCTTCATCTTCAAAAGAAAAGGACATAGTATGTTTCTTTGGAGCTCTATGCATTACCTGTTCTTTCTGCTGATAGGAACTACATGGACCTTCCTCATCTTGAAACCCTAGTGTGGTTTCATTGATTTTCTCCAATTTTCTTTGCTTGACCTCCTTGGTGAGGTCCGTCTTATATATGAAAATATATGAGATTAAATTCATTCCTTCAATCATTCTAATCTCTTTCTCCTTCTTCTTATTCTCTTGATAGCATAATGGTTGAGATCCACAAGCTGAGCCAAGATTATGCTCTGATACCACTGTAATATTCCCAAAAGGGAAAATCAGGAATATAGTGTATAAAACTAGAAATAGCAGTTTACATCAAGCTATAAACATAGGAGATCAATATGGACCCACTTTATTCAGTAAATCACCAACAAATACACATAATACATTGAGGCACAAATCATACAATATGAGAAAACAAGCCCCCAATGAATAATCACTCTAAAAAATGAGTTGCTGCTACTAAAAAAAATGTCGGAGAGCTGCTATAGCATAGTAATATCATGCATAACTACAGCTGGATATCATACAAAAATTAAAATAAAATGATATATGCTTCAATAGATGCTATCCATACATATCTAGGCCCTATATCATCTTTCCAAGATAACCTAAGAGGGTTTCCGGAAAATACACACAATGTGCCAATGTAAGCTACATCCCTAGGGCTAAAGATATGCTACAAAAAAATAAATGAGAGTATATGGCTGAAGCTGATGTAAAATCCAACAAAAATTCTCCAATAGATCCCTCAGATGAAGCCTCCTCCACTGAAGAAATCTCCTCCCAAAACACACACTACAACCACCCATGCAACTCCTCCCTAAAATAATGTAGATCTAGACTAAAAATACGCTATAGGGGATAAATAATACTTGGCCTAATGCCAAATATGTCAAACAAGCCCAAGGGGCTTCTTTACTGGCCTCCCACTAGAAGGAAACCTTCCTCCACTGCAAAATTAGCTCAGAAGACACCCAATAAAAATCTCCAATGTTGCACCCTGCAACACAACACAACTCTAAGAAAAAACTACACTATTGAAGAAAGAGAAAGCTTGGAATAATGCCTAAATTTTCAAATGTAGTGCAATACTCTTCCTAGAAGCTCCTCAAGGAAAGAGGTGGGATTCCCTCTCGGGAACACCCTATGCTAAACAACACTGCAATATTAGCTAAACAGCTGAAGAGAGCAACAAGTCTAAATAGAACATTAAGAAAATAATAATCCAATCATGCCCACAATGGTTGCCATCCTCTTCCTTAAATTTTTGGTGAGCTTCCTCAACATGGGCCCCACTCATTAAAGCCACTACTTCCATGCATGGAATCTCCCTCCAAAACTACATTGTCCCTCAATGAATGCCACTCCTTCCATACCAGCGCTATTTGATTTGGTCAAGGTTTACCCAGTATTCATGCTCTAATCCATTTTCACACATAAGGGTCTTCAAAGGTGTGTCTTTTATTCCTACTAAGGAGATTTATGGGTCTCCGTACCCTCTTATTCCTCTAACGAAGAGCAAAATCAAAATTTAATATTCCAATTAACTGTGTGCTAGTTTAGGAATATTACATGTGACTAAGTGTGCTAATGTATGCTGAGGAGTGTTATGGAGTACTATGGAAACACAAGCG
Organism: Pinus albicaulis; assembly: GCA_034641835.2. Classification (NCBI taxonomy): domain Eukaryota; kingdom Viridiplantae; phylum Streptophyta; class Pinopsida; order Pinales; family Pinaceae; genus Pinus; species Pinus albicaulis. The sequence continues at coordinate 1,281,557,177 of CM076570.1, read as the reverse complement.
AGCACTAGGGAAAAATCCATGGAAGTGAATGAATATGAGGGTTTGTCAGGGAGTGTCAATGAGTACTAGCTAGCATGCCAAGGAGGGAGTGACAAGGTATGTTAAGCACTAGTAAGGCATGATAGGGAATATCATGGCATGTCAAGAAGTTCCAGAGTGTTGTAGGGAGTTCTAGTGTGTATTAACATGTGCCAAATAGTTCCAAGACATGCAAGATGCTAAGGAATGCTAGCATGTGTAAGGTGCCAGGGTATTCCAATATGTGTTAAGGAGTATCAAGGAAAAAAAAATATTAAACAAGCTAAAATGAAAGGAAATGAACACATAATATGGTTAATAAGTCAGGACTTTATCTTTCTCAAAAGGAGCATGCTAGGAACACTAATAATAGGTTCCAATACATGCCAAGTTCCAATGTGTTACAAGTCCTCATGCATGTTAATGCATGCCAAAGTGTTCCAAAGCATGCTAGGGACTAAAAGGCATGTCAATGCATTCTAGGAGAGTGTTATGCTATGCCAGGGCCTTCCAACATGTACTTGGGTGTCCTGGTCATGGTAAGATGTTATAGGTACAAAGATTTTCTAAGACACGTGAGGTGCCAGGGAATGTTAGTGTATGCTAAATCATGTTAAGATGTTCCAAGATTGTTGAGGAGTGCTAGATATCTCTCATTAATAGAATTGACAAAGCTTGATCCTGTATTAAATAATATGGTTTCTACACACGCTAGTGGAAATTTCTCTAAAGGGAATTTGTTATATAATAAACCTGATAGAGATGAATCATGCGTTGACACATAGGAAAACTACATTCTCATTAATTGATGGAAATGATACACACTAATTACTTCTTAACAATTTGACTGACTCTAACCACTATATGGCCTTGGAAACATAATGAAAAAGACTCCAAAACAATGGTCTTAAATCGTTATCTTTTGAAAAAAAATATAGTAACATCCACATAGTGTCATCAAAAACTCGTTGGAATTATCAATGATGACGAACATTTTTCGACTGTCACCAAAATCAAAAACTCGTTGGAATTATCAATGATGACGAACATTTTTCGACTGTCACCAAAATTAACAAAAAAGGGAATTGGTGAGGGTCAATTAAACATCATCACTAGAAGTGTCACCCAAGAGCGAATTAGTGATGGGCCTTTAACAACCGTCACCAAAAGTGTCACTGGAAATGGCTTTTGTGACAAACCTTAAAGGACTATCACTATATGCACTTACAAAAACACTTTTTTAAGGACCATCAACATATGTGACATTGGTGATGGACCTTAAAGGTTCGTCACAGGCATGAACCTCACCAATTTCCTTTTTTCTTTTAGTGAGAGTAAGCTACAACATACCAGGAACTACAAGTGGATGGGGTTTTTACAAAATTTTCATTTGGCGATGAAATTTAAGAAGGGAGGCACAAACAAGTTGGTTGACATGTTTTCAAGGCCACAAACATCAAATATCGCAACTTTTGGAACTATTATGCACATTGATCCATTCACCCATGATGCATATAAAGAGGCATATTAAGAGGATGAGGACTTCAAGGAGGTGTATGTTGGGTGTGGAGCTTGATTATCTTGTTTACCTTGTATCACAGCATTGAACACCTATACCTTCAAAGGGGCGGCAACACCACCCGTAATTAATCACTGCCATGGGGGGTCCCGGGGGGGGGGGAGGCGGCAACGCTTTTCGGAGTCCCCCCCTGGCGGGGCTTTTCGGGGAAGTGCCCCCGAAGCTAAAAACAGATGTAAAATTTCCTTGTAAAAGTATAGTAATTTCTAGTCAATATGGGCCGTTCATTAGGCAAATGATCTGATGGTAGAAGTTATGTTTAGATTAGGGTTTTTTCCCCTAGAAGGCAACCCCTCGCTTTTATGAGGGCATTGTATTGTGGCTGTGTATTGTATGTGTATTCTCGGAGCGAGAAACAGAGAGGGAGTCTGTGAGAGAGAACAGAGGATATTACAGCAGATCTGTTGTAGGTTTTGTCTATTCATTTTTGCTGGATAATAGAAAGGAAGGACTGGCTGTTCATGGTGGACGTAGCCCAAACTGGGTGAACCACGTATATCTGTGTCTCTATAGTTTTATGTGTTTTGTATGCTTTTCTTTTCCGCATATTTTATGTGTTGCATTGCTCTGTAATATTTAATTTTCTGACAACTGGTATCAGAGCTGAAGGTATATTTGGCTGATAAACTCGCAGGAAAGAAGGGTTCCTGGTTCGAGTGGGAGCAATGGCGGACGATGGTAAGTTTAGGGTCGAGAAATTTAACGGCCAAAACTTTTCGCTGTGGAAGATGTAGATGGAAGATTATATGTATCAAAAATATCTGTACCTACCATTGAGCGGAAAAACAAAGAAGCTGGCAGCCATGACAGGCGCGAAATGGAACATTCTCGATAGAAAGGCACTCGGAACAGTACGGTTGTGTCTTGCGGCATCCGTCGCCTTCAATATTTCGAAGGAAACAATAGCAGAGGGTTTGATGCAGATGTTGGCGAAACTATATGAAAAACCCTCGGCCTCAAACAAGGTATTTCCTATGAAACGATTATTTAATATGAAGATGTCGGAAGGTGGATCTGTTGCAGACCATTTAAATGAATTTAATACAGTTACTAGTCAGTTAAGTTCTATAGGGGTAAACTTTGATGATGAAGTTAGAGCTCTGTTATTCTTGTGCTCATTGCCAAAGAGTTGGAATGGTTTAGTAATGGCCATTAGTAACTCTGTCTCTAGATCTAGTACTTTAAAGTTTGATGATGTTGTGGGTGCTATCCTTAGCGAGGAAATGCGACGGAAAAGCTCCGGTGAGACATCAGGTAATGATTTGAGTGCAGAGTCTAGGGGAAGAAGAATTGAAAGAGGAAAGAGCTCGGGATATAGCAGTAAATCAAGGAAAGGCAGATCCAAGTCCAGATCGGGGATAGTGTGCTGGAATTGCAGAAAGAAAGGACACCTAAAGAAAGATTGTAGATCTCGGAAGGGAAAAGAAGGAGACACACAGAAAGAAAACAATCATGAAGAAAATGTGACAGGTGATGTGTTAGAAGATGCTTTGATTATTTCTTTTGAAAATTTTACTAATTCTTGGGTTGTAGATTCAGGGGCTTCATTCCATGCCACACCTGATAAGAAATATTTTCATGACTATGTTCAAGGAGATTTTGGACAAGTTCATTTGGGTGATGATAAACCCTGTAAAATTGTTGGAAAGGGTAAAGTTCTTGTAAAACAACAGAATGGAAACCAATGGCTACTAAAGGAGGTAAGGCATGTTCCAGATCTGAAGAAAAATCTGATTTCAATAGGGCAGTTAGGCAGTGAAGGTTGGGTGAAAACTTTCACAGATAAAACTTGGAAGGTCACCAAAGGAGCGTTGGTAATAGAAAAAGGTGAAAAGGTTGGTACATTGTATTTATGCAATGGTATTTATAACTCTGTTAATGCTTTAACTTCCAAAGGAGCAGATGCAGCATTATGGCATCATAGGCTCGGACACATGAGTGAGAATGGAATGAAGATTATTCACTCAAGAAATTTGTTGCCAGGTTTGAAGAATGTTGATTTGGATTTCTGTGAAAATTGCATTTATGGAAAACAGAAGAGAGTCAGATTTCTCATAGTTGGGAAAGAAAAGAAGAGTGAAAAATTGGAGCTTGTGCATACAGATGTATGGGGACCTGCTCAGGTATCATCTCTCAGTGGCTCTCGTTATTATTGTATTCAGAATAAATCTGATGTATTTGATACTTTCAAGAAATGGAAAGCTTTGGTTGAGATTGAGACAGGAAAGAAGTTGAAGTGTCTCATATCAGACAATGGAGGCGAGTATTGCAGCAAAGAGTTTGATAGGTACTATTCAGAGCATGGAATTCGTAGAGAGAAGACATTTCCAAGAAAACCACAAGAAAATGGTGTGCCAGAAAGGATGAACAGAACAATCATGGAGCATGCAAGGTGCATGAGATTGCATGCAAGATTGCCTTTACAACTTTGGGCAAATGATGTAGATACTACTGTTTATCTAATAAACAAAGGGCCTTCAAGTTCCTTGGATGGTGGTACTCCAGAGGAAGCATGTATAGGTAAAAAGGTAAACTACTCTTTTTTAAGGCCTTTTGGTTGTGAGGCCTTTGTCCATATTAATAAAGAAAATAGAACAAATATTGAGGCAAAATCAAAGAAATGTACCTTTATTAGATATGGTGCTAATGATTTTGGTTATCGCTTATATGATTATGAAAATCACAAAATCATTAGGAGTAGAGACGTAATATTCAATGAAAAGGTCTTGTATAAGAATCAGCTGCAGGAAAAGAAACAGGAAAAAGAAAGCAAGGAATACACGGTTCTTGATGAGATAACTGAAAAAGTAAAGGTGCCTAAAAATAATAATAATCAACAACCACAGCAGCAGCAACCACCACAACAGCAACAGGCACCTCAAACACCTGAAAGTGGTGTTAGAAGATCTACCAGGATAAGTAGACCCCATGAACGATACTCTCCTTCATTATATTATTTATTGCTGACTGATTCTGGTGAACCTGAATGTTATGAAGAAGCAATGCAGGTTGAAAGCAGGAAGAAGTGGGAGCTAGCCATGGAAGAAGAGATGGATTCCTTAATGCATAACCAGACTTGGGACTTAGTTAGGTTGCCTGCAGGTAAAACTACATTGCAGAATAAATGGGTTTACAGGCTGAAGGAAGAAGATGGAGGAAAACAGAGGTACAAAGCTAGACTTGTGGTGAAGGGGTTTGCACGGAAGAAAGGTATTGATTTTGATGAAATATTTTCTCATGTTGTTAAGATGAATTCAATCAGAACTATCTTAAGTCTTGTAGCAGCGGAAGATTTACATCTTGAACAGTTAGATGTAAAGACAACATTTCTCCATGGAGATTTGGAGGAAGAGATATACATGCAACAACGAGAAGGATATGAGGTAAAAGGGAAAGAAAAATTGGTGTGCAAGTTAAAGAAGAGCTTGTATGGCTTAAAACAGGCTCCAAGGCAGTGGTATCTAAAATTTGACAAGTTTATGTCTGAACAAGGTTATACTAGATGTCACTCTGATCATTGTGTTTATCTAAAAAGGCAAAATGATGGCAGCTATATTATATTGTTATTGTATGTAGATGACATGCTTGTTGCGGGATCTAACATGCAGGAAATAAATGTGCTCAAAAGAAAATTGGCAAATTCATTTGCAATGAAGGATTTGGGAGCTGCAAAACAAATCCTTGGTATGAGGATAACTAGAGACAGGAAAAATCGCAAATTAACACTGTCTCAGAATGAGTACATAGAAAAGGTGTTGAAAAGATTTAATATGCAGAATGCAAAACGAGTTAGTACACCTTTTGCTAGCCATTTCAAACTTAGTAAGGAGATGTGCCCAAAGACCCAAGAAGACATGGATTATATGTCTAAAGTTCCATATGCATCAGCAGTTGGAAGCTTAATGTATGCAATGGTCTGCACAAGGCCTGATATTGCACATGCAGTGGGAGTGGTAAGCAGGTACATGAACAATCTAGGAAAAGAACATTGGATGGCAGTAAAATGGATTCTCGGATATTTGAGAGGTACCACAAATCAAGCATTATGCTTTGGTGGTTCAAACATTGCTCTACAGGGATATGTTGATGCAGATATGGCAGGTGACAGAGATAACAGGAGGAGCACTACATGATATGTATTTACTGTAGGTGGAACAGCTGTCAGTTGGGTTTCAAAAATCCAAAGTGTTGTTGCACTTTCAACAACAGAAGCCGAGTGTGTTGCTGCTACAGAGGCTAGTAAAGAAATGATTTGGTTACAAAGGTTTATGGATGAATTGGGTAAGAAGCATGATATGGGCACGCTATACAGTGATAGCCAAAGTGCCATTCATCTTGCAAATAACTAAACATTTCATTCCAGGACTAAACACATACATCTCAAGTACCATTTCATATGGTCAGTATTGGTAGATGGAGAGTTGAAGCTGGAAAAGATACACACTAGCAAGAATCCGGCAGATATACTAACAAAAGTTGTAACCAGGGAGAAACTGAGAATGTGCTCAGTTTCAATTGGTCTTCAAGGATGATGATGAATATGAGGAATAGCCAGGTCGAAAGAGGAGTCATTGTCTATAAAATGAAGCAGTGATGGAGTTGGTACAATCAGTCTCCAAGTGGGAGATTGTTGGGTGTGGAGCCTGATTATCTTGTTTACTTTGTATCACAACATTGGACCCCTATACCTTTAAAGGGGCGGCAACGCCGCCTGTAATTAATCGCTACCATGGGGGGTCCAGGGGGGGTGGCAGCGCTTTTCGGAGCCCCCCCCTAACGGGGGTTTTCGGGGGCAGCGCCCCCGAAGCTAAAAACAGATGTAAAATTTCCTTGTAAAAGTATAGTAATTTCTAGTCAATCTGGGCCGTTCATTAGGCAAATGATCTAACTATAGAAGTTATGTTTAGATTAGGGTCTTTTGCCCTAGAAGGCAACCCCTCACTTTTATGAGGGCATTGTATTGCGGCTGTGTATTGTATGTGTATTCTCGAAGCGAGAAACAGAGAGGGAGTCTGTGAGAGAGAACAGAGGATATTACAACAGATCTGCTGTAGGTTTTATCTATTCATTTTTGCTGGATAATATAAAGGAAGGACTGGCTGTTTGGGGTGGACGTAGCCCAAACTGGGTGAACCACGTATATCTGTGTCTCTCTATTTTTATGTGTTTTGTATGCTTTTATTTTCCGCATATTTTATGTGTTGCATTGCTCTGTAATATTTAATTTTCTAACAGTGTATCAATAGTTTCAAAGTCAGTGTAATATTCCCAAATGGGGAATGCAATAATATATGAACACAATAATGGAAATAGCAATGATAAATAAAATCACAAAATGTGAAAAGAACATATAGCCATCATATTAAGATCATATCAGCAAAATTTATACAAGTCCTTGAGGAAATAGTCACTCAAGATAGGCAAAATTAGCCTGAAGAGAACATGTACAATAAGATCACTACTACACAACAAATGCCCAAGGCTATAAAAATGTAGTTTTATTAGATGTAGCTACTACTAGAGAATATAAATACATAGATAGGCCAATATTTGGCTCATACAATGATGCGAGAAAATATCTAAACTCCCAAAAACAATTCGAAGACAATCTGGAGAGGATTTCCTGAAATATGCAAAAAGGCAAAAGTGTCGGAGTGCAGCCCTAGGGCTAAGTAGCAGCTGTGACTCGATGTCTGTATGGATATGGCTGAAGATGAAACATGAGATGAATGAACCTCCTCCAATGGATCCTTCAAGTGAAAGGCTGATCCTAACACTGAATATTTCATCCTCTAATCAATCACTACAACCCCTCAATGCAGATGCTCACTAAAATAACATAGTCCAAGAGGTATACTGCATTGTAAGTGCAAGAAAATATGTTGGCCAAGTGCCAAGATTTGAAATAAGCTCCAGAATATTCCTCACTAATCTCCCAAAGGAAATAAAGCTTCCTCCTCTAAAAAACAAGCTCCAGAAGTGGTGTTCTCAACCCTCCACTGCAACACCCTACAACACAACTCAACTCTAAACAGATACTGCGCTGTAGATTAAGGAGGTAGCTTGGCCTCAACCCTGAATGTGGAGAAATGAAGTGCAAGCTCCTTCAAGAGGCCTCTCAAGAAAGGATAAGGAATTGATAAACAGGAATGCCTTGTGCTAAGCGGCACATCAATCTCAACTAAACAGCTGAAGAATGTACAATACTCATGCGGACCACAAAATCAATAATCCATATCATGTCTTGCTATGGCTGCCTTGCCCTCCTTATAAAAAATTGGAAGCCTTATCATCTTGGCTCCCACTCATTAGCGTTTCCTCCACAAGGAATCTTCCTACGAATATCACTATGCTGTCTCCATAGATGATCTCCACCATTCATTCCAGCGTTGTTGACTTGGTCAAACTTGACCTTGTCCACATGCATTTGCCCCTGTTCACACATGAGGATGCAAAATACAACTATTATTATGATCCATTTTCACATCATGAGGGATTTTATTCTTATTTTGAAATGTATGGGCCTCCTCACCCATTTATTCATCTCCTAGGTGTGAAAAAAAAAAATCAATATTCCAATTAGCTGCATGTTAATTTTGGAATATTACAGTCCTCCCCTCCCAAACGTTGCTTGTCCTCAAGAAACTGCAAGGATAGAACTAAAGAGTCTCCTCTTCTCCTCCTGTAGCATCCTCATATGATAAAATCCTCCAAGGATCAAGATGTTTTCTCATCAATACATCTCCAAGTTGCCCCTCCCAAGTATGCAAGCTAGCTTTTGGTGAGCATCCCAAATAGCTATCATGATGTAAAAGTAAAACATCCATGGAAGCAACAATGTGTTGTCTAGAGGTCTCTTTGAGGCATGTAATTTGAAATATAGTGGGAACCATCATCCCCATATGAATCTCCCATCCCCAAGCTATCATCTATACAAAATGAGTCACCTCCCAACATGGCAACTCATAGAAAAGTTTCTCCCAATTGTTCATGAGAGGCATAACCCAAGTGCTCCATACAATCACATGGCCCACCTCATAAAGAAACAAGTGATTTAATGTAGTGGCCATATCATCTCCCATACTCCTCTTGAAGCATGAAGCATAAAAGGTGTGGGAATTTTCATTTCCCACGGACACGTCTAACCAATGTTTCTCTCCTCCCAACATGCTCCCCATAAAGATAAGAACAACGTCAACATATGGAACCATAATGAGAATCATATTAGCTGCCATATGTAACAAGGGAGAAGGAAAATGATCCCTCAAATGAAACTAGCACATTTTTACTCTCAATTGCATCAGAAAATGGCATGATGTGTGGCTTCCCATCCAGTTGCTTATTGCCCCAATCTCCTCACAAGTTTGGAGAAAGTGTATGGTGTATGGTGCAAAGTGAGCATGCTATGCATAATTTATCATCTCCCCAAGTCCTCGTAGGGAGTGGCCATCATCAATGTTGAATATGATCTCAGATAGACCATGAAGTCTAGAAGGAAGAATGCTCCTTCTTAAATCAATGTCCTGCACATACATGGTTAAGGAAGGAAAATATTAATCATATAAATCACTATGCAACCAAAAAATATCCTTACCATATGCTTTGCTCATGCAAATGGAGTGGCTCATATATAAATCTCCTCTCATCCTCAAATATAAAAGAGGTGGATATGTTAACTCCCTCCAAGGGTTATGTATCTCCTCCATCTCCACATGATTCATGCATCTCCTAAAATACTGATATATCTCCTCTTCAAAGCCTTCCCAAAGGTACCCCTCCATGATGGTGTGGTATGCTTTCATAGAATAAGTGTGGCTGAAGAGAAAATCCTCATGAGCTGCTTGTAGTAACTTCTACTTGAGCTTGGAAGCTCTAGATAAGAAGATCCTACCATGATAGTAGATGACCCCATCTCTGATTGAATATCCCTCCTCATGCAACTGGTCATCCAATATCATACAAGTAAAAAAATCCTTGGAATAATCCACCAACAACTAGGATTTACAATATGGATCTATCCTCCATAGTGATGGCGCTGATGATCTATCACAAAGAACATATTTCATATGGCTATCCTCCTCTTTGACATCTCTCATGCCAAAGATGCAAGTTGGAAGGTTGTTATCCTTCCCATGCTACTACTGCCACAATGTAGAATCTAGAATGAGAGTGGGTAATGATGATGTTTGGAGAATGTCTTTCCTCTCCTTGAGTCTACCCAAGACTCTCAGCGCTGTATCAATTTCTCCCAAGGTCCTCAACCTTCTGGAATCAATGAGTGGTGCATCCAAATGTGAACCATCCCTCATCATCTACTGATATGCTGGTCTCCTTAGTGAGATGCCTCTATGTAATGAGACATCAATATGAAGAGTAGATTGCCTATTTGAATGGACAGACTTGTCCCTTCCCTCACTGCACAATTTAGTCTCCCTCTTTTGTGCATCAACCCTCTACAATAGATAGGGGTGTTTGCTCCTCATCATATGATGTTGGTCATCCTCCCTACCTCCTCCTTTTATCTGCATGGTTTCACAATCTTTCAAACATGGTACATGCTAATCATGGGTTGTGCCTTGATCTCCACATATGAGATCCTGGGGATTTCCTTGCACTGATAAAAGAATCCCTCTTGTTGGAGCAAGTGCTACATCTACCTCTGCATGAGGTGCTAGATATGCTCTATAAATGACATCGTTGGTGCCCTCAACCTTTTCTTCCTCTCCAATATGAATGGGCGACCTTCCAAAAACTGGATCCTCTTTTGGAAGAGGGATATCCATGCCCTCTTGTTCAAGAATATGAGATAAATCCTAGAAGTGTTGCCTCTAGCAAGGTATCATGCAAGATGTTAGCCTCCTCAATAGTTTTCTAAAGTGGAGTTGGGTTTATAGGTTCCTCCAACACATGCAAAGTATTTTTTTGTTTTGGTTTGTTTAGATCGACCACATGTGTTTCAGAATGTTTCTAATCAAATATTTCCACTATTCACTTAGTGAACCTTGTATAAAAAAAAGTATTTGCATTTTTCAAAGAAAAAGACTCAAATATCCACCATACATAGGCCTTACCTCCAAAATGTAGCATTGCAACTTTGATGGCCTCCTCTTTAGAAACTTGGTGTTGTTGCAAATAGGTGTCTAGCTCCTCCATCCAAGTTCTAGCTGAAGATTTAGGTGAACCGTCAAAAGTAGATAGAGATAAGCTACCCATGTCATGCTTCTTTCTCCTCCCCACCTTGACCTTGCAAAACTTTTGGAAAGTGATATGATCTCTAAAATTCTTATTTTGAGATTCATATTCTTGCAAAAAATCACTAAGGGTTTCCCTCCTAGGCATTTCTTCTTTTTCTATCTCCTTCATAGAAAATCTGGGCATATGACTGCATTGTGCATCATAATGTGTGGTTGCATGCTCACACTCATCATGTAATAATCTAGAGTTTACTTCAAATTCAAACTCTCTTGGATATTCTCTACACATCTCCCTCCTCATCTTCTTAAGATCTCCATGAATGCTCTGCAAAGTTTGAGAAAGAAGCTTTGAAAGCCTCTCCTCCTTCCTTCCTCCAAATAATGGAGTCTTCTTCTTGTCTTTTCTATTCATTTCTCCTTCTTCTTGTCCACCTGATAGCATAATGGCTGAGATCCACAGGCTGAGCCAAGATTATGCTCTGATACCACTGTAATATTCCCAAATGGGGAATGCAGCAATATATGAACACAATAATGGAAATGGCAGTGATAAATCAACTCATAAAATGTGAGAATAATATATAGCCATCATATTAAGATCATATCAGCAAAATGTATACAATTCTTTGAGGAAATATTCACTCAAGATAGGCAAAATCAGCCTCAAGAGAACATGTACAATAAGATCACCGCTACACAACAAATGCCCAAGGCTATAACAGAGCAATTTTATTAGATGTAACTGCTTCTAGAGAATATCCATACATATATATGCAAATATATGGCTCATAAAATGATGGGAGAAAATATCTAAACTCCCAAAAACAATTCCAAGACAATCCGGAGAGGATTTCCTGAAATATGCAAAAAGGCAAAAATGCCGGAGTGTAGCTCTAGGGCTGAGTAGCACCTGCAACTGGATGTTTGGATGGAGATGGATGAATATTTAACATGAGATGAATTAACCTCCTCCAATGGATCCTTCAGGTGAATTTTTGATCCTAACACTAAATATTTCACCCTCCAATCAGTCACTGCAACCCCTCACTGCAGATGCTCACTAAAATAATGCAGTTCAAGAGGTATACTACATTGTAGGTGAAAGAAAATATTTTGGCCAAGTTCCAAGATGTGAAATAAGCTCCAAAATCTTCCTCACTAATCCCCCAAAGGAAAAAAAGCTTCCTCCTTTGAAAAAAAAGCTCTGGAAGTGGTGTTCTCAACCCTCCACTACAACACCTTGCAACACAACGTAGCTCTAAACAGAAACTACACTGTAGCTAAAGGCGGTGGCTTGGCCCCAAGCCTGAATGTGGACAAATGAAGTGAAAGATCCTTCAAAAGGCCTATCAAGAAAGGAGAGGAATTCCTAAACCGGAATGCCTTGTGCTAAGAAACACAGTAATCTCAACTAAATAGTTGAAGAATGCACAATAGTCATGCAAACCACAAAATCAATAATCCATATCTTGTCTTGCTATGACTGCCTTGCCCTCCTTATAAAAAAGTGGAAGCCTTCTCATCTTGGGTCCCACTCATTAGGGTTTCCTCCACCAAGGAATCTTCCTCCCACTATCACTGCGTTGTCTCCATAGATGATCTCCACCATTCATTCCAACGCTGTTGACTTGGTCAAACTTGACCTTTTCCACATGCATTTTCCCCTGTTCACACACGAGGGTGTAAATTCCAACTATTATTATGATCCCTTTTCACATCATTAGGGATTTTATTCTTATTTTTGAAATGTATGGGCCTCCTCACCCATTTATTCATCTCCTAGGTGTCAAAAGAAAAAATCAGTATTCCATTTAGCTGCATGCTAATTTTGGAATATTACAGTTAGAGTCATGTATACGATGGTGACAACATCGTTGACTACCATCTCCAAGATGGATAATTATATAATAAAACAAGGAGAATCATTTCATATAGGGATACCAAGAATAATTATTTTAGATAGGGACACAATATTTTTTAGTGCATTCTCAACGACATTGTCGTAGAAGATAAATACAAAGTTGAAGAGATCTACAACATTACATCCAAAAAAAATGGGAAGACAAAATTAGTCAAGTACAATACTTTGGTGTAGCTTATGAGGGGATACAAATAGAAGCATCCAAACTTTTGGGATGAGAATATAGTATATATACAACATTATTATAATAGAGAAATCCACACTTATATAGGAAAGTTCCCATTTGAGAGTTGTTTTGGATATTTTCCACCTTCACCTTTGGATATTTCATATGGGCAGTAAGGATGAGTGAGGGAAGATATTGCAGGATATGCCTTGAGGGCTGAAAAATATATAGAGAATATTAGGTTGATCCATATATAAGTACAAGAAACATTGCAAAAGTTGCAGGAGAAGTATAAGGTGAAGCATCATCAACACAGAACATAGAAGTCATTGGAGGTGGGAGATAAAGTATGGTTACATTAGAATAAGGAGAGGTTGTAGTGTTCTGGTAATAAAATCAAGTCTCTAAGGTATGGTACCTTTATATACTGGAAAATGTGGATGATAATTCCTATCAACTTATTTTACCACCATATGTTCACATATACTCAGTTGTGAATGTATATAATTTGAAACTCTATGAGTGTTCCATGCTAGATGAGGAGGAGGAACATGTCCTACCTTTTGTGAAGGATTTGGGACCTGGGGCTCAAATAGAGTTGAAAGAAGATACAATTTTTTAGAAGAGGTACAAAACTACAAGACAATGGAAGCATGAAATTTCGTAGATTGGGCTGATGGGACAATTTCTAGGCAAAGCTAAAGGTACACAGGAGAGAAGGTCGAGGGAAAATTTCCTCTCATCATTCAATAAAACATTTTGGGGACTAAAATACTCCAAAAATAGGTAGTTGTGATTTTAATTAGCTAATTATACTATCTTTCATCTATATAGATGCATTTTGAGTTTAAAAAGTGGTAGAATCAGCTCATGGGACTGTTTTTACTGGTGGTACCTAGTTTGGCAAAACGGGGTCTGAAACCTTTCAAGGGAATTTTGAGGCATAAAATAAATTTTTTTGGGGTGTTAAAATTTTCTACTTAACTTTGCATATTTTCATGCTATTATACACACATATTCCTTTCCAATGGTGCAAGGAGCACATCAATCAGAGCTTGTATGAAAACATTATTCCACTTAGAGGTTGACCTTCCTATTTTCACACCTATAATGAAGGATGTCATGTAAACCCCTATGATTCATGGAAAAGGGGCTAGACACATATTTTTTTATGTAAAAGAATATATAAATGTTTATTTTCTAACTCTTGTTAATATTTGATGTATTATATATCATTTTTAGGATTCAACTACGTTAATTTAGTCATTCATCTATGACCATTTCCATGAGACGTAGTCATAACTGACTAATTTCTCATGATTTCTGAATAGTCCACTTAGCACTCATTGCATCGGGTGATGCTCACAGGGGTGAAGAAGTGGGATTGAAACTAGTGAAATGAATCACATAGCGTCAATCATCACTTTTGGGGCTTGCACCTGGTAACCAGGACTTCTCAGGAGGTCACCCATCCCAGAACTCCTCTGGCTCAAGTGCGCTTAACTGTGGAGTTTTCCTCACAATGAAGCCCACTTAGCTTTCTACCCCATTTTTCTTAAAACCTGAGCAACTATTGTGCCTCATGAACCATTCAAGAAGAGATCCCTTTACTCTTAGTATTTTAAGTATGAGGGGTTTCCGCAGTGCATTATATTAGATATCATTTTTGGGATTCAACTGCGTTAATTTAGTCATTCATCTATGACCATTTCCATGAGACGTAGTCGTAACTGAATAATTTCTCATGATTTTTGAATAGTCCACTTAGCACTCATTGCATTGGGTGATGCTCACAAGGGTGAAGAAGTGGGATTGAAACTAGTGAAATAAATCACATAGTGTCAATCATCACTTCCGGGGCTTGCACTCGGTAAGTGATGATGTAGTCGAAATTAATCACTAGTAATCTATCGGTTTGTGTTATAATAGGAGGAAGAGGAATTCCACTCTTTCGAGAGCGTTTTGTTCCATAGTTGAGTAAATATAGCTAGGAGAGATAGGAGGGAGAGCACACAAAGAAAATCTATGCACAGTAGCAACCCATAGGAAAAAAGCATTACTTATTTGTACCAGTAGCCATATTTCTAGATAGAGAAAGAGAATGAAGCAACCTCACCTTGTAGTTGGTTTTTCTCTTGAATGGGTTTCGTAAAGAGAATATATTGTGTCTAATGTGTGTGTGAGATTATTTTTTCATTCTCTACGTTTTTGCATAATTTATATTTGCATGCATGCACTAATTACTGTTAAATCTACAAATATTAAAATTTAAAAAGGGATCCTCCCAATGTCACTCTAAAAGCGCAGTGCCCGAGTGAAAATAGTGGCAAAAAGTGGTTTTTTGGCATGTTTTTCGTCATTTTTATTCCAACCAGAAATCTGAATTGGAAAAAAAACAAGATAGATGATATGTTTAGGTCACAAGATATCTACCAATAAAAAAAAAAATTGATTTGGAGCCCCCAGGGAAAAGCACATCACATTCAGGGAAAAATGCAGCGCCAACCTGTAGGAACTTTCAAGTGACTTCCTTTGCTCCAAATGATGATTTGAAGGTATCGTTGGAAAGAATAGGATGTCTAGTTGTCCATAGAGTCCTTAAGAAAGAAAAATGGCCTCTACAAGGCTGAGAAAAATGGATTCACCCAAGGTCGCTCCAAAAGCGCAGCGCCAGGGTGAAAACAATGATAAAAAGAGGTTTTTCAGCATGTTTTTTTGGATTTTTCTTCCACCCATAAAGTTGAAATGGCACAGAATTAAGATAGCTTACATGTATTGGTCATAAGATATCTAATAATGTACAATTTTGGTGATTTTGATCCCCCATGAAAAATCACCACACCAAGGCGTTGTGCTTTTGGCTGACTCTATTTTCCTGTTTTAGCCCAAAGTCAACAAAATTTAAAAATTTTCAAAATTTTCTTCAAAAATGGTCCAAAATTTCCCGCTGAAGTTTGAAAATGATGTGTTATTCAATGATATAAGCCTCAGCCAATGAATGAAGCTTATTCTTCTTCTTTTTCTTAATTACGATTTTCCTTAATTTCCTTTTCAAGCTCTTGACCCTAATTTCAGAAATCTTATTCCTTGTGCATTAATTCATGTCCATGTGCCTTTGTAGCTTTTTGTTCTTGTTAGAATTCTTGAGAAGCTTCTCCAAGTGAAAATTCACCTTATCAAGCAAAAATTCCTTATCCTGCTCAATTTTCATTGTAATCAAATCATCAAAATCCTCTTCAGCTAGTGATGGAGATGGTTCAGTTTCTTGCTCTTCCTGTCTCTGGAGAGACCTTTTTCTTGGATTCCTTGGTTTGATCTACACTTCCTCATCCTCAAGCTCATCAATATCAATCACTGATTTAACTTTTCCGTCCTCCTTCTCCAAATTTTCCTTGGGTTTGATACGACATCGTTGTTTTACTTGGAGTTGTCTGTTCTCCTGCTGAAGAAATGTAATCATGAAGTTTGAATTTAATAAATTGTCCTTTAAGTCTCTTATTTCAAATTATTTCTTGTTGATAAATGTCTCAGTTGACATTTCCTCCTCATGCCTCTCTAGATCTGCAATGTCAATGTCAAAATGTACTTGTTCTTCCTCTTGCAATCGTGCCTCATGTTGATGTGTTGATGTCTCTTTTTATATTGATGTAGGCTAAGACCTTTACTCAATGTTAGGTGAAAACATCAAACTCTTTCATCTGGTATATGACTTATTCACCTCAGCCCTAGGTGTTCTTGTGATAGTTTTTCTTATGGAACCTCCTTCTTGTTTTCTTAGTGATGTTAAATGTGTAGACGGACTGCTTGATTGGATTGGAGTAGGAAAAAGTAAGTTTGACTGCATGAATGCCTCCCAAGACAAGTTGAACTTTGTAATTTGATGAAAAACAATGATTTTCACCAAGCCATGATGGAACAAGATTGCTTGACGATCTTTCCCTTTGCCGTGTACTTTTTCTGCCATTTTGACCAACCTTCTGGAGAGTTAGTGAGGTAGGTTAAGAGCTTTAACACCTATAAAATGCATCAGTAATATAACATGGTATTGATATATCCTTGAAAAAATACCTCACATGTGAAATATTTCATGATCATCTTCATGAGAGGGGCATACTTATCAAGAAAGTGATTAAAAGGAAAAATATGGTTTTGAGCAGCTTTGTATGGACGCTTCAAAAACATTTTGTAATTTTCAATATCTAGGTCTCTCATTTTGAACCAGTTTTCTCCGTAGATAGGTATCCCAGTGGCTATGGAAATGGAATTTTCTGAAATAGTAAAAATACCCCTGAAATAGTTGCCTTATCCCTCCTTAGACTGATAGCAAATGCGCTTGTTAATTTATCACTGAAACCTAATTCTTCAATCTTCTGGCAGAAAACAAGGCAACCTGCATCTTGGAATGACTTCTTGAGAAATGGAGAAGCCATGATATATTTTACTCTGCTGGGTTCATATCTAATGATCTAGCCTCCTTTATTCTTCTTCTGATCAATGGTTTCTGAATCCATGTGAAACTATAGCTCACTAGGAAGGGGAATTAGGGTTTTAGTTTAAGGAAAACAGGGGATTTGAGGTAGTTTTAGGAATGGAGGGAGATGAAGGGGTTTAAGGGTGTATGAATTCTTGGGAAAATTTTGGGTGGTAGGTATATATGTTAGGTAGTGTAGGGAGGTGAAAATTTTGGAAATGACTAGAGGGAATAGGTCTAAAAATGGAAAACACAGTCCTAGCCTAGGAAAGTGTAGTGTAGGCTAGTGTTTGTAGGGAAATAAAGGAAGTGAGGGAAAGGGATGAGGAGAAGTGTCCAGGAAGGTGTATGGAAGGTGAGGGAGGGTGCCTGAGCATGAATTCTATGGTTTTTCATAGCAAATTGACCAAAAAACACCATGAAATGAAAAACGCAGCAAACCCTTGGAGAGAGCGATTTTATGTGCTTTAAAAGATGAATTGAAGCTAAAGAGAGGTAGATGAGGGACTAATGTAACCCAACTACTTATTTTTGATGGGATAGAACTTTTCGCTGATGAAAAAACCCTTGGAAACTAAATATTCTGCTCCCTTGAGAGAAACACAACAACTTGGAGAAAATCACAACGCACCTGAGAAAAGTGTAATGCATAAGGGAAATTTAGCTTTTCAAGGTGAAATTTGGTTTCTATAAGGAATATAATGAATTTATATGGTGGATAGATGTATTATGAGAGATAAATGAGCAAAATATATGTTTTTTTGGTCTTTTAAATGGCTTGAGGTTGATTTTTCTCTTAGGTGGTGATGTGGCCCCACCTTGTCTTTTCACAAAATGGCTTGATTGCTCGTGTACTGTAGCTTTCAAACCTTATGATACATAGTTAAATCTTAATAAAGATAAAAATTAATTTAGAGATCATTATAGAACACGTTTTCCTATTACTACTCCCTTTAATGGTGACATAGGTGATGACATGACCTATTTCTTAACATTTGATAATATGACCTAAGGATGACACTATATGGAATGATAACCACAATGATAACCATGATGAACATGATAATATTTATTGAATATGAGACTCAAGGGAGTAGACCAATGATCAATTTTTTTTTTAAAACACCTTGAAACTATAAAAAATTTCCCTAGGACCCTTTCAACCATATGAAAGAGCATAATTTGATCACTGGTGATTGACAGAACTAAAAGGCAGTAACAGTGGCTCCAACTAGGGATGGCATCTCCTTAGGATGTGTCAAGAAAACCATAGGCCATGTAGCCGTATCCATTGGACATGGAGTCAAAAATAAAAATTAATACTCAAAACTGAAATGACTTTAAAAACTGAAATGAACTGACAAACTGAAACGAATGCACAAACTTTTTTAAACAACAAGTGATCAAAGAAACCATATGGCCTTCAACTTAGGCTTCAAGATTCCATGAAAACTCCTTCACACTTCGAAATGAAAATAAAATAATATGTACAATGAAAATGAGAAATTTCTGAAAGATCAGGTGAGGTAGTGCTTCAGGATCCTATCATTGACTGGTCCTCCCGAAAAATCTTGTCCATCCAACTCTTTCAACAAAAAGGAAATATTCCCTATGAAAGCCAAAATTCTGTAAATTCATTTCCAAAAGTTTTCAAACTTTCCATGCTTTCATTTCTCCTCGTTCCAAGAATCCCATTGGGTAACTACATCTCCCACACTGAAATAATCTCCCTTTTTTTCCTGTCATATATACTTTTGATCTTATCTTGAAGATTCAAAGTATTTTGGAATCATTCCTCTTGGGATTGCTACAAATGAATCATCTAATTGATTCTCCGCTAAATATCATTGGGCTTACCGTCTACTTCCTGCAAAATTTTCCTGATCGAGACAGATAAAGAAGTCAGAAAAATAGTATCCACTCCATATACCAATTGAAAAGGTGACATACCTATGGATCTCTTCATGCTCACTCTATCCGCCCATAGAGAATTTATCAACTTCTTGTGCAAATTCTTCTTATTTTATTCCAGAAACTTATGGATGGCGTTTACCAATGATTTATTGGAAGATTCAGTCATCCCATTATGTTGCAGATAATATGTTGTTGAGTGTCTGAGCGTATATGATACTTGTCACAAATATTGATAATATTTTTGGATTTAAAAGAAGCTGCATTATTTGTGATTACCTTTTTTGGACAACCAAACTGTGAAAAAATATTAGAATCAATAAACTAAATGATTACCACATCTATGGCCTATCTGGTGGGAATAACTTCGATCAATTTCGTGAAATAATCAATTTTTTTTAAGGTCCACTTTTGTTGAGTTGAAGATGAAGGGTGAATCTCACCAATAAAATAAAGACGAAATTGTTGAAAGGGTGCTTGAACTGAAATGGGAATCATGACAGTTTTATAAACTTCGAAAAATAGACTCTACCAATAAAATGCAACCGTCAATATCTTATTTTTTGTTTTCTTCCGAAAGAGATGACTGCCACAATATCCCTTTTGAAAATTATTCATTACCTCCTTTGCCTCACTTTCAACTAAACAATTCAACAAAAATCCTCTCGGATCTTTCCAAAATAATGCATTATCGAGAATGTAGTATTTCAAAGCTTTCAATTTTTAATATCTAATTTTACTCTTTGACACTTCCGGTGAAGGATTAAAATGTTGAAGTACATAAACAATGTTTGAATACCGAAGAGGTGAAGTGGAAATCTGTGATACTTGAGGTGCTCAAACAACTGCTTCTTCATCGGACACTGCAACAATGAGATTGATATCCAAAGCATGAAAATTGGACTTTGCCATAAGCTACACCAAGCCTTGTCCCTTGATCAGATTCGTTGGTTTAATTTCGAGGTCATTCTCCAACATTGAAACAACCTAATTCACGTTCCTACCTTCGGGTTTAGGTTTCATCAAAACATCTTTGAATGCTGCATTTGGAACATAGGCAATAATATGTGAGTGAAGTATGTACACTCAGAAACCATTCAAAGATTTCACAAGTGCTAGGGTCTGTTTCTCAATGATGTTATATCTTAGTGCTGCATCCCTTACGGTTCTACTAAAAAATTCAACTGGTTGTTATGTTTTTAGGTCCTTCTTCTGCATGAGGACAATAGCCAATGTGCGTGCAGAAGAGAATGAAAAAATAATTTAATCCATAATTTAATTAGGGATGACCAAAATTGGAACACAAGAAAAATAAAACTTGACTAAATTGAAATATTTCTTAGCATATTTAGACCACTTTACCTCATTGTATTCTTTAACATATTAGTTATCTCCTATAAATGTTCAACGAGGTTAAGAATGAACCTCCTCAAAAAGTTGATCTTACAATTAAAGAACTGTATTTCTTCCTTGTTCCTCAGAAAATCCAACTGCTAGATAGCTTCACTTCTTAAGGGATCTATGTTGATGCCATACTTTGATATAATATTCCCAAGTAGATTACCTTCTTCCATAGCAAACAAACTCTTTCTTGATTCAGTGAAATACTGAATTTCCTGTAGCTTTAAAAAAAAATCATCAAATGATGCAAGTGATATTCATCTATTTGAGAGAAAAATGTTAAATCATCAAGGTAAATAACAAAAAATACATATTTTTCATTTTCAAAAGCGATATCCATTGCTCACTAAAATGTGGCTCCTTCATCTTTTAGCCCAAAATGCATCTTGGCGTACATAAAAGTACCCCATCGTGTCGTAAAAGTTGTCTTCTCACGGTCATTTGTATGCATTAAAATTTGATTGTACCCTGAGTAACCATCAAGAAATGACATTCAAGAGGCACCAAATACCCTGTTAATATGTGCTCCATATTAGGGAGAGTATAATTGTACTTCAACGACGCTTTGTTCAAACTCCGGATATCAATGCATACAATAATTTCACTTCTCTTTTTTCTAACTAGAACCAAATTTGGCATCCAATTAGAAAAGCGAAGAGGGACAGTGATAGCAGCCTTATACAACCTATTTACCTCTTTCTCAATTGACAGCATCAATCTCATAATGATCCTCCTGAGCTTTTGATGGAAAGGCTTCTGATCGGGCTTAACAGGAATAATGTTTTGAATTATTCTATAATCATAAGCCCTAAAATATGAGAAATCCCATGCAAAAACATCGGAAAAATCAGAAAAAGGTGTTGTGTGCTTACCTTTCACTTCTGGAGTCAATGATTTTGACAACTTCACCATCTTGGGCTTCTCAGCTGTGCCAATTTTTATATCTTCAACTCCTTCTTTAGTAGGGACTGTTGTCAGTTTCTTCGCGACATCATATTGATCAAAGAGCTCTTCCAAAGGTAAAAAACCTCTTGGAATGGAATTTTCTTTCAGCTGTAAGACTTCTAATTTGGTTGCATTAATTCCCTAATCATCAAATACATCATCAATATGACAAGTGGCAAACTCTTCCTTAATTTGCTGAAAATTGTTAATTTTCTTATCATCTTGAAACACTTACCAATGTTGAAGGTTATCTGGAACATCGAGGCAATGATTAACATTAATTTCATATTTCATGCTAGGATGTATCAGAATAATAAACATGCTTGCTACAGTAGCAAGAGAGTAAGCAATAAATTTATGGTTTTTAGGAATCACGGATAAAGTATATTTAGAGAATGTTTTGAGAATATCTAAGACAACATTGTGATATGATCGCATCCTTGAATTTTTCTTCCTAGTATTCCCCTTTTACCTGTTTTATTATCACCTCGGAGTCGCCATAAACTGAAATCCTTTGAGCCCCTAGCTTCTTAAGAAACTTAAGCCCAATAATCAAAGCTTCATATTATGATTCATTATTTGAAAAATTAAAAGAAATATTATATGAACAACACCTGACATTAGGAGGAATATTTCATCACCAAATCATTGGGCTATGAATCCAAATTCCTACTCCATCTCCTTATTTTCCCACTTCTCCATCAAAATCCATAGTCCAAATACTTCTTTCTTCATCCGAAACCTCAAATTCGGATGGTTGTTCTTTATTTTCTGTTTGTCAATCCATTGTGTCATCATGCTTTGTTTCTTTCACTGATTCTATTGTATGCTCGACTGATGAATTTGGCTACAAATCAATCACTTTCTGTTTTGTCTTTTCTACATTGAAAACTTCTCTAACACTACCTAAGATTTCTGAAATTTCCTCATTCTCTATTAGTTGACTATTTATATCAATTTGTCTATCATTATTAAAAAAAATAAAGGACTGTAATTCGATATGTACAGAGTATATAGGGTGATTGTTTTGTTTCTCTCTAGTGTTAATCATGTATTTCATCTTAGTTTCTCAATACAATTTTATGATATGACTGAACGCTGTCATAGTAGCATAAGAGAAATTGAGCTGCAAAGTGCCATTTAGATTTTCTCCCCATGATCGCAAGAGAAACATACCATATCTTGGAGGAATATCAACTACAACCACATCCATAAAAACATTGGAATCTAATCAAGAGACACTACGAAGTCTTTAATGCAACTGAGACACCTCACTCTACCTGAATCAAAGGAGTAAAGGTCATGATATGGGCAGGTAATGTCTAATCCCAACTTGTCCATTATGGCTTTCGGCATGAAATTGTGAGATGCTACAGAGTCTAACATGGAATTGTGAAGGATAAAATCATGGACTCTAAGACTAAGGTAGAAAGATGGAACTTCATTATCAAGTAAGTTTCCATATATGGTTGGGCCAAACAACAACTCAAGGTGATCATTGCTAACACTGACCATATCAGATGTGTGGTCGAATTTGAACATCTTAGCTACATGGAAATTATACTAATCATTATTTACCAATTCATTTAAAGGAAAGGGAGCTTTCAATTTGGAAATTTCATTCTCTAAACTAAAGAAAATGGAATATTTTTATACATCTCTGGAAATGACTGCATCCTTCTTTTAAGACTGTTCTTTGGTGGGAATATCCTTTCTCTAATCTGACGTTTGTGTTTCCTTATCTTTCTTTGGATTGTTGGTTGATGCCTCATTTTTTTTCTTCTGGTTAGTAGAAACAAGATCCTTTCCTTTTTTATGATTTGTAGAGGTCTATTTTTGGGGTTGAGTATCCTTTGGAGAAGTTGGCCTCTTCTGATTTGAAATGATAGGCACGTTTATGTTCCTCAAAGTATATTTCCTTTGAATATATCTAAGGAAATTTTGAAAACCTCTTTGATAATATTCTGTCTCTGCTGCTATCATATCATCATTTGAAGGAACAATTTTCTAATCATTAGATTGATTAACCTCAAGTTCTTGTGTGTATTCCTCATCTTCGGTTAATAAAATATGTTTCCCATCATTATTGAAAAAATGATTCTCTTCAAGAATCTACCATTCTTCTTCAAGTGCCTGAGCATAGTTTTGCTGAAGTAGTCTTCTAATATGATGTTGTACTTGTTGATCCTAACCTCTTTGCTCTCTTTGGTCGATTCTAAGCTGAGGTTGCTGCTTCGAAAATTAGGATTATGGATCTGATTTTCTAGTTTCCTATATGATATTGTCATCTTATTCATCATCTCCATAATTCTGATCAAAGTGTCCAGCGTACCATCTGAAGAAATGTATTGCTTCTCTTTAATTGTTACCCTTCTTTCTGTTTTCATTTTTTATTTCTTAATCATCAAATTTCCTCCACACTCACTTCATTTCTTTACATCTCTGCTCGAGTTTTGGGACTCCTCTCCATCATTTGATAATCCATGTCGGGATTGGAAGCATCTGGATAATGTAGCAAAGCAAATCAGGAGGAGGCTTGCTGTCATTTGGAATTGAATTGTAGATCTTTTTGAATCAGGAAGTGAAATCTTGCATGGAAACATTTTGATACCTTTTCAAAGCATCATATTCAACAAGAATTTGAAGTGGATTCTTCTTTTCTTCCCATTTGGATAAAAAAAAATCAGTCAACTGCTCTGGATTTGCAACTAAATTTGGAGTCAAATTACTAAACCATGTCTTCACATCTCCTAAAAAAATTTGGTAAATTACCCTCATATTTGCATCATCATTTTCGATCTCTTCAAGATCAATGAAATCAGTGACCTTCACCATTTGTTGCAGGGTTGTAACCTCTATTTTCCCATAAAACAGATGGAGTATTTGACCATACCCTTGAGGTAAAGCAGTGAGTTGGGCAGGTAAGATTACAGGGCCAAATCTTGCCATGAATGTTGTAGATGATTGTGCAGGAGTAACAATAGGAGGTGTTTTTGGAGGAAGTGATGAATAAGGAGTGGAAGATGTTGCAGCATCTGAATGAGATGATGAAGGTAAGGTTGTAGCAGAAAAAAATCCTTCTTGTTGATACTCAATATAGGCTTTCTTAAAAGTGTATTGTAAGTTATTGGCCAATTTTTGAAGTTTGTGGAAATATGACCAAGCCTTCCTATCAGTTTCATATTTAGACTCTAAATATTATAGAATCAATTCAATTTTCACACGATCATATACTATTTCCGAAGGTGAAGTTTTAGATTAGTCCTACGAAATGAAAGCTCAAACTTGATGTCGAAAGGTAATTCTTCTAGATTAGTCAAATCAAGAGGAATTGAAATATATCTTATGAATGAAGGTGATGGTGAACTTGAGTCAAATTTCTAAATTTGTGATATTTTTCTCTTCATAATCCTCTCCAGATCTTCAACTGGTGACGGTGGATTAGGAATAGGGTTTGAACTTGTAAACTTCTTAGAACCAATTCTGAAATCTTCACTTTGGCTCTCCAAATGTGAGTAAGCCTTCTTCAAAACTAATTCCTTTCACCCATAGGCCCATATCTCAATGAATTTGTCTTGAAATCCTACAGAAGATGTGATCTTTGGTGTCCCAGGAAAGAACGCCAAAAATGTTATCCTCCACAGTGTCCCAAGGCTGAGAATGGAAACCGAAGGAGGTAACCTCGAAGCACTTAGGATTTGGTAGCTAGACCTACCAAATCAGAGAGGGATCTCTCTGTGATATCACAACCAACAAGGTGATTGAAGAGGTAAAAAATATTCTAGGCTAGTTATTAAGCTCTAGGGTTTTGAAATTTATGGTTTTAGCGGGATTAAGAGGAGAGGTCAAGGAAACTAGGTCAGATCTAAAAGATTTCAGTTGCAAGGATACAAAGGGGCATGGAATGTATGCTATATGACACTTTGATGTTGTCAATTGTAGTTTAGGGTTGAAAATCAAAGGTTCAAAATGAGTCTGATAAGCATGAGTTCATTTATCAGAATACTAATAACATAAACATGAAATTCCTAACAAAAAAAGCATAAATTTTGAGAATTATGTTTAACATCATATAGGAACATCACTGTAAGAAAAGATATGGAAATAAGATGGAATAATCATTCATAAAAGTGAATTATAGAAGAAAAACACTACGAAAAAATCATACCACAATAATCCCTATATAATAGCTGCAACTGGACTTCTATTTCTACAAATAAGCTATACACAAAGCTCCAAGCCTTCTACTCTCTGTTGTGCAACCCCTCCTATGACCTTGAATTGGTTATATATAGACCAAGAAAATATTTTTTTCTTCTCAGGGGTCAAATCTCTGATGATAGGAACAATTTACATGATAATGTCTAACCAAACCTAAATCTAGGGAAGTTAAAAACAAGCCCTGTATTAAGAGAAACTAATTCATTTTCACTTTACAAGAATTTATAGGCCTTAATCTACCTCAATTTGACATTTACCAGCACAATTACACTCATTTACATCATTTCAAATAAAAACAATACAAATTATATCATTAGGATTTGAATTTGACTAATAAAACTCAAAATTTTGACCTCTAGTGAAAAGCGTAGCAAATTTTGGGAAAAGTGCAGCGCCATCTCGGAAAAGTACAAAACCATACTGGAGGGAATTTTTGAGTCACTTATAGTGATCAAAATTATGATCTAAATGTATCATTTGAAATCTTCGGATGCATATTTTTCCATAGAGTCCTTAATCAGGGAAAACAGAATCTCCAAGGCTGAGAAGTCTGGATTCTCCCACGGTTGCTCTAAAAGCACAGTTCTAGGGTGAAAACAATGGAAGAAAGTGGGCTTTTGGCATTTTTCTTCGAGCTACGAAGGTGACATGGCATAAAAAATAGATAGTTGATATGTGCAAGTCACAATATATCTGCCAATATAAAAATTTTGTGAGTTGGAGCTCCTATGGAAAAGTGCAACGCGTTCAGGGAAAAGCACAACACCATCTGGGAAAAGTGCAACATCAACTTGCAGGGAACTTTTGAGTGAATTTCTATACCTCAAATGTTGATATGAAGGTACCATTGGAAATATTGGGATGTTTGGTTTTCCATACATTCCTTAAGCAAGAGAAATTCCCTCTCCAAGACTGAGAAAAATGGATTCTCCCAAGGTCACTCCAAAGCGCAACGCCAAGGTGAAAAAACTGGCGCAAAATGCTTTTCTGGCATGTTTTTGCATTTTGCTTCCATCGAGAAAGCTGAAATGGAAAAAAAACTAGATAACGAACATTTTTTGGTTATAAGCTATATAATAATTTATATTTTTGGTGATTTTGAGCCCCCACGAAAAAGCGCATCACCAAGGCATTGTGCTTTTGGTTGACTATGTTTTCTTGTTTTAACCCAAAGTCACCAAAATCTCAAAAGTTTCAAAAAATTCTTCAAAAATGGTCCAAACTTGCCCCTTGAACTTTTAAAATGATTTTTGAGGCACTTATAGAAGCCTCAACCAACAAATCAAGCTTATCCTTCTTCTTTGGCTTAATTAGGGTTTTCCATAATTTCCTTTTCAAGCTCTTGACACTAATTTGAGAAATATTATTCCTTATGCAGTAATGCATGGCCATGTGCCTCTATATATTGGTGTTCCTATTAGCCTTCCTAAGAAGCTTATCCAAGTGAAAATTCACCTTTTCAAGCAAAAATTCCTTATCTTGCTCGATTTTTGCTGCAATCAAATCATCAAAATCCTCTTGACCTAGTGATGGAGATGGTTCAGTTTCTTTCTGTTCCTACCTCTTGAGACCTCTTTTTATAGGCCCCCTTGGTTTGATCTGCACTTCCTCACCATAAATATCATCAACATCAATCATTGATTTACCTTTTCTATCATCCTTCTCCAAATCTGCCTTGTGTTTGCTAAGAGAGAGTTGTTTTACTTGGAGTTTCTTCTTCTCCTGCTGAAGAAATGTAATCATGAATTTTTCCTTTTATAATTTGTCCTTTATGTCTCTAATTTCAACTTCTTTCTCTTTAATACCTTTCTCAGGTGAATTTTCCTCCTCATGCATCTCTAGGTCTACCATGTCAGTGTCAAAATGTACTTGTTCTTCCTCTTGGAATGGTGCCTCATGCTGATGTGTTGATGTCTCCTTTTCTACTGATATAGGATGAGCCCTTTCCTCAATGTTAGGACCAAACGTGAGCCTCTTTTCTCTAGTATATGTCTTAGTCACATCAGCCCTAGGTGTTCTTGTGACAGGTTTTCTTGTGGAACCTACTTCATGTTGTATTGGTGATGTTAAAGGTGTAGAATTACTGTTTTATTGAATTGGAGTAGGTAAAAGTCAGGCTCACTGCATGAATTCATCCCAAGACAAGTTGACATGTGTAAGTTACTGGAAAAAAATTATTTTCACCAATCCATGATGGAAGAAGCTTTCTTGATGATCTTTTCCTTTGTTGTGTACTTTTTCTTCCATTTTTACCAAGCTTTTATAGAGGTAGTGAGATAAGTTAACAACTTTAACACCTTTGAAATGCATCAGTAATCCAACACGGTACTGATATATCGTTGAAAACCTACCCTCACATGTGAAATATTTCATGATCATCTTCATGATAGGGGCATACTTATCAAGAAATTGTGTGAAAGGAAAAATATTCTTTGGAGCAGCTTTGTATGGAGGCTTCAAAAACATTTTGTAATTTTCAACATCTAGGTCTCTCATTTTGAACCAGTTTTATCCATGGATAAGGATCCTAGTGGCTATGACGATGGCCTTTGCTGAAATATTAAAAAAAAAAAACCCTCCCATAGTTTCCTTATCCCTCCTTAGATTGGTAGAAAATGTGCTCGTTAATTTATCACTAAAATGTGCTTCCTCTAATCAGTGATCTGGGAGAAAATAAGGCAACGTGCGTCTACGAATGAATTCTTGAGAAATAGTGAAGCCATGATATCCTATACTTTGGTGGGTTCATATCTAAAGATCTGACCTTCTTTATGCTTCCTCTGATCAATGGTCTCTAAATTCATGTGAAACCCTAGCTCACTTGGAAGGGGAATTAGGGTTTTAGTTTTAGAAAAATATGGGATTTGCGACAGTTTTATGAATGGATGGAGATGAAGGGGTTTAAGTATGTATAAATTCTTGGGAAAATGTTTGGGGGTAGGGATAAATCTTAGGGAGTGTAGGGAGGTGAAAATTTGGGAAATGGGTGAGGGGAATAGGTATAAAACGAAAAACATAGTCCTAGCGTACAAAAGTGGAGTGTAAGTTAGGTTTTGCATGGAAATAAAGGAAATGAGGGAAATGGATGAGGGAAAGTGTCAAGGAAAGTGTACGGAATGTGGGGGAGGGTGTTTAAGCATGAATTTTAGGGTTTTTAATATCATATTGACAAAAAACACCATGAAACCAAAAGTGCGACAAAACCTTAGAGAGGGTGATATTCTGAGCTTTCAAAGATGAATTGAAGCTAAAGAGAGAGGATGAGGGAATAATGTTACCCAATTAGTTCTTTTTGATGTGGTGTAACCTGTAGCTGATGAAGAATCCCTTGGAAACTGAAGATTGTTCTCCATTGTGAAAAACACAACAACTTGGAGAAAAGTGTAGCGTAACTGAGAAAAGCACAACACAATAGGGAAATTCAGCTTTTCAAGGTGAAATTTGGTTTATCTGAGGGCTATAATGCATTTTTATGGTGGAGATATATATCATGAGAGAGAAATGAGAAAAATATATGCTTTGTTGGTCTCTTAAATGGCTAGAGGTCGATTTTTCTCTTAAGTGGTGATGTGGTCCCACCTTGTCTTTTAAGAAAATGACTTGATTGCCTATGTATTGCATCTTGAAAACCTTATGATACATAGTTACGTATTAATAAATAGCAAAATGCATTTAGAGATCATTATAGAACATGTTTCCCTATTACTACACCCTATAACAGTGACCTAGGTGATGACATGACCTATTTCATAACATTTGATAATATGACCTAATGATGACACTATATGGAATGATAACCATAATGATGACCATGATTACCATGATAATAGTTATTTACCATGAGAGTGAAGGGAGTATTAATGAAATAGACCAATGATCAATTTTTTATTTAAAACACCTTGAAAATATAAAATTTTTCCCTAGGACCTTATCAACCATATGAAAGAGCATAACTTTATCACTAGTGACTGCCAGAACTAAAAAAAACTAACATGACCAAGACAAATCCCTTGTAAACTCGCTAACTCACCATTAATAGCATAGATAGCCCAGCCATCAGAGGAAATATTCTGAGTACTACAACTAATGCCATCAACATAATGAACACATGGCTACGGGTACACCCACATCTACAAACCAAATGTAAAACAATAATAACATAAACGATAAGAAACTTGGAACACACTGCAAACACACTCAACACACCTATATAGAGTATGTAAACAATGATCATGCAAACATGACCTAAGCATAATATCTCTTTAGGTACAACCCATTTCTATGTTGCACCAGGGGAATTCCATCAAAATTAGTAAGCTCGTAGGCCCCTCTCATGAGAACATGTTTATGTACGGACCTAGCCACATTGGCTTGAACTTCCCAAATCCCAAATTATTCCCTTCGAGGTCATATAATAAGACTAGGTCACATTTCAAGAAGGAATATAGTTTAAAATTTTTTCCAAATGTTTCTTTAACACATTTCTTGTGGGCCTCATTGGCTATTATGGCATCACACCAAGTTTCATATAAGCATGCTAGATGCAAGAGACACTCTTATTCTGTGAAAGTGACTAGGAGAGTATTGAAAACAAGTTTCAATGATGGAATATTGGATTCGATGGGAATGATTTCCTCTAGACCATACACCAAGTGAAAAGGTATGAGTCCAGTTGCAGTCTGGGAAAAGGTTCAATATGCCCACAAAGTTGCATAAAGATTAGATTCCAATTCATTTTGTGAATCCTTATTATATTTTGTAGCAGTTTCTTCAAAAAAAAATTAATAGCTTCAATTTACACTTTTCCCTGTGGGTAATAGGGAGTTGATCTCTCATTGTGAAGTCCCAAATTATCAGTAAAATCATACATCATGTTATTTAAAAAATGTTTCTAATGGTTTGTAAAAATATCTTGTGGTATACCAAACCTTGCAACGACATGATTAAAGAGGAACGAATTATTTGTTCTGCTGGTTTTATTATATGTAGCCATCTCTTCGCCCCACTTGGTAAAATAATCTACTTCCACAATGATGTAGCCATGCCCCCAAACTAAGTAAGGCTTACATGTCATAAATTTAATGCCCCATTTTGCGAAGGGTCGAATGGTGATAAAAGGATGTAAAGGAGAACAAGGAACACAAGTTTTACCATCATAGATCTAGCATGAGGGAGATCCCTTAATATTGATGGAACATTTTGGCCCATCAACACATTGTCACACATTCATAAAACCACATTCATAATCCTATCACTATAATTAGCACAAAATGAACATGTAATAAAATTATATATGATATATGGGTTTATTCATAAATCCTAGGGAATTTTATTTTAAAAAGGAAATCAACAAACAAGAATCAAGTTAAAGAAAGAGGAGTTGCAGGGCAGCAAGTCCCTGCCTTGAGTGGGGCTGAAAAATGGAACGTAAGATATGGAGGATGGAAAGAAACATCTATATATTCATCTTGCAAATTTAATATAAAATAAAAATTGTGTAATCAAATATAATGGCCACTTGGGTTGTTGTTGCAAAATTAGGCCTTTTGTTTACTCACAAACTGTGTCGAGCAATTTTTTATTTTTTGGAATTGCATGTATTCCCATTACAACTAGATAGCCAAATGTAGTCTAAAGTACAAACTTGGAAACTAGGTGAAGTGTTACATTTAAGGTTAATCTAATGGTACTAGGTTCATCGCGAGGAAGCATATGGTCACAAGCTCTATTTACTTGGATTTATTGAATGCATGTGATTGACATATTTCAATGATTTTTCTTAGAGAATGGATTATGTTCCAATAAAATTTAATGACATACTCTGAGAATACATGTTAGAAAAGGGGGTTCATACAACGAAATATATTTTCTTGTAACTCGTGGACAAAAAATTCATGGACATAATAATTATTCTTTCTATGTTTCATAAGTAGCTTACTATAGAATAATACATACCAAGATAAAATATCCAAACGAATAATGGATTTAGATTGAGGAATCTACAATATGTAAGGTGCTAAGAGGATGTCACTTTTCTAGCCTAGTTATCTCTATGATAGCAGGTAATGTAGAAAATTCCACTTCTCAACAAAAGCACATAACAAAATAATAATTGTTCCATCGATAATGAGGAAGCCATCGATAACACCAAAATATTCCACTTCATTTCCATGTTATTACCTAAAAATGAGAAAAAATAAAAGGAACCTTTCATTAGAATAAGAATCGTAGTAAAAGATTCTCAAAATTACACTTACAAGGGATAGGAAAATATTTTGTTTTACTAAAAAGGTGCATAATCCACGGTATGCGCTAAAGAAAAAAATGCAAACTTGAGGCAATGATAAATTGCAATTTAACACTCTCTAATCCAAATCCCAAAGAATCAACCCCTTCTTTCTGAGAGATACTTCTAACAAAGTCTGTGGAATACGCATAACATGGACATTCTAGATTCTCAAACAAAATTGAAAATTTCATGCTAAATGATTCATCTTATTTGTGGAATACAAGAAGATAACATGGTGTGAATAATGAATTGATAAGGGACGTGGAATCTTAAATCATGCTTGCATACCTTATGCCATAAGAAAAATAATTTATAGGTTACTAGTTAGAAACTATGAAAAAAGAAAGAAAACCAACATGTTTGCACTTAAATAATCATCCAAACATCTATAATAGAAAATGAGTTTCATCAATATGATTGAATAATTTATTTTAATAATACAACACATATGAGATATATTCATATACTTGAAATAATAAGCAACCCCAAACATACGCTATCAAGAAGATGGAATTTTTTATTACATCATAAATATATTGTCATAAGTAGAAAAATTTAAACTTACTATTGTAATATTGGCCACAATAGACTCCTTCAATATTTTGTTCATAGGGAACTGGAAAAAGTTGACCAAAATACATTCCCATTCAAATTAATACGTAAATCATGTCAAATGATCATCAGGTTCCTTTTCACACGAGGTCTACAAACCCAACACCTGAGAGAGAACCCAATTACAACAAATCGAATCCTTTCCTAATATTTGATCCAAACTTTGATCATATATGCATAGTGAATATCCTATTATCCCAATCATTTAGTTCACTAACTAATAATATTTTCATTTCATTAGCAAAAAAATGAAAAAAACTAAAACCTCAAAAGTTTTAAACCAACAAAAAAGAACATGAACAAGGAAGTTTCATTAGAAAGAATTTAATGTAAGGTCCCTTCAAGGTAAAAGCATATCATGATAGTATTAAAAAAAATTTAGAAGAAAGATTATATTCAAAATAGAAAACAACACGAGTCACAAAGATGTTGGGTTATGACTTTGGAATCATCTACAAAAAAGGGAAGCAAAATGTTGTTTTAGATGCACTCTTAAGAAAGGATGGTGATGTGGAATAATTTATTTGTTCCATTTCTATTATATGACCAGATTGGATAACCAAAGTAATGGATGAATGGAAGAATGATGAATAAGTACAGGAACTCATTGAAATGTTGAAGCACGATCCTAGTACATCTGATACATTTAGCTTGAAAAAGGATTCATTATGGCACAAAGATCGCTTATATCTTTGTAAAAATTACCAAATTAAAGAAAAGATTCATTTGGAATTACAAACATCTCACTTAGGAGGGAATCGGGATTTTTAAAAACATACCAGATGGTTAAGAATGATTTTTATTTGGATGGCCTTAAATCTGATATTCAATTTTTCTTTTGTGGAATGTTTGGTTTTCCAACAAAATAAAGTTGAGACAATTAAGAACCTGGGTCTGTTTAACCCTTATTCCATTCTAAGTCAATATTGGGAGGAGGTTTCAATGGATTTTATCACAAGTTTACCCAAATCTGAAGGAAAGAGTGTGATCATGGTCGTAGTTGATAGAAATACCAACTATCGACGCTTTGATTTCATTAACATACATACAATAGGAAATAAAGATTCTTTGCTGCAAAATGGAAAGTGCATCGAGGTGTTAAGGTAAGGATTAGGAGTTACATGGTTAGCCCATAATTCATTGGTTAAAGTGTTATTCCAATTCCCTTGCTCTGATAAGATGGTTTTCTTGATGATCCAAATAACGCTTTTGTTTCTCATCCAAATCATTTCCCTGTGCGTAATAATTTTATGCATGGTTTAATAAAATTCAATTTTCTAACGTCAATTCATCAAGTATCAATGATGAAAAATAAGTCTCAATATCAAATACAAGTGACGTTGGAACACCAAAATTGGTTATAATGTTCTATCGTAAAAAGTGGATGACTTCTTGTTCATTTTCTTGTCTCAAGAGAAATACTTCTGACCACTGAGTGAAATATTGTGTTGGTATCAAAATATGTTGGTGTTAATTTGACGAATGAGGACAAAATTCTTTGATAAAATTTAGGCCCCACTATTGGAAATGTTGCTCAACTGTTACTGGTAGCAATGGAGTGGATGACCTATGATCTTGATTGACACTTTTTTGACAAGTTGGTAAACTGAAAACCTAATCATGAGCATATTTGAATAAAGTGTACAAAAATTAACTAACCCTCATTTCTTTATGCACTGTAGTGTCACATGCATAGGGACCAACTTCTAGTCCATCGTGCAAGTCTCTTAGTACCTTCTTTGTATCTTGTGGCTTAAGGAATCTTATCAGAAAAATGTTATGGTGCTTTCTAAAAATAACTCCATGAACTAGATGGTAGGATAAAGATTTTGAAAATATTTTCCTCTTTTTTTATTTGATAAGTATGTTGGAAAGGTACCATGCTCTATAATGTTTCATATATCAAAATGCCAGGGCGATGTAGACATCATGTAAGGAACATGTTCAACATTTTACATTTCTATCTCCTTCTCCCAAATTAAAATATCCTTCTCTGGAGCATCTCTTACATTTACTACTAGCTTACATAGGCCATGACTCTTTATGGTATGAACTAGTTTGAACTCCATATCATGTTTTTTATGCTGAATTTTCACTATTGCAGATAAAGGTCAATTCCCTAGACCTGGTGGTCTAATCTATAACAAAAGAAGGAAAAGATCATAGAGTTCTCCTTAGAGAAGTTATAGAATGCGAATGAAACCTACCTCAAATATGTAACAAGAATTCCTTTCCTCCTCATTTGTAAGCTCCAATTCAAGGTCTAAGTACTATAATTAGATCCCGAACAGATGACCAAAACAAGAAAAGGATCCACAACATCAATGTACCATAATATAACATCTTTATTCAATGATTCAACATGGAATTTAAATACATGAGTGTAAACATAACATAACAAATATAGGAAAACAATATACTTTTTGTATTAATCAATATAAGAGAGTGTTTACATCCATAAATAGTAGTTGGCTTTGTAGATGTCTCTGCAAGTTGACATGTCCTTCCTTATGAAAAATCACACCTAAACATCAACCCTAATGCATGAATATTGTGACTCCTTTAGGATCATATAAGCACCATAAGGGCACTATAAATCTCCAAAATCCAACCCTAATATTATGGATGGAAGTAAATTTATAGGATGACTATGGTAGTTTGTGAATTGTGATAAAAATTACTAATCTAGGCTAGGTATCCACCTAAGAGGGGAGGATGAGATCAAGAGATAAGAGATGAGGTCTCCAAGATATAAAGAGTAAGAGATGAGGTCTCCACGATAGGATTCGACTTCTCTATCCATGGTAAATGGTTAAAAATACCTTACAAGATTCTAGAAGAGGATGCTTCAGAAATATTTTTTAATTTTCCCAAATGTATAATATTAGTGCACCTGTAGAAGGGAGCAATGATGGCTGATAAACGTAGGTGTATAAGGTAAAAAAAAAAAATTGAATGCTCATGAGTAATAGGAAACATAACATTGGGGACAAAAAAAATGCTTTTGAGCAGTTAGTGCCAGAAACTCATAGTTTGTGGAGAAGTCACGCATAAGGCTATACTTAGGGATGATTACAACATGTTATTGGACATTGATTGATCCAGTTTAAGGCCTTTTAGGATGATGTGAAAAATGGGTTGTAATATATTTCCCCCTATAGTGAAAATTCAAGATTAGTAGCAAATGACTGAACTGATTTACCTTGTGACAAGTCTGGATCAAGAAGAAGTGGTTGATATTTGTAATAATGCATTTTCATTATGATATCATTGTTAAGGGAGGAACATCTGTGCTCAACACATAAGCTGATATTACATGTATAATGATTAATAAGTCTCATCCACTGATGAGAGTGTGTGGAACAATGCCCAGATGACTATTTGTGTGATCATACCCATTATATTTTGTAAGCTTGCATAAATCTTGAAATTGCAGCCCAAACATATGAAACTAGATCCCAGGACTTCTATCTCATTCACTCGATCACAATGTATGATTCTAACCATGTGACTTAATGAGGTTAAGTTAATCATGGTAGAAATCATTTGATTACCATCCAATTCTGTAAGTCATTAATATATGTGAAATAAATAACTAATGATAACAATGGATATTAAGGTACTATATTACAATCTATAGGGTGTGAATTCATGAG
The DNA here is from genome assembly GCA_034641835.2 of Pinus albicaulis. Taxonomy (NCBI): domain Eukaryota; kingdom Viridiplantae; phylum Streptophyta; class Pinopsida; order Pinales; family Pinaceae; genus Pinus; species Pinus albicaulis. The sequence continues at coordinate 1,281,520,793 of CM076570.1, read as the reverse complement.
TTGAAGTTGAGCACCACACAGAATATTCTGGTCGAAGGCTAATGATGAAGACTGGTTATTGAGATCAAGGAAAATTTCCATGGATGTATGGAAGATCCAAGGTACCAAAGGGATTTTCTCAGTCATTGTATTGGAGAATGCATCGATGTTGACAGGAAGCAGCCCATTGTAGGAGGGCCTCTATGTATCCTGCATCAATGACACGAAACAGATATCAATATTTTATATCAAAATATATTGATGTAGAGATAGTTAGGGAATGAGAAAGACGAATGAAGGCTTAAGGGTATTGAAAGAGATAGAAATTGAAGGACTTCTATTGAACATATCAACGACACTTTATGGAGTTGCAAGCATTGACCCCCAAAAAAATATGGAGGTTTTTGATATGATGTGATGAAAAAAATCGAAAAAATATTTCCCAACCCAACAATGACCGAGATGAAGTGAGAGAGTGACATGTTAAAGAGCAACTCAGTGCCCTTAATAGTTTAAAGTATCCTGTTTTTCCAATTTCCCCAACCATTTCTAGTCAGTACCTATTTATTTTTTACAAGCTTCAGGAGGATGACATATGCTTTATTTGTAAGTTCATCTTTCTAATGAATCCTTTGAGTATTTTTAATGAAGCCTGAGAAGGAGTGGTTCGGGCCCGTCATGTTTGATGAGCTCATCGATGTTTGATGGTTTTACAATTCTAGCGAATGTGTAACTCAACATCTTTTTCATGTTTAGAGAGTTTGAAGAAAAGGAAGAAAATAAAAATCTAGTGGACCTTCGTTTTCGTAAAATTGTCCCTTGAGTTTGAAAAGGTAGAAAATGATACTTAGGAGAGCCTCTTATCCATATTTGAGTAAGGTATTCCTTTTTTGTAAATATTTTGTCCCAGTTTGGAAAAGGGCTAAACTTATATTGGGAAGAATTATTTTCATTTACTTTAATGAGTTCAAAAATACAAGTTCTCGATAATATTTTACTTTTATGGGAGTCTGAAAAGAGCTAAAATAGGACACGAGAAGGTTCCCTTTTCGTAAGTATACAGAGCCTCAAAAAGAGATAATATCATGACTTGTTTCAACTTAAAAATTCCATTAAATACTTTAAACACTTATTAGCCTACCCAACACACCACCAAAAGATTATAAATATATGCAATCATGGTGAAACTACGTAAAATTAGGTAAAAATAATAAAATATAGTAAAATAAGAATAAAAAATGGCAATAAATGGGTGAAATATAATTTCAGTTTTACCATTTTCATTTTACCTCTTTGTGAGTGAGATCCTAGTGCTTCTTTCCCCCAAGCTTCAGGAGTTGCATGTGGCCAATCGAGTGGACCATTTAAAGTACCGTTAGTTTGAGGTGGGAGATCTTACCTTTCTCTTCCTTTTCACAGTGTCCATTTTTTATTTCATACATATTTTTTTTAGTTTTTAGTGCTTTGGGGGTTTAGAAATGCTCCCTAGCTCCAATTCCCTCTTTTAATGTCGAAAGGTGCATTAGTCCAGGAAAATTATAGCTAGGAAGAGTGCTTCAACGCACCTCCCAGAGAAAGGAGGGTGAATTGCATCACTTTCTCATCCTTTATTAGGGTGCATTGGATGTAATAGAATTTTTTTTCCAGTTTCATTCAAATGTTTACATGAGATTTATTCTAATGATTCTCCTTATTGTATTCATGTATCCATCGAAGAAAAAATGGATTTGATTTGGAGAGAAAAACAGCATGAGACATAAGACTTGGATGATACTAATGATCCAAAAACTATAAAAGATTTGATAAATAGTGGGCTTCTCAAATTCTTTTGGCTTCCTCGCATGAGACCACATTTGGAATTATTGGAGTACGTAGTCAAGGAATGAGACATTCAGGCACATGAACAACGTTTCAAACTTGGTTGACATAACCTCAAAAATTTTAATAGATATATATTTTTTAATAGGTTTATAAGGAAGAAGAGCTCCTATCCCATTACTGGGTCGAAGAAGGGGTGGAGAGACTTTAAAATATTACATTATTGCAAACTATAGTCCATGATCCCAGACAATAATGGATGGGAATATTGAGATCAAAGATGTGGTTTGATTGCCTCCTATGACAATCCTTTTCATTATAACTAGATTGGATAACACTGTTTCTTTGCATGTGGATAATAGGACCCAAATGTACTATGTGTTAGAATCCATAGAACCAACTTTGTTCAATTGGAGTGAGGGGATATTAGCAAATATGAAGGAACAACTCACTAAAGTAAAGGATGGTTGGCTAAAAAAAAATTGGTATGGTTCCATCTTGATATCATTCACCTTAGGGAGGATTTTAGTGTTACGTCGTCAACATAGTTCTCTTGGGTTTCCAAATCTCAAGGCTCCTAAGATGAGTCAATAGTTAGACCTCATGTCTCAACATGTGGATCCATCTTATATGAGTTTCACTCATGTTTTCTTCCCATGGATGTTAGGTCTCTATAATAATAGTGTAGCCTCATTTATTTTTTAAGTGTATCCCCTTTATTTTTATTATTGTGCCCATGTATCCCCCATATTGTTATTTTTGTGCCCCAAAAAATACCATTGTTTTTATTGTTGTGCCCTTACATTATTATTGTTATCTAGCCTATGATTATATTGTGAACCCTTAGGCTCCTATATATACAAATGAGGTATTGTCATTTGTATCATCGAGGAATTATTCATTTATGTAACGTAAAGGAGGTTTCCCCCTCAAATAGGATATTTTTAAATTCATTGATCTATATCTTTTCTTCTATCTTCTCAGCTAGTTGCATAACATTTGGTATGAGAGCTTTGGATTCTAGGGTTTTTCTTCTTCAAAAAAGTCAGAGTGTATTTTTTTTTATAATTTGTTTCCACAAGGCATCAGAAGTTGACATTATGACCATGTGAAGCTTAAATATTGATGAAATCAATGTATAAATTTCAGATCTTGGTTTGATATATTTTTGGAGATATGGTTCGAGGAAGTTAGGGTTTTTGCAGGATCCAGATTTCCGTCTCAAAAATGTGAGCTTGAGAAAAGCATCATAAATTTCTATCTAAGAATTAGAATTGAATTTTGTAAAAATTCATTGAAACAAAAAATAATTTAGTCTTTCATGTGTCATTTTCAGATACAAAGATCAAAACAATGACATGTAGAATTATGTACAAGTTCGTTATACTGAACTAGTCTATAATCACGACATCATGGAACACTGGGCATAACTCTTTCTTGAAGACTCCAATCTCACTCTAACATCTTGGGTTAGAAATTAGACTCAAAGGGATACCACAAAATTAAATTTTATAACTTGGAGACCTGAATTTATATAGATATAACAAATTTAATATCAATTACCCACAAAGCTAGAAAAATGAGTGTATTTTTTTTAAATTGGCATAAGTTTTATTTAAAATACTAATTTGAATTTATTCCAGGGGCATGGTGAAGCATAAATATATTTATTTGATTCAAAAATTACTTGAATACGTAAAATGGAAATAATTAGTAAGAAACTAGAAATCTGTGCTATGGCACATGAAGAAGAGGAAGAAATGCAACATGATATATCAAAATTACAAGACCAAGTACAAAAAATTTCTCTGTTGCAAAGAGTAACCAAAACTGAAATGGAAGCTAAGATAGATGGTTTGAATAATCGTACGAAATCTAAAATGGATGGTATATAATGAAAAATGAAGGCGACATGGAATATTTGAAGAACGATTTAAAAAGTTACATGGAAGGTTTGATAAAATTGCTACAAGAAATGCTACTGAGTTGTGAAATGGTATTAGATGAAACTAATGATGAGAAAAAATGGAATTTTAATCATGATTTCATAGAATCTAACATAACATTGAAGACCCACTATATTCCAAATATCGATGTGAGGAAGTTTGATGGAAAGGATCCGGTAACATGGATACTATAGATGGAGCAATATTTTGATCTCCAAAATGTGCAACACACACAAAAGGTACACATTACATATTTATATTGAGAACCAAATCATTTTGCATGGTATCGATGGTTTTTTCTTCGTAAACCACTTTTCACTTGGTCAATTTTTACAAAGTAAATTATAACACATGATGAGGATACAAAGAGAATCACCTTCTTTAGCCAATTGATAAATCTAAAAAAAAAGGGTTCAATAGCGAATAACATTGGGGAATTATAAGAATTAAATATCAAGGTAAATGATATCCCAAAGGAGCATAAGATTCATGTCGTCATAGGGACTTTAAAGGATAACATCCAACATGAGGTTCTCATTTGGGAACCTGATTTATTGGAGAAGGCATTCAGGGTAGCAATAAAAGTTGAAAGAAACATTATAGCGACAAGGAAGTCTACCACTCATAACTATAAATATGGTAGTGTTTCTTCTCCTAGCCTTGCACATCCTACAAGGTTTACACCACAAAAATTGGAGGAAAAAAGAGAAAAAGAGCTTTGTTACAATTGTGATAGAAAATACGCATAAGGTCTTAAGTGTGGTGAGAAGAAATTATTTTACATAGACTATGAATATGAGGAAGAAAAGGAACAAGAAACATAAAAGGAAGAGGATATACACTAGGAAACATCCTTAGAGAAATAAAAAATTAATCTGAACATATCTTGTAATGCATTGGCAAGATTTACCACTCCTAAAACTCTCAGGATAGAAGAACATATCGACAATAAAAATTTAATAGTGTTGATTGATTCATGTAGTGCCCATAATTTTATTCATTGTAAGATATCCAAGGGATTGAATTGCTTCCTATATCTAGCACCAAAATTTTGTTGAATTTTGCAACAAGAAACAGTGAAATTGGCATCCGAAAATATCATCCTTGATCCTAGTGAAAAATAAGCACCTAAACTAGGTGGGGCCCACACAGGCTATTTTTAGGTGTATGTCTATTTTAAGAATGGTGAGCATATTCTAAAATTAGCAGGATGTTGATTCTAGATGGTTGAGAAAATTCTATCTTTAGATGAGTTTCCATTTTTAGAAGATGGGCGAAGTCTATTTATAGATCACAAATCTAAAAATATAATGCATGTCGATTATTATTGGCCCTTAATAATAATCAGACAATAAATAGTAACTTATTCTCTTGGAGCACTTTATTTCAGTGAACAGATGTGGCACATCAGTGGGCTGAAGGAATTATGCAATTCCTAGGGTGGTTGGTGCGTCATGCATGGAGGACTTAGTTATAACTGATAGTGGCAAGTTGTAAGAGAGTTGGAAGAGTAGTTATGTGAGTTATTATTTAGTTTAACTCATTTCAGTGAATTAAACTAAGTTGTGCTAGTTGTAACTGAACATATACTAGTGAAATATGAGTGAATTAATTAGTTAATTAATTCACAAGTAGTGTCTGACTTGCAACTGAAGAAATACAACTGTTAACTACTTGCATGTCAGATCCTGTGGAGACCCAGTGGAGAGATAGGTGAAAGGGTGAGATGGACTATCTTTTGTGACTATAGTGGAGCATTCAATGCATCCACACACACATTGGAGATGCCTATGAGTATTGTGCAGTCAAGTAAAGGTAAGGTCGAATTCATTCAGGGTTCTTCTTCAGCAGGGATTGCGCAGTGGAGGAAGGTTGTCAGGAGGCAAGAAATTGGTGCATGGAGGTGCAAATTTCTGCAAGACAATCTGAGATGATGTATTTTATTGAGAGCTCTATAAGCTGAGCTTTGTATGAGATATATGAGATTGTTTCATGATCCATTGATATACATAATATATGATATTTGGGGTTTTTAGCTTTAATATTTCCCAATAAAACATCTTGTTATGTGTGATTGATTTTTGTCCATGTGTTTGCAATTGGCGAATTAATTTCCGCAAAGAATTAAGTAGAAGGATTATGTATTTAACATAAGGATTAAATTTTTAGATCAGGGGAATCTAGTAATATGCATGCATATTGTATAATTTCTACAAATTTGAAGTGATGGTTGAAAATGGAGGAGCTATAAATTGTTGTAGAAATGTAACAACCTTGGTGAAAATTTGAAGTAAATAAATTTAATAAAGGAAAAATAATAATCAAGATCATGGGAGGCTTATTCCAATCTAAATGTTGGGAAAAAAATCCTAGGGTAGGTGTTCGTTTCGGTTATTATGGCTAAGGAAGTTGAAAAAGGATATAGCAAAGGATTTCGAAAGGAAAAATGACATTTTTGGCAATTTATTTATGAAAATAAAGGAAATTAGGAGAAAAGAAAAGTGAAAGGTCACAGGTTGCGTGTAAGGGGTAAACTAAAGGAAAATAATGGAAAATGAAGAAAATAGAGGCCTCGTTAATAAAACGTCTTTTGAGAATCAGTTGGTACCTTTTGTCAGCTAAGTTTTGGAGCCCGCTCTCTATTCTCTCTCTCACATGCTCTTTGAAAATTAAATTCTTCATGGATCACTTCATCATTGGATCAATAAAGGTAAAGAAGGAAAATAAGAAGTAAATATCAAGCAATAAATAATAATATTAGGTGGCTACAACGAGATTATTTACAGGTATCGATTTGCATGTGTGATTTACTTGCTATATTTTGCATGCATAGTTATGCATGTGTGTTATTGGTTCTCTTACTGTAATTTGCATGGATTTTTCTAGGTGTGACATTGTTTTTAGCCTAGCCCTACCATTTCTAGAGAGCCATGGTGTGATAAGGTTCTTATGTTCTTATTGATATGGATTTCCAAACGAGCTCACAACTAGGTTAGGTGGATCTATGAATTAAAGAACACATGGCCCAGTTATCCCTAAACTAGACTTTCGATTGTAATAAAACCACTGGGCTAGTGACCTCTAAACTGGACTATGGGTTGTTCTAAATCCAAGAATTGTGTGCTTCAGGGCGACAAGGAATCCTTGACTGCTGAATGGAGGGACATATGGTAAAGCCTAGAGGTGGTTGCCCTTGATTAGGCCTAGGAATCCTTGATAGTGAATCGTAGGATATATGGTAAAGAAGGGATTGTGATGTCTATACTATGGCCTAGTGATCCTTGGATCAGACTCTAGATTATGGTAAATCCTAAAGACTAGGAGATAGGAAAAATTTTCACACTGTAGGTGGATAAATCTGGTGGCATTAGTTCTTTTTTATGGCCTACTCATCTGGTGAGGAATGCAGTAAAGCCTACTTCTATTGATGACGGTGAGGTGGTTTAGCCTTAGGAAGGCCTGGCTAATTATTTTGGTTTGAGTCTCACATTCATGCTTGGAATATGGCATGGGGGTGATTGGCTGAAGAGATATTTGGCTCAACCAATCTATGGTCCAGTGGAACATGGTAGTCCTATATTGGAAAGGATTTTTCATTTATCAATAAGGGAAATTTTAATTGGTATTTTATGTTTAAAAGTATTGATTCATATTTTGAATTTATGGCTATTATATCCTCATTATTTCTATTTTTTATATATTTTTTATGAATGTCCTTTAGGATAGTGAAAATGCATCGTTCTCATCATGTTTTGATTTGTAAATGAATGGCCAATGAATATATGACCTAATATATGATAATGCATCTAATGTGATAACGAATTAGTGCTTCTTAAAGATTATTAAATAAGTATAAGACCCATATTATCATATATGTTATTATGACCTGTAAAATGCATCTTTGTTACATTTTTGAAGATATTCTTGTCATGGTTAGTGGGGGTCCAGTAAATTCCTTCCACAAAAAATTTCATTGCTTTCATTGTCTCCATGTTTCATTTAATTTCTGTAAATTCCATGAGATTATGTGTAGTAACTCAGTCCTCGCACTGGAATTTAGCTTTAAATATCATAGTAATTGGCATAACACTAGACGAAAAATGCTACATTTCCACTCATGCAGGCTCATGGGAGTTACTAGGACTCTTAGTTTCTTAGAGGGCTTGGAAAGGGAGTGACTGGGCCTTTAGGTCCTTGAGATATTGAGTTTCCTCAAGGGATGATCTCCTTGAAAGGTGGGAAAATTATTGGAGGTCTTATTGCATGTGTATAAGGTGAGTTTGGTTGTGTAGTGTTGGTGCCACTTCCTTAAATATACATGAGGAGCTGAATAATATCATAGTATCCTCTCGTCACATGTTTAACCCAGATATCTGGTTACTTGGGTAGATGTGAGAGGAGGGTGTTACAGGAAAGTTTCATAATATCAAGCTATCTATGGGGAAATATGTATTGAATATTCCAGTTCTTTCCATTCCAATGGGTGGTGTTGATGTTGTACTAGGAGTCTAATGGTTACAATCTTTGTGGACGATAGCCTTTAATTTTCAAGAAATTTTCAAGAAATTTTTTTGGGATGGAAAGGAAGTTGAATTAAGTGGTATCAGAGGGAAACCAAGAAATATAATCAATTCTAATGGCATGAAAAATATTCTAAAGAATGAAAAATGGGGAGTAATTTCACAATTATCTTAACTAGAGGTTCAAACATCGAAATCATATATTTCTCAAGATCTCCAAAATGTCTTGGACAATAATTCCAAGGTATTTGAGACTCCCAAAGGCCTCCAACCTATTCATGATCATGATCATACTATTCATTTGATTCTAGGAAGTGTTCCTCCAAATACGAGGCCTTATAGATATACCTCTTCCAAAAAGAGTGAAATTGAGCCTATGGTTGTAGAAATGCTAGAGGCCACTATAATTCAACCTTGTCAAAGTTCTTTCTCTTCTCCAGTAGTATTGGCTCATATGAAAGATGGATCCTGAATCATGTTTCTTAATTATAGGGAGCTCAACAATATCACTATTAAATATAAATTTTCCATTCGTGTCATTGATGAATTTTTGGATGAATTAGATGGAGCAATTTACTTCAACAATCTAGATCTTCGTTCAGGATATCATCAAATTAGATTGAAGAATGAAGAAATTCCAAAAACAAGATCTTGAACTCACAAGGGTCGTTATGAATTTTTTTTCAGGTATTTATGGCCTTACTACACACCTTCCACATTTCAAGGTTTGATGAATACCATTTTCAAACCCTTACTTAGAAACTTTGTGTGACTATTTTTTGATGATATACTAATCTAGAGAAATTCTTTGAAGGATCATGTTCAACATGTTGACTGGGTGCTCAAACTACTGGAGGAGAAGAAATTGTATGCAAAAACCTCCAAATATTTCATTGGAGTACAAGAGGTGGAATATTTTGGTTGTATTGTATCTCGTGAGGGTTTTAAGGTAGAACCTAAAAAAATTAAAGCCATTAAGGAGTGAAAAACACCAAAAACCATAAAGAACATTTGAGAAATTCTAAAGTTTACAGGGTATTATCTCAAGTGTGTTAATAATTATGGGATAACAGTGGCACGTCTAACATCATTATTGATTAAGGGTGTGTTTTCTTCGACTCTAGAAACAAGTAAGGCCTTTGAATATTTTAAAGAGGAAATGTGTGAGACACTCGTCTTAGCTACGCCAGACTTCACAAAAACATTTAAAGTGGAATGAGATGCCTCATGAAATGCAATTGGTGTTGTTTTAATGCAAGAAGGAAGACCCTTTTCTTGTGAAAGTCATCAAATCAAAGGAAATTATTTACACAAACCTAGTTATGAGAAGGAAATGTTGTAAATACAACATTCACTAAATAAATGATGACCTTACCTAATGGGAATACAATTCAAGGTAAAAATATATCATGATAGTCTTAAATACTTTTTGGAAAAAATATGATCTGTAGAAAAGTAGAAAAAATGGGTCACAAAGATGTTGGGTTATGAATTTGACATAATATACCAAAAAGCAAAGAAAAATGTTGTTGTCTATGCACTTTCAAGAAAGGATAAGGATGTGGAATCACTAATTTGTTCCATTTCTATTATCCAATTTCTGTGGATTACAAAAGAAAGGGATGAATGGAAGAATGGTGAAGAGATGTGGGCACTTATTCAAAAGTTGCAACAAGATCCCAGTACATATGGTACATTTAGCTGGAAAAATGATTCATTATGGTAAGAATATCTCTTATATCTATTCCCAACTCAAACAAGAGACTATTTTGGAATTGTAGAACTCTCATGTAGGATAGCACTCAGGAATTTTAAAATATTACCATAGGGTCAAGAACGAATTATTTTGGTATGGGCTTAAATATTATATACATAAGTTTTTTGTAGAATTTTTCTTTTTCCAACAAAATAAAGTGAGAAAATTAATACCCCCATCTATTACAACCTTTAGCCATTCCAACTTAGCATTGGGAAGAGGTCTCAATCAATTTTATCACATGTTTACCTAAGTCTGAAGGAAAGAGTTCTATCATGGAGGTAGTTGATATACTTACCAATTATGCACTTTTTTTGCATTAAATCATCAATTTAAAGTCAGTATAGTTGCTACTGCATTTATGGAAATAATTCAAAAGCTTCATGGAAACCCAAATATTATTGTAAGTGACAAAGATTGCAATTTCACTGGAAATTTTTGGAAAAAAAAAATTCTTGTCTTGGTACTCAATTAGCTCATAGCTCGTCTTATCATCCTCAATGTGATGGGAAAAATATGATAGTAAAACAATGTTTGGAAGGATATATTCTTTTCTTTTTATTTTATAAACAAACACTATGGGTCAAGTGGTTACCTCTAGATGAATGGTAGTTTAACACTTCCTTCCATTCTACCATAAAAATGACCCCATGTATCACACTTTATGTATATCATCCACCATCCATCACATCATATTTAAGAGAAAATTCTAAGGTTCAAGAAATGGAAGATCGTGCATCAAGCATGAACATCAAGTTCTCCAAGTACACCTAGTTTTCCTACATCTTCCTAAGTACACTGATTTTTCCATGTTTCATGAATAAATAAGGTTACCGGTGACAAGATTCATGTTCAAATGATGTTTCCAGAACTTGATGAAGAAGGAAAAATCATATTTGAGCCCGAAGAAGTCAGGGAAACAAGAACATAACTATGAAATCGACCAATTTCAGAGTATCTCATTAAATGGAATAACTTACCCACTGAAGATTCCACATGGGAGGATGAGAATTTTATACAAAAACATCCAGAACAACTCAAGTGTCGAGGACAAATTTTTTTTTTTAAGGAGAGGGGCATGTTAGGTACCTATAATACTAGTGTAGGCCCCTTATTTTTATTGTGACTATAACCCACTTATTTTTATTCTTCTCCCCATACATCCCCCATATTTTTTTTGTTGTGACCCATAGAAGATCATTATTTTTATTGTTGCGCCCTTACATTATTATTGTTATGGAGGCTCGGATTATATTGTGACCCCCTAGAATCCTATATATACAAAGGATGTATTTTAATTTGTATCATCCAAGAATTATTCATTTATCTAATTTAAAGGAGGTTTACCCCTTGAAGAGGATAATTTTTAAGTCGTTGAACTATATTTTATTCTATTTTGTGAGTTGGTTTCATAACCATGGTTGTGTATGAATTTCATCATGATTTATCATTACCTATATGCCAAAGCCAATTCTCATGGAGACCCATAACTCCTGCTACCTGAAGGTGAAAAATGGGGTGATATAGGTAAAACAAAATCATCTTGATTTTTTTTTTATTTTTGGTTTTACAATTTTTTTTGTTATTTTTAATGTATTCAAGAATAACTATTGATTTTACATGCAAATATTAGACTTGTTTGACAAGTGGGTCACTCCTATATTGAACGGTGAGGAGAGATGCTACTTGCACAGGTGGATGCAGGAGCAAAGGAGGAGATATGAGATATAAATGTAGCAGAAACTCTTTAAGAGATCAAGTGACATGTTGAGGGTTTGACCCATGTCATAACACAGAACAAGGTCAGTGAAATCGCTATGAAATTGTAGCACTACACTATTGGACTGCCTGATCGTATTAGTCATTTATTCTAAAATATTGCCTGGGATGTTGTTTGTTACTCTATGTTGTGAAACCAGCTCCAAAAATAGAAGAAAAGAGATATAAATGCCTTAGAAATAAGCCACTTCGAGGGGGAAACCTCCAATACATTACATGAATGAACAATTCTTGGATGATACAAATGAACAAAACCTCCTTCTATATATAGGAGTCCATGGGGCCACAATATAATCCTAGTGGGGCCACAATGTAATCCCAGCCAACCTAACAATAACAATATAAGGGCACAATAATAACTATATGAGGGTTACAGGGGTACAACTATAATAATAAGGGGGGCTACACTAACATAATAAGGGACTACACTATTAATATAGGGACTTAACATGCCCCTCTCCTTCAAACAAGTGTTGTCCTCAATGCTTGATTATTTCTTGATGCTTCTGTATAAAATTCTCATCCTCCCATGTGGAATCTGATAAAGGAAATTTTTTCCACTTGCTAAGATACTCTGAAATTGATTGTAATTGTCGAGTTCTTGTTTCTGTGACTGCTTCATAACTTCTTTCGATGTGATGTTGATCTTCCTGTTGTTTCATTAGATTCTTCATCAAAGTTATTTTATCCTTTGAGAGTTGGAGAACTTGTTATTGATGCTCGATGTGATCTTCCACTAATTTATCATCCATATTAGCTATTATTTGATCCTTCAAACCATCCAACTTAGCCTCCATTTCTAATTTTAAACCATCTATGTCATCTTCAGTTTCTCTTCGTAAGATCAAAATTTGTTGCACTTGGTGCCGTAATTTTTATATCTCATACTGCAATTCTTAGGAGTCCATAGAGACATATTTTGACTACATACACTTTTGGTGCCAAAACATTGACGAAACATTTTGGCCCATCAACACTTTGTCACACATTGATAAATACACATTCATAATCATGTCACTATTGTATTTCTAGTATTTATGAAAATATCAACATGTACTGACATTACGTATGATATATGGGTTTATTCATAAATCCTAGAGCATTTTATTTATAAATAAATAAACAAGAATCAAATTAAAAGAAGAGTATTTGCAGGGAAGCATGTCCCTGCCTTGAGCGGGGATGATAAGGGAAGAGAATATATAGAGGATGGAAAGAAACATCAAGGTATTCATCTTACAAATCTAATCTAAAATAAAAACTTTGTAATCTAATCTAACGACCATTTGGGTTGTTTCTGCAAAACTAGGCCTTTTGTTTTTTTCACTTAAAAACAATGTGGACCAGTGTTTTTTTTTTTTCAATTACTTATATTCACATTACAACTGGATAGGGAAATCTAATATAAAGTACAAACTTTGAAACTAGACGAAATGTTACCTTTAAGGTTAGTCATGTGGTACTCAGTTCATGGTGAGGCAACATATGGTCACAAGCTCTATTCACTTGGATTTATTGAATGTATGAGAGTGACTTGCTTGAATGATCTACTTTAGATAGAATGGCTCTTGTTCCAATAAAATTTAATGACCTATTCTAAAAATACTTGTTAACAAAGGGGGTTCATACAAAGAAATATATTTTACCTGTGGCCTGTGGACGTAGACTTTGTGGACATAGTAATTCCTCTTTCTAGGTGTCATAGGTAGCTTATGATAGACTAATATAGACCAAGATAAAAAAATCCAAAATAATAATGGATTTTAAGATTAAGGAATCTACAATATCTAAGGTGCTAAGAGGATAATCCTTTTCTAGCGCAGTTATCCCTATGATAGTAGGAAATGTAGAAAATACCACTTCTAAACACAAGCATATAACCAAAAAACCATTGTTCCATCGATAACACCAAAATATTCTACTTCAGTTCAATATTAGGAACTAAAAATGAGAAAAAATAAATGAGACCTTTCATAAGGAGAAGAATCTTAGTAAAACATTCTCGAAATTACCCTTAAAATTGATAGGAAAATACAATGTTTTACCAAAAAAGTTGCATAATCGAGGGTATGTGTTGAAGAAAAAAAGGAATACGTGAGGCATTGATCAATTAAAATTTTATACTCTCCAAAAATGTTCCCAAAGTGTAGAAATTTACACCAATGGAATTCAATCTAGTATTATGATGTACTAAAACAATATATTGAATCCTTCTATGAATTTGTGAAAAAAAACCATGATCGCACAATCACATACAAGTAAGAGAAAGAAGTAACTCAATCGATGACACAAAACAATATGTATCTGGGGAAATCAACTGCTCAAAACCCCACTATTTTTATATTGCATATGGTTAACATCATGAACCAATACAATGTTATTCCTCACATTGAAAAAACTCTGCGCTCTGTTGACTGTCTCACTCTAATCTAGCTCGGATCTGACTTGTGATCTCAGCAAAATCAATCCAATATTTAACCTCTTTCTTGCTTCTGCCTACCCAACCTTCCTTATGCATTCTTGGGCTAATTGAGCCCCAATTAATTAGGAAATTAAAAATTAATTATTGTGCAATCCGTTCAATGCTTAGCAATGAACTCATGCATGACCTGTACAATTTTCTATTATTACAAATCATAGTTATCTATGCTTTAACCCCTGTCTCAATTGGGCATTACTTATAACTGACATGCAACAACTATTTATAACGAATTATCGATTAAATGATTTATCACTCATTGTGAATTAAATCATATTTAATTCAATGGACCTATCAGTAGCTCATCCATCAGTTCGAACTAGTTAAACTGATTTTAGGTCAATTAATTGAGTCAACTAATTACAACTCACAAATAAATGTAACTGGACTCCATAAAATAGGAAAATCCTCTACATGCCTCCTCTTTGAAATCTATCTCAAATTTAGTTAGCTAAATAATTATTCATGACTCATTTAACTAATGCAAGTTGTCATGAGATGAAATCACAATTTTTCTTCCAATTTAATTAAGGGAAAATTAAATTAGAAGCCTCATATGGTGCCATTTCTCAGTGTCATTTTCTAGTTTCCATTTTTGGTTGCCATTTTCAATGTTTATTATTGCCAATTTCAACACTCTCTCTCAATAAGAAAGGAATTCAATCTATCCCGATCCAATACCTTTGGAGTGTTCTACATGTAACACTTCTCTACTGTTGTTTGCTCCTGCAAATCCTAAAACTGAATATCCTCCAAAAAAATTTTGAATCAGTATAATGCATCTATCATCAAATTCTCTGATTGTTTTTAGCTACTGCACTATCTACTGGAAACTCTATGCTACTGCTGAATCTTCATCTGTGCCCTCTTCACTATCACCAACTATGATTTGTGCTTCAGTATATGACATTTGTCACTCTGATTTATGTCATTATGACATCTGATAACATAAATCCTATTGATCCTTCTTGTTACTTTTTACTGTGGGATCCTTGTATCCTTGTATAATCCATGAGACAAGCCATATAAATGGATCTTGCCCAAATTTATTCTCCTAAGATTATGTCTACACATCGTCCCACCTCTCACCCCGAGATATGGTTGCATGTTCTCTTTATGCCCATATGGCTTGGAATTCACCCCTAGTTGAGGTGTCTGCTTGAGTGGAAACCTCCACTTGGTCTCCTCTCTGCTTCTTAAATTGTGACTACTCCAAAACCTTATGAGACTGCTTCCGAGGCTGCAAGTTGAGAGGTAAGTTTTTCTCCCTATCAACCAGCAAGTCACTAACCTCTGCTTTTCTCCTCAAAGCTTGAACTTGAGGGCATAGAGGTTCTTGACCGTTACAACAATCTATTTCATTCATCTCATTGTGATGTGTCTAAGGAAAACCTTTCCTTTTCTAAACATCACATCATATCCATGGTCTTCCAATATGGCGACAGAGAGAAAATTATTCTTTAGTCCTAGAACATACAAAATATATGTCAGTATGAGAGGGGAGCTAGAATCCCTTTGAAAGGTAACTATACATATGTCGGTCGCACTATACCTCTCGTCATCTCCAAACATTATGTTCTGCTGGTTGTCCTTCTCCTCCAAGTCATTGAAGATACATCCATTCCCAGTCATATGGAATGAGACATTTTTGTCTAGATACCACATGCATCCCATTAGAGTGTTATCCATGCATGCAATGAGAGTAAAATCAAGCTCGAACTTTGAAGCTAAGGCTTCAATCGCTGCAACTATAGGATCCTTCTTGCTTTCCTTTTTCTATAGACAATTTGAGGCATAGTTCACGTGTTCATGATAGGGAAAACACTTGATGTTGGACAAGTCTCTCTTTCCCTCTTTACCTTGGGACTTCTTTCCCTTAGATTTCTTTTATTTTATGACTAATGCAAATTTTTCTTCTTTTTCTATGTCGAGGGTCCCATCTATGGTGCTCCTCCTTATCTGTTTTATTACCAAGTTAGAGCACAAATTCTCCCAGTATAGTAGCTTCTCCCTCCCATTCACAGAGTCTCGATCACTACACTAGCTCTTAAGAATGCCTAGAAGTGTTAGTCTCACTAAATCATCATCGAAAATTTTCACACCAACACTTCCAAGCTCATGTCCACATTGAGTGACCTTCGTCAAGTATTTTTGGATCATGTCACCCTCCTCCAACTTAGTATTTATGAGCTTTTATTTCAATTCCAACTTCTTGTGGCTGCTGTTATTCCAAAATATATCTATAAATGCCTTCCACATAGCATATGGAGTCGCCATTCCATGGATATTTGGGACAATATCATCTTTAACTCCTAACAATTTCCTTCTCACCTTTCTTACATTCTTCTTCAATGCATTAATATTTTGAGCATCTGTTGATGCAGGCTTGGGAATATCAATATCTATGAATTAATTTAACCGATTTTCCTCCAACTCTACCATCATCCTATCCTTCCATGATATGTAATTAAAATTTCCATCGAGTGCACATTCTAGTCTCAAGCCATTGAAATACATCTTGATCTAGTGTTGGGTCCTGAAGAACAAATCTTGAAATTTGATATACCTATTCAAAAATAAAATATGATTCTCTCGTTCTATAGTGATTCATACTCTCATACCATGTATAAATTTATATGAATGGGATTCAATATGATCTTATGATCTACTAGAACAAGATATTGAATCCTTCTACAGATTTATGGAAGAAAAACACATTCAAAAAATCACATACAAGTAAGATAAAGAAGTAAATCAATCGATCACACAACACAAGATGTATATGGGGAAAGTAATAGCTCAAAACCCTATTGTCTGTATATTTCATATGGTCAATATCATGAAATAATATAATATTATTCCTCACACTGAGAAAACTCTGCACACTCCTAACTGTCTCACTCTGATCTACCTCAGATATGGCTTGCGATCTAAGAAAAAATGGTTCAATATTTAACCTCTTTCTTTCCTTTCCCTTGCCAGCCTTCCTTACACATTATTGGGCTAGTTGAGCCCCTATTAATTAGGAAAATCCCAATTAATTATTGTGCAATCCTTCCAAGGCTTCCCAATGACCTCATGCATGACCTGTATAATTTAATAATAGTACAACTCATAGTTATCTCCCTTTAACCACTATCTCAACTAGGCCTTCCTTAGAACTGGCATGCAACATATATGTATAGCTAATTATTCGTTAAATTAATGATCACTCATTTTGAATTAAATAATGTTTAATTCACTAGACCTATCAGTATCTCATCCATCAGTTAGAACTAGTTAAAATGTTTTTAACTCAATTAATTGAGTTAGCTAATTACAACTCAAAAATAATTGTAACTGGACCCCCTAAAATTATCAAAATCCTCTACATGCCTCCTCTTTGACCTCTAACTCAAATTTCATAAGCTAACTAATTCCTCCTGACTAAGTTAACTAATACAAGTTATCATGAGATGAAATTACAATTTTTCTTCCAATTTAATTAAGGGAAAATTAAATCAAAAGCGCCATATGGTGCCATTTCTGGCTTCCATTTTCTGGTTTCCATTTTCTGGTTTCCAATGTTTCTTATTTCCAATTTCAACACAAACCACCAACCACTTATTTTTGAGAAATACTACTAGCAGATTATGTGAAATATAAATACCATGCACATTCTAGATTCTCAAAGAAAAATAAAAATACCATGCTAACTGATTCATCTCCTTTGTAGAATATGGGAAGATAACATGTTGTGAATAATAAATTGAGACTCGAAGTGGATTCTCAAGGAATTATTGTATACCTTATTCCATAAGAAAAATAAATTCTAGGCTCCTAGTTAGAATCTAAGAAGAAAGAAGAAAAAAGAGCATGCTTGAATTTAAGCAATCATCCAAAACTCTATAATAGAAAATGAATTACATCAACATGATTGAATATAGCTATTTTAAATATAAAACAAATATGACACATATTCATATATTTGAAAATAATTAGCAACCCCAAACATACTCTTTCAAGAAGATGAATTTTTTTGTTATATGATAAATATATTGTCATAAGTAGAAAAATTTAAACTTACTTCAATATATTGTTCATAGGGAATTTGAGAGAGTTGATTGAACTAAATTCCGTTGCAAATTAATCCACATATGATATCAAGGGATCATCAAGTTGATTTTCATACGAGGTTTACAAACCAGCCCCAGAGAGAGAACCCAATTACAAGAAATAAATCCTTTCCTAATACTTGATCCACAATATTATCATATATGCATAATAAAAATCCTCTCATCCAAATAGTTCTGTTCACTAAGTAATAATATTTTCATTTTATTCGCAAAAGAACGATTATCGTTATCACTTTTCATCGCTTTTCATTTATGGTTTATAATCGCTTTTCATTTATGGTTTATAATCGCTTTTCATTTATGGTTTATCGTTATCGGTAGAGTAGGAAACTTGTGAGAAAATATTTGCAATGAGTTTTTATTGGTTCAAGGTATAGTGGGACCCTCCAATGGGAATTTCTGCATGTCTGCATGTGATTTTGGTTTATGTGTAGTCTAGTTTAAAGTGTATGCGTTGTTTGATCTCTAATGTATATATGTTGTATTTAACTACGGATTTGTAATCTGTTGCGTGTATAAATGGAGTTATGTGGGCCATAACCCACAGGCCTGAGGTATTCGTATAATATGAAGTCATATATGAAATAAAAAAATGTGAAGGGGTGATGATGAAAAGATAAAGTTTATTATATTGAGTTATCAACTTGAAGAGTCACTCATGGTTAAAGCTTTCGTGTGAAATTGATGTAAAAGGAGAACCTCATAGGTTAAGGTGGGTAATTGTGGGGTTAATTCCACTAACCCTACATGTGTTGTTATTTGCGGCCTTATGGTTGCATCATTTGGTATCAGAGAGAGTAAAAGCTATTTTGGGAGAAAGTTAGAGCAAGTATACTCTACAGAAGAGAAATCATAGTGGGGTTTTCCTTTGAAGATAATTCAGAACTTATGGAATTATTTTATTCATAATTAGCATAACAAATTTGTAAACAGATAACAAGTTTTGATGAAATCAAGAGAACAAGTGTTCTTTGAAGAGAATAGAACAAGAAGAGTTTTCAGAAATCAGAGTGGCGCAGCAGAAGCAAAGAGAAGAATTAGATCTGAATCTGATTGAGGTAAAAAATTAAAATGATTTTCTTGTTGACTTTAAAATTGGTGATTGATAAATTTATTTTTGAAAGAACAGTAAATAGATAGAAGAAAAATATACTTTGGGAGAAAGTAGATAAGATTGAAGAACAAATTGAGAAATTTTTTTATGAAGGGATAGTGACAACCGCAAACAGTAAAGGTAAAGTCAATAGATAGAAAAGAGAAACTACAAGAACAACATGTGTTCAGACAATTGGACAAAGAGGTATGGTCTTCATGTTTTCAGTTAATTAATGATGAATTATTTATTGAAACAAATGTTATGAAGATTTTTTATGATTGTAGCCAAGAACACAAAGAGTTTTTGATGATGATGGCAATGAACCTATCCAACTAGATCTTGGAAAAAAGGAGAGAGGTGACTGAGTGCAGAAGCCATAGGAGCAACGAATCTCTATAAGGTTCAAGAGAGTGAACCACGAGAGATAATACCTAGGGAGAGATCAAGCTCAGAGAGGAAGCTTGATAATTTATTGAGTAGCAAGAGGATATTGCTACAAGAGAAGGCTATGTTGCAAATCACCAATCAAGCATGGATGAGCTCATGAGGAAGATGGCCATGGAGGGTCATAGAAGAGGTTCTAGAGAATGCCATAAAGGTAAGATGAGTAATGAGGAGCGAGAGAGAAACCTTGCAGTGATGAGAGTATAGTTGGAAGTACTACAAGGATGGATATAAGAGAAAGAGAATGAATACCAAAGACATAGATGGAGAATGAGGAAATGAGTTACATGGAACCTATTGAAAAAAACATGGAATGTCTAATTGATAAACGAGTTTAGATAACTTGAGGAGAGACATATTGACTTGTTGGAGAAGGAGAGACTTAAAGTAATTGAGTTAGAACTAAAAGGATCTGCTGAAAACAAAAAAGTACATTGTGAAAGATTGGTGCTTGAAGCATCAAACGAGACCGAAAGGTCTTGTATTTTTAAAACTAATGATTTATGTATGATTGCATGTACATCACAGGATGATGAAAAAACTTTATATTTTGTTAAGAGGAAGGAGTAGAATCTAAAATCTATTCAGATTAAGACCGAGATAGCAAGATCTCAAAAACGAAAGGAGACAAAGAGGTCTCATGGAAATGTGCAGCAGAATATTGAAGTTGGTAACAATGAAGATTGGAATGGAAAATATGAGTTAAGACATGGAGATAAAAATCCTCAGGTAAGAGAATTGAATTCTATATTTAATGGTTTGAGTGAGGAATATGTGAATAGACATCTTAAAGAGAAGGAATCTGTGACAATAGATGACCATAGCAGAGATCCAAAAGGATATTATGGTCAAAGAGAAATTCTTTGTGAACCTGAAGGATATTGGATATTTTATTTCATTCTATAATGAGGAAGAGGAAGAAGTGTAACTATGTGAAAGTATCAAGAGTTCAGAAGAGAGCTCAGATCAGCATACTAATGTGCTGACGGAGGAGTTCAAGGAAAGCTCGAAGCAACATACTGAGATGTTGCCAGAGGAGGAAAAGGAGTTGAGGCCATATATTTTTAATTCATGTGGTAATGAAAGTTATGCAGGTAAAAGTGGACAGAAAATGGAAAATGTCAAGAAACCTGTTATCACTCATTATTTTTATAACTTCCTTTGATAGGGTCATGCATGTCATTCAACAAATTGATTTGGTCTCAAAAGTCATTTTTATGAAATGTGTGATATTTGTTTTGCATTTGATGATGTCTACCTTAAGTGTAAAACTCACCTTTAGCCATGTCACTTCAGTCAAATCAGCCTCACATAATTTAAGTTGTCATTCCCATGCATTTAACCACAAAATTTTACACCTGTCAGTTTTTCATAATTTTGTAGTGAATTACAAACGAAATCAACAGATTTCACTATGAAACTCCCTAACAGTTTTGTAGGGAATCTGTCAGCAGCTAAACTATCTTCGCTACAAAACTAGTTTTTTTAGGAAAAGGTATCAAAGGGATGTGGTGTCAGAGGGATGTCAGGTTTCAGTTTTTGATAAGGCAAGTAAAGGGTAAGGTCACTATAGTTCGTTATGATGATTTTCAAAAATTCATAGCCGTATTTGTTGTAATGATTATCTTTTATGGTCATATGTGCTATTATCAAAATCATAGTTGTCAATTAACCTTTTAAACATTACCACAAGGCTTCCCTTTGTTATATTAATGTGTAATCCTTGCATGTGAATCGATTCTTAGAGAGCTACTTCATCACACCAAGCAGGTTGATGTGAGATTCAGTTCTGTAGGTGCCACCAACAAGAGAGGCAATGAAGAGTATAAAGCATCCATGGCTTCGAAAAAGAAAACAAACAAGGGTGGTCATTGTCTCAGGTATGAACCCATGGATTTGAAACTGCTGAATTAAGACCCTACTGCTATGGAATTTTTCAGGAGCACAGGCTGCCTACAATTGCCAAAAGATGCAGGGTTTCCATGCATAGGTTTCAAAGGACTTTGCCACCAATTTTACATGGAAAACATCAAAATTTGGGATTCTAAATCTCACAATATCACCAGATAGCATATGAAAAGCTATAGAAATCCCTAGAGGTGGTGAAGAATGGTTTAAAGGCACAAAGTTTACAATGTAGGGTTGTGAGGAGTTTCTCAAGCAGGAGCACAGAGGAGTTGATTTGAAAAATGGAATACCCAAGAGTTATATGAAGGAAAATGATGCAAAGATGTTGATGGTGATCCAAAAATATTTCACCTGTGAGGGAAGATTCCACATGGTTTACTCTTACCATATCATACTCCTTCTACACTTTATAGGTAAGAAATCACTTGAATTACCCTTATTTTTATACAGGAGTTTGGGAAAAATGTCAGATAGAGTTAAATTCAAGTTAGAATGTAATGATACATCATTATTTCACCATGGTATGATAAAAATGTTACTGCTGGAAGAGTTGAAAAGTTTAAACAGAGATTGGACTTCATTTCTGTTTATGAGTGGGTATTAAATAGATGTAGTGACTCCAAAAAAAATCTTAAAACATAAAGCTACTACATCACCAGTTGCAATAGAAGAGGTTGAAGAAGACAGAAGACAGACTCCTATAGAACCGATGGGCATAGAAGAAGAACCTCTACAACAAACTGATATCCCTCAGCCAACACCTGCCAAAAAAAAATAGAAGGTTAGAAAACAAAGCAGTAAGAGGATAACTAGGATTCAGACATTAGCCAAACGAAATCTATAATATATCCTTCATGAAATTGATATTGAGGAGTCCCTAATAGTGTAAGAAGAAGATACTGAAGGTGATGGAAAGAAACTGAAGAAAGGTAAGATTGTCAAGAAATTAGATTTTGCAGGAGAAGATGCTAGTTTTATATTTCATCCATGGAAGCCAATGACCAAGTTTGAAAAGAAGTCCATGGAGATAAAAAGGACAGAGAAAGTTAGTGAAGCTATGCAGCCATATAAAATCATAGATTTATCTCCAACAACAACAGAAGAAGTTGTCATCGGGTAGAGAAAGGGAAAGGAGAAAATGACTTAAAAATCAGAAACAAAATTTCTCAAAAAAAAACTGAAGGAAGTAGGGGAATAAATACTTGAGTTAAAGTGAGAGGCAAAGAAGCATAGGTCTAAAAAGGCTCAATTTGACGAGATGATGAAAAATGGGACAGTCAGCTCTCAAGTGTTTCAAATTCTATGGATAATGCCAAAAGACTGATGAAAAGGACTCAGCCTTTAATACTTGTGGTTAAACATACCAGGAAGATGAACTTACACTTGATAGTTGAAAATAGATCATTAAAAGGTCAAGTGGAAGACCTTCAGGAACAATTGGATTTGATTCAAGATGAACTGGAGAAGAAAGGGCTGAGAATGGAAGTGGTTGAAGAACCTATAGGTCAACCTATTGTGAATGAAGATGAAACTCCCAAATACTAAAGAGTTGAGCTGATACATTTCTGTTAAGGTTTATAGCTTGAAAAGGACTTAAATTTTAACTTAGAAGATCAAATTTTGAAGAATATCATAAAATCTGCAAATTCTATTTTTTAGGTAATTTCGTAGCGTGCTTCAGGCTCGAAGGCTAAAAAACATTGCACAATTTTTGAAGATGCGCTTTTTCCTTTAAAATAAATTTTATGAAGAATTAAGGAGGGAGGTTGGCTGTATTTAGATATTTTTTCATAACAATTTTTTTTGACCAGGAAAGTTGGCAGAAATATGGGTGAAAAGATAGAAATCAACTTGCTATGAAACTACGGTACGAAACTGCCTAAACTCCTATGTTTTGTGGCGAAAGGTTTTTGGAGGATTTTTGGAGGTTCAACCAGCACATAGAAGATCATTCAACCATCTGGAGACATCCAGCAGGACAATGGGCCATCCCAGCATAGACTCAATAATTGACATAAGTGTCACTAATCCAGCTTAGCATCAAGAACAAGATTTAACTGGAGTTTATCTTTTCCTGAAAAGTAGCACTGTGTTTCCTAAATTTAGGAGGTACATTAAATATGTTAGTGATGGTGAACTTTTCTCAAACGTGTGATTCTTATCATGTAACTGTCTCAATGTTAAAAATCGGAATGTAATAAATATGAAGTAGAGTCCTATTAGGAATGTGAATCTTTAAAGGTTAGCTATATTTTTCTGTTCCAAGAAAGTAGTTTTCAGTTATGTTAGGTGTGAAAGTTATAGTTCGAGGATCTAGCCAGTTGGGCAGATCATTTGCAATGTAAAAAATTCTATTTGTTGACAGAACATCGAATATCAAAGGTTGGAGAATATTTTACTAAATTTCTACTCTGTAACTTTTTATTAGTTTCAGTAATATACAATTATATTTTACTTCCAGAACTATGATTCAAATGAGGTGTTCAATGTTTTGTTTTCTCTATATCTTTCATGTTTAATCATCTGCACTGAGTTTTATCTCTAATTACTCATAACTCATGGTAACATGCTCTAACTTCCTTTAGAGGTTAAATTGTTGTGTATTTCCTATGTTGTGTGTTTGTAACATCTTTTATTGAAACCTTTATTTGTATCAACTTCCATAAGAAGAATTATTGTCATTGAGTTTACCGATGTTGACTCCATAGCCCAATGGTAGCAAGTATTTCATTTTTCAACCTTTAATCAATCAAAATCAAGTCACAATTCATAGATCTAGCTATCTAATAGTATTTCCATCGAAAATAATAAGTCCCCTTTGAGAGAGCCCTCTCAAAGAAAAGAGGCTAATCTTTAGTTAAAAGTGGTTTGAAAGAGTTACATTAAGTTGATTGATGAGTAGACTATCAGGATCAATTGGTGATAACATTTTGGTGCATCTGCCGGGAGTTTGAAGACATATTTCTCAAAGTTTTTGTGAAAATAGTGAAGCGGAACTCTTGGAGGTAGGAGGAGATCAGAATTTCTCGAGGCTACAAAAACTACCTTGGTGACTCCACTACAAATTTTCATGCTTAAAGGTGGCTTCAAGAAGAAGATATACAAGGAGAAATCTAGATCCTAACCCACCTACCATTGTGGATAATCCAGAGAGGATTCTTAGAGGCATTGAAAGAAACTCTTCAAAATCAGGTATTCCATCACACTCAAGAGATTTTTCCTTTGAAATTGTTCGAAGTACTGAAGATAGGAAATTTGATAATAAAATTCAAGAAGTTTTATTTAGGTCTAAGAGTGAAGATGAATTGACTGAGATAATTCTAGAACTGCAAAGACTAGGTATTGATACCTCATCCCTAGAATGCAAAAAATAAAAAGAAGAATTCTGGGAAACAGTTACATCAAAACTGTTGTTAGAGAGGGCATCTTTTGAAAAGCTAAAGGAGTTAGATCCATTTCAATTCTTGTTGAAAATAAAATCTGGTATACCTTTGCCTGAGTGGAGCTCATTTGTATTTGGATTGCAAAGACCAACTACACCACCTCCTAATAGATCATCTTCTCCTACTATTTTTCCAAGAAATACCATAGTCCTTGTCATTATGGTTGGAGTTGTTCCATATCCACCTCCTCCCTTTTCACTTGCGATATATGCTCCACTTGTCCTCCCAGATATTCTTAATCCCCTCCCAAGTAAATACTCAGCTAGAATTAAAACCTTGGGGAGTGAAGAAGAAATACCAGCTGAGGAACATGTAGATCAATTCAATGATTTCATAGATAGAGAGGAAGTAGACCATGAAGATGTTAAAATGAGACTATTTTCTCAAAGTTTCACTGGTGAGGTCAGAAAATGGTTTAAAGCCCTTACTCTTGCAAGCTTACAGAATTGGAATTAGTTTGAAGATATATTTTTGAGAAAATAGGGAAATAGAAAAAACCCAGTGTAGGCCCTGACATAATACAACAGTTTAAAAAGATCCTTTGATGAATTTTTCCAAGATTTATCTAAGAGGTTTAACAAAGTATACAATTCTATACTTGCTCATCTTAAACCTCCCCCAATAGCTGCTCAATTACGCTATGCAGAGGAATTAGATTATGATTTCTTCATTATTCTTAGGGAAAGAGATTATGCTTCTATAGTAGAAATACATAATCATGCTGTGAAGGTAGAAATGAACATGATATATGCTAAGAAGTCTAAGATGGGTAAAACAAAACTAAAAGAAGAAGAGAAACCTTCCTCCTCAGATGATAAGTTTTATTCTATGATGAAGACTATGGAGAAACTCATGGATAGACTTGCCCTTACTACTAATTCCTCACCTCCTGCACAACATGATCCACAAATCAGAAATCCATAGTTTAGAATGCCTCAAATTAGCAAAGACAAAGAGAAAAAATAAATCAGCATGACCCCCAAGTGAGGCCTCCCTTTCAACAAAATTTGATTGATGAAGAAGAAACTCAGCTTGAGATTCAAGAAGATACTATCCACTTCCTAGATGAAAACATGTGTGGGATTTTTCTGACCAAAAAGGAGCATGATGAGTCTAATCATGATTTGAATAAGGATGAGGGACAATCTGACTATCTTAAGGGTTATTGACATGCTATGTTTGAGATGCAGAAGAAGTGCAATCTTACAAACAGAAATGTTCCCATAAATACAAATAAAACACAGCCAAAGAAGGATGCTCCTAAAGCAGTTAAGCCTAAAAAATATCCACCACTTCCTCCTCTTGTTAAAGAAAATGAAAATATTACTTATGTTTTCAGTTTGGAGAATGAGATCTCTAAAATTAAGATTCTTGTTCCCTTTGGAGAAATTCTCAAGGTAAATGAGTATAGAAGAAAAATCGTGAAAATGTTGAATTCTCAACCAGGAGCTTCAGATATCGTTAATATACAAGAAGAACATCCTACCATCTATTTAGGACTAAGGTTGGAAGGTGAGCAGAATGAAGAAGTACCTCCTTTCTATGTCAGTCTTAGTATCCATGGCATGACCTTACACAATGTCATGTTGGATTCGGGGGCTTCTCATAACCTCATGCCTAAGGTGATTATGGAGAGTATAGGTTTGGAGATTACTAGGCCATAAAAGGATCTATTTTCTTTTGACTCTAAGAGATTCCAATGCATAGGACTGATCAAAGAGGTTTTTGTTGGCCTGACACAAGTTCCTGCCAAGTCAGTGCTAATGGACATTGTGGTGGCAGATATTTCCCCCAAGTTTGGCATGCTATTATCCAGATCTTGGGCAACAAAAATCAAAGGCACCATGCAGATGGACTTGAAATATGCCACCATTCCTGTTTTTGGTGAGTAGAGAAGGTTGTACAGGGAGAGTAGGATGGCCTACATGGTAAGTAGCAAGGATAAACCTTAAAATTTTCCAATTTATGCTGTTGAAACAGAATTAGGATCATTAATTCTTTTCAATGAGCTCACTGATGAAGAAGAAATTGAAGGGAAAGCAGAAATTCAACCAATCGAAAACTAGCAAGTTGAAAATTAGGAAATTGTAGAAGATAAGGCAGAGGGCTAATGGCTTCTACACTTTGATGGATCTGTTGAAAGAGAGGGGGTTGGAGCAGGCATATGGAACACTACTCCTGATGATGAAAGTAAGTTTTATTCCTTTAAACTTAACTTTGACTGTACCAATAATATGGCGAAATATGAGTCTCTGTTTCTAGGTTTGGAAATTTTGGAAATATTGGGTGCCAAAAAGTTATCAGTGTGTGGAGATTCTAAGTTGGTAATCAAACAAGTTGAAGGAGTATATCAAATAAAGGGTGTGAGGATGTGAGCCTACAGAAATATGATTATGGAAATGCTTCAAAAGTTTTAAGAATATGCATTTATTGTGAAAAATAGAGATAAAAACTCGGTGGTTGATTCTTTAGCCCGTTTCTACAAGTTTGTTTGTCATCCCTACACATTCTACTGAGAAGTATGAAATTGAGGTCCGGCATAGGCCTTCAATCCAAAATAATATCATCCATTGCCAAGTGTTTGAAGATGACCAGCAAGTCAGAAATTTCATAGAGTTAAAAGAAGAATTTGAAAGCACACAAGTGGATCAACAAAACATGTTTTCTGCAAATAAAGTCAATTCTGAAGTTTTGCAGCTGAAAAATAATTGTATACCCAAGGGTCTTATTCCACTTGAAATTTTTTTTGATCAAAATGATGTTTTTAAATCTCCTAAGATGCAGGATGATGATGAGGAGGTAGAAACTTGTAACCTTGGTACAGTAGCAGTGCCTAAAATGATAAATCTTTCCATGTTTCTTTCTATGGATATGAGATAGAAATATATTGAGGTGATGAAGAAGTTCATTGATGTTTTTGCATGGATTTATGTTGATATGAAAAACTATGATCCTAGTATTATACAACACAATATTCCTATCAAAGATAATGAGAAGCCCTTCAAGAATAAATTGAGAAGGATTAACCCTTTGCTCATGCCTTTTAATGAGAATGAAATTAAGAAACTTTTTGATGCAAAAATTATCGTTCCTATAAGATTCTCAAAATGGCTTGCTAATTTGGTACTAGTAAGAAAAAAGAGTGGAGAGATCAGAATCTGTATTGATTTCAGAAACTTAAACACGACTTCCTTGGAAGACAACCACCCTCTTCCCAAGATGGATCAGATTTTGTAGAATATTTTTGGCTCTCAAAGGATGTCCATGCTGGATGGTTTTTCAGGATACAATCCGATATTGCTACACCCAGAAGATCAAGAGAAGACTGCTTTTACCACACCATGGGGAACATTCATGTACACCAACATTCCTTTTGGTTTGATGAATGAAGGAGTGACCTTTCAAAGAGCAATGGACATTGCCTTTGCTAAGGATAAGGATAAGTTAGTTGTGGTCTACTTGGATGACATAAGTGTATTTTCAAGAAGGGAGGAAGATCATTTGAAGAATTTGGAGAAAATTTTACAGAAGTGTAGAAGATTTGGTATCTCTCTTAACCCCACTAAAAGTAGTTTTTCCTCTAACTTCTGGAAAGTTGCTTGGACATATTATATCAAAGGATGGGATAAATATTGATCCAAACAGAGTTAATGCTATTCATAAGATAGACCTGCCAAGGAATAAGAAATAAATTCAGTATTTTCTTGGGAAAGCAAACTTTGTTAGAAGGATCATCTCGAACATTGCTCAAATTGTCAAGGACATTACCAAGATGTTGAAGAAAGGAGCTGGTATTAAATGGATTGTTGAAGCCAAGAAAACATTTGAAGAGATAAAGAAATCCCTCACTCAAGCTCGAGTGCTTATTATTCCAAAATTTTCAAGAGAATTTCTAGCTTTCACATTTTCATTTGAGAATACCTTAGTCGGAGTTTTACTACAAAAAGGAAAGCTAGGAAAATAACAACCAATTTCATTCTTTAGCAGAAATCTTGCTAACTCAGAGCTGAGGTATGATATTTTAGAAAAATAGGCATATGCTTTGATCAAAGCTATTAAGGACTTCGAAATTTATATTTTGCACTCTCATGTCATTGCATTTGTGCCTAACACTGTGGTTAAAGGCATTTTGACACAAGATGATACTGATGGAAAGAAATGGAAATGGATAGCTACTTTTCTGCAATATGGCATAGAAATCAGGCTTACAAAATTGGTGAAAGGACAGGGGTTAGCAAAGTTGATGGCACAATCCAATTTTGATTGTCTTCACATGAATCTTATTGCAGAAATTTCATAGTTGTCAGAGGAAGATGAAGAGGTGATACCTATTGAAGAGAAGTTAATTTTATCTGAATGGTACATAGATATAATCTTTTTCTTACATCATCATAGAGCTCCTGCAGAGTTGACTAAATCAAAAGAAAGGTTTGTGAAGCTGAACTCATTAATATACTGCATTGTAGATAAGAATTTGTATTGGAAATATACTGGTGGAATCCTTTTAAACTGTTTGTTGGAAGAGGAATATGGAAGGCTCACTGAAGAGTTTCATAAGAGAGATTGTGGAGGACACCAATACTGGAAGGCTATAGCAAAAAAAATTCTCAGAGCTGGGTACTACTGGCCCACCATGTTCAAGGATGTTTTCAAGAAGATCGTTGCTTGCCATGAATGTTAGATTTTTTATGGTAAGAAAAAACTGATTCCTTTACCTTTGATGCCAATATATGTTGAGGCACCTTTCCAACAATGGGGGTTGGATTTTATTGGTGAAATACACCCATCATCTTCAGGGGCAGCATCGCTGGATCCTGACAGCCACATACTGTTTCACTAAATGGATCGAAGCAATCCCAATAAGGCAAGAAAATGATTCAGTCATCATTCAGTTCTTAGAGAACAATATTTTGTCTAGGTTTGGTTGTCCTATGAATATTATTACTGAAAATGCACAAGATTTTAAATCCAAAAAGTTAATTATATTTCGCCATCAGTATCATATAACACTTGGACACTCAAAAACCTATTACCCTAAGGGTAATGGCCTTGCAGAATCCTCTAATAAAAGCATTGTGAGAATTATTAGAAAGGCACTTCAGGAAAATAAGAGATCATGGCATCTAAAATTGAAGTATGCTCTTTGGGCTAATAGGGCATGTAGAAAGCTATCCATTTGTACTTCACCTTATGAATTAGTGTATGGAGTTGAAGAAAATTTTCCCACCTCCTTGGGAGTTCCTGTAATGAAACTGCTGTAAGGAATTGAAGAAGAGCCTAATGTCATTTAGAGGAGAATAAACGAGCTCATAGCTCTACAAGAAAAAATGGAGAAGGTATACAAGAGTCATCAACAGTCGCAGAACAGAGTGAAGAAAACATTTGACAGAAAGTCAAAGAAGAAAATTTCCAGATTCAAGATGTAGTTTTAAAGTGGGAAGCCAGAATTCAGGAAAAGGGGAAACATTAAACATTTGAAAACATATAGAAGGGACCATTTATAGTAGCTTCATATTATGGCAACAATACTTATCTACTTCAGGAGATGGATGGACAACTTTGTGGTGGAGGACCTGTCAATGGCAGGTTTTTAAAGCACTACTCTTAAATTTTACTAAATTTTCACTCCATTTTATATATTCTGTTTTATTATGTTGTTATGCTAATAAAGACAGGATGATCATCAAACTTGAGCCCAACGAGAAGTCCATAAGTGTCTGGATAAGGCTTGGTGAATTTTAGAAGTTTATTTTCAAGAGAGGGATGGCACTGCAACTACAAGTTCTTTGCTATACCATAAAGGCACACCATCCCCACTAGAGCCACTATTATCACTCATTAGTTTTAGAACTTTCATTGATAGGGTCATGCATGTCATTCACCAAATTGATGTGGTCTCAAAAGTCATTTTTATGAAATGTCTGATTTTTTTTTGCATTTGATGATGTCTACCTTAAGTTTAAAACTCAGCTCTAGCCATGTCACTTTAGTCAAATCAACCTCACATCATTTAAGTTTTCATTCCCATGAATTTAATCACAAAAGTTTACACATGTCAGTTTTTCATAATTTCGTAGCGAATTACAAACGAAATCAACAAATTTCGCTATGAAACTGCGTAATAGTTCCTTAGTAAATCTGTCAGTAGGTAAACTGTCTTCACCACGAAAAATGGGTTTTTCAACAAAAGGTGTTAGAGCGATGTGAGGTGTCAGTTTTTGAAAAGTCAAGTAAAGGGTAAGGTCACTATAGCTCGTTATCATGATTTTCAAACATTCATAGCCGTATTTTTTTTAATGATTATATTTTATGGTCATATGTGCTATTATTATAATCCTAGCTCTCAATGAACCTTTTAAACGTTACCCCAAGTCTTCCCTTTGTCATATTACTGTGTAATCCTTTCATGTGAATCAATCCTTGGAGAGCAGCTTCATCACACAAAGCAAGTTTTTTGTCGAATTCAGTTCCTGCCGGTGTCACCAATAAGCGAGGAAGCGAAGAGTAAAAGCATCCATGGCTTCGAAAAATAAACCAAACAAGGGTGTTCATTGTCTCAGGTATGAACCCATGGATTTGAAACTGCTGAATGAAGACCCTACTACTATGGAAGTTTTTAGGAGGACGAGTTGTCTACAATTCTGCCAGAAGTTGCATGGTTTCCATGCACAAGTTTCAAAGGACTTTTCCACCAATTTTACAGGGACAACATCAAAATTTTGGATTCACAATCTCATAGTATCACCAGAGATAATATCACAAGCTACATAAATCCCTAGAGGTGGTGAATAATGGTTTAAAGGCACAAAGTTTACAATGTAGGGTTATGAGGAGTTTCTCAAGCAAGAGCGCGGAGGAGTTGATTTGAGAAATGGCATTCCCAAGAGTTATATGAATGAAAATTATGCAAAGCTGCTGCTAGTGATCCAAAAATATTTCACCTGCAAGGGAATATTCCACATGGTTTACTCTTGCCATATCAGACTCCTTCTGCACTTTGTAGGTAAGAAATCTCTTGACTTACCCTTCTTTCTATATAGGAGTTTGGGAAAAATGTCAGATAGAGTTCAAGTAAAGTCAGAACATAGTGAGACATCATTATTTCACCATGGTTTGATAAAACTGTTACAGTTGGAAGAGTTGAAAAGGTTAAAAAAACATTGGACTTAATTTCCATTTATGATTGGGTATGAAATAGATGTAGTGACTCCAAAGAAAATCTTAAAACCTAAACCTACTACATCACTAGTTGCAATAGAAGAGGTTGAAGAAGAAAGAAGATAGTCTCCTGTAGAACCAGTGGACAAAGAAGAAGAACATCTGCAAGAAACTGATATCCCTCAGCGAGCACCTGCAAAACATAAACAATAGATTAGTAAACAAAGTAGTAAGAGGATAACTAGGAGTCAGACATTGGCCAAAGGAAATATGGAAGATATCATTCATGCAATTCATATTGAGGAGTCCCCAATAGTGCAAGAAGAAGACATTGAAGGTGATGGAAAGGAGCTGAAGAAAGGTAATATGGTCAAGAAATTAGATTTTGCAGGAGAAGATGTTGGTTTTATATTTCAGCTGAGGAAGCCAATGACCAAGTTTGCAAAGAAGGCCATGGAGAGCAAAAGGACAAAGAAATTTAGTGAAGCTATGCAACCAGAGAACATCATAGATTTATTTCCAGCAGTAGAAGAATAAGTTATCATCAGGCATAGAAAGGGAAAGGAGAAAATTATTGAAAAACCAGAAATAGAACTCCTCAAAGAACAATTGAAGGAAGCAGGTGAAGAAATACTAGATTTGAAGTTAGAGGCAGAGAAGCATAGGTCTAAAAACACTGAATTTGACCAGATGATGAAAAAATCAGAAAATCAACTCTTAAGTGTTTCAAAGTCTATGGATAATGACAAAAGACTCATGAAAAGGACTCAGCCTTTAAGACTTGTGGTTAAACATACCAGAAAGATGAACTTACACTTGCTAGCTGAAAACAGATCATTAAAAGGTCAAGTAGAAGACCTTCAGGAATAATTGGATTTGATTCAAGATGAATTGGAGAAGAAAGGGCTGAGAATGGAAGTGGTTGAAGAACCTATAGGTCAACCGATTGTGAATAAAGATGAAACTCCCAAAGAATTAAGAGCTGAGCTGAGACATTTATGTTAAGGTTCATAGCTTAGGACTTAAATTTTGACTTAGAAGATCAAATTTTGAAGAAAATCATAAAATTTGAATATTCTGTTTTCTAGGCAGTTTCGTAGCGTGCTTCAGACTTGAAGGCTGAGAAACACTAAGAAATTTATGAAGATGCTCTTTTGCCTTTAAAATCAATTTTATGAAGAATTAAGGAGGGAGGTTGGTTGTATTTAGATATTTTGTCATAACAAATGTTTTTGACCAGCAAAAGTGAGAAAGATGGGTGGAAAGACAGAAATCAACTCGCTACAAAACTATGCTACGAAACTGCCTAAACTGCTCTATTTTGTAGCAAAATATTTTTGGAGGATTTTTGGAGGTTCAAACAACATAGACTCAATACTCAACCAATACTAAAATATTCTTCAAATTATGTGATATCAAACCAATACCAATTGGAAGAACATAAGAGTATGTGTCCAATATTGATTAAACAAGATCACAGCCTAGTAAGAAATTTCAAGATATTTAATAAGATCACATTGAATTTATGCTTGTGCATAGAAAATTATTAGTTACAATTTGATGCATATAAAACCTTCTCACCATAAAAATTTCACAACTAAATAACTTTATATAATTACTAAATTTGGAGATATTGATTCTATTAATTCAAATTGCGTACGGGGTGAGATTATTGTAAATTGCTTGTATCTTCCTTCTTAGTCGTGGTCTATGTGTTAATATTTCCAAATCTCACAATTTATTAGTTGTGGTCTATGTGTTAAAAATAATATACCAAGATCTTATCTAGCCCTCTATAGCCACTAATACTGCGGGATCGTAGTTCATTAGTTGGAAGATAAGTACAGATACTGCGGGATCGGTAGTTTATTTGTTGGAAAATAAGTACAGAAGAAAATTTTACACAGAGGCTTAAACAATTCATAAAAACTTTATTTCTGGTTCTCATAGATTTTGACTTATGTGTTGAAATACTGCGCACAGAATTTCTCGAGCCCATGAGAAATGCACTGTAAATTACTAAGCATGGCAATGGCTGCTCTGGATTCTCCATGGATTCTCATTTCTTTACTGTTTTTCTTGAAATCAGTGCATAGCATGAGTGTTGAGAAACTGAAATCAG
This sequence comes from Pinus albicaulis, assembly GCA_034641835.2. Lineage (NCBI taxonomy): Eukaryota > Viridiplantae > Streptophyta > Pinopsida > Pinales > Pinaceae > Pinus > Pinus albicaulis. The sequence continues at coordinate 1,281,486,230 of CM076570.1, read as the reverse complement.
AGCGTGACATGAGTATTGACGAAGATATCAATCACGTCAATCCTCCAGCAGTCCACAAATTTAAAGTAATTTCGTATCTAATTAATGTTCTAAATTTTTTCAATGTGTTATATGTTATACTGTATGGATTTTTCTTATATAATTTTTTATTCCGTACAGGATGAAGATGGAGATAGCATTCTATGCGTACGATTCGTTGATCAAATATCTCTTCAGGTGAGGAATAGATGATGGCCAATTTTTATGTTTGGATTTTGGAAATATTTTGGAGTTTCATTATTAGTGAAAAGTTAATATTAAAAAGTTATAAAACAAAGTACATTAATTTATAATAATTAATAAAATATTTTTATGTTTTCTTATAAATATTGAAAATATCATAAAATTCAGTGGCAAGAGAAAAGTCAAATAATTGATCTCTTTTCTTACCTTCAAATTCCAGATATTCTTGGAATCAGTAAGTAAATATAAATCATTTGAATAAAATATGTATGTTTTTTTCTAAAACTTAATAGTTAAATATTCTCATAATTAAATGTCTTATTCAAAAAAATAAATTTAAGTAACAAATTTTAATAAAATTATTATTATTAAAAATTATTAAAAGTCTATTTTTTTAAATAGAATTTGTTGTCTTTTATTGTGGCTAAATTGTTTCAAATTATTATTATTATTATTCAATTTTAAGGTCACAACCAAGCAACACACTAAATTGGTGTATGAAATTTTTTATTTGTGCAAGGATTTGATTTTTAACTCTACTAAAACATATATACTCTACTTCCTGTAATTTTAAATTTGTAACTTTTTTGAAAAAACAAATGCTCTTAACCATTAAGCTTACCCAAATATAATATAATCATATATTTCTTATTGCACAATTAAAAATCACGATGCTTTTTCTTTTTTTTCTTTTTTTTGGACAAATTGCATGTTTCTTGAAAGGTTCGAAGCAGCGCTCTGTGGATACTGAAAAGGATCAACAAACAACGTCCGGACTAAATTTTTCGAGTTATGACGTTGGGACAGGATATCCAAAAGACACAGTCCCAATTGTAGAAACAAAACGTGAAGATGTAGAAAGGGCGGGATCTGTGAGCAACTATATAAGTAAAACCCCAGAATCTGTGAGCAACTATATAAGTAAAAGCCCTGGATCTGTGGGACGTTTTAAAAGTAAAAGAAATAGCATCAAAGTGATCGAAAGTCCAAACGTACGGCACGAGGTAGTTTTACGTTGAATCATTAAGCGATAGGAATATCCTACCATTTCAATGTGTCAATTTTTAGATATTTTTATAAGGAGATAAATAAGTGTATTTAAGTAATTATTATTATTATTATTAATTTTTGGCTTTGTGATTAATGAGAATTTGTATTCTTGATTATATGATTTGTATAATATTTTATAATATGGTTATTTTTAGTGAATTTACTTTTCAATAAACTTAGCTTTATTTTATTATCATAATGTAATATTCAATGCCAGCTAGATAGATTTATCTGTTTTCTTATTATGGTTAAAATAAGAAAGTAGCTCTTCATGCTTGATAAGTGAACGTAGAAGTATAAAAGATTTATTGGATAGTATGTATACATATACTTATGTGAAATGTGAAATTCAATATTGATGTAAATTATATATTAATTGCTATTTTATATAATAACATTAATGTAATGTAATGTAAAGATGTGTAATATAAGATAATGTAAAAAAATTTACATAGTTTAAATAAATAAATAAATAAAAATAAAAATAATTGATCATTTTATTATTTGTTATTATTATTATTTTTATTAATTTCTCTTGCTTAGTTAAAATAAATTTGATTAGCTCAAGTTACATTGAATTGCTCAAGTTATTAGTGGTTTTTGAACTCTATGTTTTGAAAACCTATGATATTCATGTCAAATACAGCCTATTCAAAAGAGAAAATTAAATTATCCTAATTCCATATTAAATCATAATCTAACAAAATCTTAAAAAGATTAAATCTCGAGATTTACAAATGTCTTTTGGAGTGAAAAGACTTTGATTTAAGATGCATCTATACTAATATAATAACATTGAATGTTGTAATTTAAATAATAAAGAGAAAAATAAATGAATTGAAAAATTGAAAATTTTAAAAAACTTTATAATTTATTTAATTATAATTATTCAATTCATTTTAGCAATAATATAAATTAAAACAAAAAAATTATTAACACATTAATTTACAATATCATATGATTATAAATATAAATGAACGATGAATATTAATTTGTGTTTGTGTAAGTTAAATAATAACATATATGTAAGAGCGTAAATTATTTTGAATAATTATTTTTATTTTAGATTTTATTTTAATTAATTAATTAATTATATATATATATATATATATATATATATATATATTATTAAAAGTTGATATTTTTTAATAAATTATTATATAAATTTAAATATAATGTTTTTTAATTTTAATTTTATATTATTATTTTTAAAAATTATATAATTATTATATAAAAATTATATATATATATATATATATATATATATATATATATATATATATATATATATATATATATATATCAATCAGATTAACTTTTCAAAATTTAAGTTGAGAGTGCAAGCTTCTGTGATCCATAATATTTTTAATCATAAATCTTCCGGGAAATCACATAAGAAATTTAGGAACCAACGCGTTTCTACCAACTGTAGTTCATCATGAGAATAATGAACTTTCAAAATTTAATAAATCTCCTTTAAAGTGAACGCAACATATACAAAAATTTCATATGATTTATTATCTTATAATGTTATCTTTTAAATTTTTATAAGAAATTTACTAAATACCTCCTGAAATTAACCCATCATTTTTGGGTTTATAAGTATGCCGTTGTTAGATTCGAAAAAATGGAGCAAGTGCAGGTTTGAACGTATGGCAACCCGTTGTGGTCACTGACGATAACGGTTTACTCAGCGTATGTCAAATGTGGGTTTCAAATCAGCGTAACGAAATAGAAACTATGGAGGTTGGATGGACTGTACGTATTTTTTAAGTTAGATTTTATTTGTTATATTTGTTTTTAGTATATTTTTAGTTTCATTCGTTTATTATAAAATTTAGTAGAGATTGGTTAGAATTATAAATTTTATATAATTGAATTTACACATAGTCATATATAATTAAAATTTTATTTTTAATTAATATATATATATATATATGTATATATATATATATATATTTATTTATTTATTTTCTATTTAACCCAAAAAAGTTTTAACAAAACTTAAATAAAATCTCAAACATATATTTAAAATACTTAAATAAAATCTCAAACATGTATTTAATTTAAGTAGTATTTGGTTAATTATAATAAAAAAGAATTAGTGAGAAATTTTACTAATTATTATTTTTTGTTTTTCAGGTAAATCCAACAGAATTTGGTAAGGATCCTCGAACACGCCTTTTCATATATTGGACAGTAAGTTTTCTTTAGATATATTAAAATTTTACTTAAAATTTATTGTTTAGATATAAATATAGTACATTGTTTTTAGTGGTGGTTGAGTCATTTGAACTTTATGTTAAAGGTTTATTTCTATATTTAGTAAATATTGAATAGCTTCAGCTTTTAAAAAAATTATATATCTCTTGAATATGACCACTGTCTAATTTTAATTTTAATGTAGAGTGACAGCTACGATTATACAGGTTGTTGGAACCTAAAGTGTCGTGGATTTATGTTAGCAAAAAACCCTTTTATAACTCCAGGAAGAACAGTGAAACCAGTGTCTGCATATGATGGAGAACAACGACACTTGCGTATAAAGGTTGTCAAAGTGAGTGAGCTTTGTCAATGTATGAGAAATAACAATGAAATATTGTTATAAAACTAGAAGAAAAGATAAATCAACTATTTAGAAATTGGTTTTTTTTGGAGGACGCAATCTTTTTATCTATTTTTTCTTCTATTTTGTGAGTTGATTTCATAACAAATATTTATTTTTATTTCTAGATTTTCTATAAAAGATATGATTTGCTATGATTTGCTAGCTTTAATATGTACATATTTATAGAAAATATGATTTGCTAACTTTAATGTTTGTACATATTTATTGGATTGTATATATGCAGGAGGAGCCAAGTGATGGTATAAGATGGGCTTTATATATAAACAACAATCTTATAGGTTGGTGGCCTGGTACATTGTTTAGAAACCTTCACTTAGAGGCTGATTGGGTGGATTTTGGAGGCGAAATTTCTTTTAAAAAGGGAGTTAAAGGGTTCACAATTCACTAAAACAGACATGGGTAGTGGCTACTTTCCCGAGAGAAGAGGATTTGGTCGTGCTGGACATGTAAGGGACATACAACTTACCGATAACAATGGAAAAGTAATTGATGTAGCTGGACGTCCATTGCAGGTAGACCAAAATGCTATAATATCTTAATTCCTGTTAAAACAGATCATATGGGTATAATATTCTACTATACTATGGAGGTCCAGGAGGAGATAATAAGGGTTGTGTATTTTGATATGAATTTCTAATTTTGTTATCTTATTATTGGAAGTAATACATTCATGACTTCCAAGTTGTCATGAGTTGTAATTATGTGAGTTTTTATGCTAAAAGTTGTACTAGTTATTTTTAGTGATTTAGATCCACCATTCTCAGATCTAGAAGTATCATGCATTTTGATATATGTAGTTTATGAGATCAATAAAATCATAGTGTTATTTTTTTTTTGTATGAACAATCTTTGTGCTCTATCATTTTTTCTAACATTGTATCAGAGTGGGTTGAGCCTTGAATCTCTTAAGAGAGGGGTTGTGATAATACATATTTAGAGAGGGTAATATGGTGTACATAGAATAGTCTATTGTGCGGTATTTTGAGATTTTTTTGTGATCATGTTTGTGTAGAACTATATATTTGAGTGTGAGGAAAATAGATTGGTGTAAGGTTTTTTGTTCTTGAGTGCAAGAAGAAAGCTTAATGCAAATGTAATATTCTTGTGATTAAATGCCTATCTATGTGGTGCTATGAAATTCGGTTAGTTACGTGTTTGTTTGTATGTTCTAGTTTGTGCTGTGAGTTGAAGTGTATTTTGGTATGCAATTTCTCCGTTCAGTTTCAAATTTCAGAAAATATGAAATGACACAGAACCAGAAAGAATAGACCAACTATTGAATAGGATAATGTGCCTTGTCGTGCTCCGTGAGCATTAGTCATAGGTAGTTCTTAATAAGCTCAAGCTGGTGTGACCCACCATGCTCTGAGAGCATTAGTATAGGTTATTTTATAAGGTAAACTTGTATAATTGTCTGTTGAAGACATTCTGTATCCATAATTATATCCTAGATAACATATGAAGATTGAAGAGGGTGGTGGATTCACAAATGGTGGAAATTCCATAGGATTGTTCAGTATTGAGATTGACCAATTGCGCTCAGGGAGGTTGATAAGCATCAATTCTGTAAAGCACGTCAATGATGGTGTGAAGCGTTGATGTCTTAAATGGATCAAGTGGGAAGGTTGAAATTGTGGTGAAGAAAAGAGCGAAAATTGTGGGTATTTCTTCACCAGACAAATTTGAAAAAGATTTAGATATTGTTGTAATGTCTATTTTTTTTCTTTGTCATGTAAGAATTAAGGGAGGGTATTGGAAATAATTGTTTCATGACTTTCAAGTTGCCGTGAGTTGTAATTGTGTGAGTTCCTAGATGAAAAAGTGTACTAGCTATTTTTAGTAACCTAGATCCACCATTCTTAGATCTAGAAGTGATCCAAATATTTTAATTCAAGGCTGCATAAAAAATTGCATTTAAAATAGCATGTAACCAAGTAACATAAACACATGAAATAAGTGGAAAACAAAAAAAACCATGAGATAAAAGGCACAAGATAATTTGATGGCAGAGTTCACACAATGTGGGTTATGTCTCTTGACCATGCTCAATGTGGGGAGGCCTCTCTCATTAAATGGTAGCGAAAATAAATTTAAAGAAAATGAAAAATAGAAACCTTATACCTTCACTTATGGTGATGGCCTGAAAATATGGACCTTTGCTGGAGAAACAGGCTGTATGGTTTGATTCTTGGTGGAAAATTGTTAAAAAGGACTATAAATTTGATGCCTTTCTCATATTGGCACTTATGAAACCCCATGGAATCTTCTAGATTCTCTTAGAATAAAAAAGTATACCCCTTCATTAGGGTCTGAGCCCTGGAACCCTACATTAGAGTTATGTTATTCACTAATCCACACAATATTTTGTTGTTCAGTACCATCGGTCTTCGCCTCTCCCCCCCCATTGGGAGAATGATAAATGTTTGTATAATATGAGGCACGCAGAACTTTCAACCAATGGCCAATGAGTTGTGGTTGTTGGCATATAAAATAAATGATTTGTTTGGGAAGTACTGTGTTCCAACAGACGAGGCCCTCATTATGGCATCACCATGGTTATATTCAGTGCCTCATTCAATTTGGTTATGAGGTCACCCATTTTGGTGGGTCGACCCATGGGGATAGGGGGGTTCAAATCCTGTCGGCCTCACAATATTTAATATTACATTCACATATGGCCATTGCACAGTGGTCGGGCGGGGTTTGAGTCACCCGCGACCCCTACCTATTATGTTTTGTTTTATATAATATATACCATATGTTTGATGGGTGGTGGGGTTGGTGGCTCGCCACCTACTTTTTTAAATATATATATATATATTTAAAAAAGTAGGTGGCCAGCACCAACCTGCACCCCATCAAACATATGGTATAAATTCAAAGCATAATAGGTATATATATATATATATATATATATATATATATATATATATATATATATATATATATATATATATATATATAATTTCTTAAAAAATCCATTAACCAAATTTAGGGTCACCAATCAAATTAAATAGGTGAAAATTTTTCCAGTTGTGATTGTCGTAATTCGTGCGTTGAGAAGTGTCAATATTTTTCCTAGCCATTCATTGTTAATGGGACTAGGTTGACCAAAAATTTGATTGGCCATAACTTTCTCATGCCATTTCAGATTGTGATGTCTTTTGTGGCATTGAAAAGATTTCAGTGAGATCTTTTATCTGGCCGAGTTTCCACTTTAATCCAGTTGCTTTTATTTTTGAGAATTTCCAAAGCCACTTCTTAATTTTGAGCATTTCTAGAGCCTCCTAGATCATTCCACCCCACAAGTGGGCTTTTGGGTTTCCAAAAGCTTTATTAGTCAATTGGAAAGTGAGGGAATTGCTTCTTCAATCTCTCTTTTTTAATCCAGTGGGCCTTACTTGGGTAAATTCCCCTAAAACCAATATGAAGGTACTCCACGTCTCCCCGTTGTGAATTCCTAGTCCTCTTGTCAATAATGATATCTTCAAGTAGCTTGTCCAAGAATTCAGGTGAAAATTCATCGACTGTAAGAACCTGTCCAACCACTTCAATGTGCATGATCAAAGGAGGCTCATAAAACTCAAGTTTTAAATATTTACGAGTGTGTACATTTGTATGTATGCTGGAAAATTAAGAGGAAAATAATTGTATCCAATATTTTCTAATATGGTGAATGGGCCATATCAAATTGGTCTGAACTTGTTTCCTTCCCCTTTCATCCTGTCTCTGCTGATGTGGAGTCGCCACCTGTCTCCAACCTGGACTTGGTGATCAACATGGTGGTTCTCATATTGAGCTTTATGTTGAGTTTGAATTTTATCCAACTACTCCTCCACTATTTGGTGAATCATCTGAATTCGCTGAATGAACTTATGTGTTTTTTCCTTATCATATTTCTCAGTAGAATATTCATCTCTCCAAAAGACCGTGTATAAGGGATCCTTTGGAAAATATCAAAAACATGTCTCAAATAGTGAACTATGAGTGGATGAATGTAGTGTCAAGCTTTATGCATGTTGTACATAGGGAAGTTACTCATCCCACAACTTGGGATGCTTGTCACAATAGCCTCAAAGTAAATATATCATTGTGCGGTTGAAAACTCTTATTTTTCCATCGGTCTACAAATGAAATGGCATGCTCCTGTTTATCTTGGTGTCCATCATTCTCCACAAAATCATCCAAAACTCTCCAAGTAAGTGAGAGTCTCAATCAAACATAATGGATGTGGGCAACCCAAAGTTGACCCATACATATTGCAAAAATATATGAGCAATGTTCTTGGCAGTGACATGTTTTTTATAAGACATTAAGACACATTTTTCCAAATAAATCTACAATGTCATACAAATAGTCATGACATCTCCTAGACAAAGGGAAACTGCCAACAGAATCCATTTATACACTTTCCCATGGATGAATCAAAATAGGGAGTGGTTTGTAAAGCCCTAATTTTTCATTAGAGTGCTTGCAAACTAAACACAACACATATCCCTTTACATATTGAGTCACAATATTTTTCATGTGAGACCAATAGCAACATCTCTATAAATGACAAAAAGTTTTCCCTACACCAAAATGACCCAAAAAATGAGAGGTATGTGCCTCTCTGATTACATGTATTCTTTCACTGGCGGGAAAGAAAATATTTCCAAGATGGTACAACAATTTTCCCTGGAAATGATAATTTTCCACCTGCAATCCATGAACCAACTTTCCATAAATCTCATTAAGGTCTTCATCATCAACATATCGTTCAACATAACTTTCAAAATACAAAGAAGCATTTCACAATACTATAGATGCAGAAATAGGAGGGTGAGAAATAATTTCCACTTTTTGCTAGTTCCCTTCCTATATTTGATTACCAAGTGAAATTGCTAGAGGAATCCCATCCATATGAAATGATGTTCTTATTGAAGCTTGGTTTATGACTGGAGGTATTGCAAGGGATGGTGATATGTGTGAATGATGGTATCGTTGTTAATCAAATAGTGCTTCCTCTTTCTCATGCTTAGAACCAAGGCATACACATCTTTTTCATATGTGGGATAGTCCACAACATCTTGGGAGAATGTCTCTGAATTATAACATACTGGTTTAATTTTATACATCAATACTTCTCCCATGGCATACCCACTGGCATCTGTCTCGATATGAAAAGGTTGTTGGAAGTTAGGTAAGGCCAAAACTTGTTCGGTACTGATCTTTTGTTTCAGTGTATCAAAGGATTTTGGTTGATTTCCTCCCCACTGAAAGGTTTGTTTCACACTTTTCAAAGCATGAAAGGGCGATGCAATGTAAGATGAGTTGTCAATGAACCTTCTCCAGTATTGTACTGCACCCAAAAAACTACAAACCTTTGTAACATTGGTAGTTTTAGGTGAATCTACAATCACATGAACTTTAGAAGGATCCATTTTTAACTGTCCATGTCCAAAAATGTGACCCAAGTGAACCAAAGAGGTCTTGCCAAATTCACACTTAGACATTTTGACATATACCATTTCCATTTTACAAACATCAAACACATTTTTAACATGACTCACATGATCGTTCCATTTCCTAATAAAAAGAAAATGTCATCAAGATACACAAGTACAAAATAATCAAGAAAAGGCCTGAAAATATGATTCATCACCTTCATGAATGTAGTTGGAGCATTGCATAGTCCGGATAATATCACAAGAAATTAAAAAAACCCATGTTTTATCCTCAATGCAGTTTTGCATACATCCTGTTTTGCAATCCTGACCTGATGGTAGCTACCACGCAAGTCATTTTTTGTAAAATATACAACCTTTTTCAATAGATCTAATAAATCATTGATGCGAGGTAGAGGGTGTTGATTCCGCGCCATTATTTTTTTTAGTGCTTGGTAGTCCACGCATATCCTCTATGTGCCATCCTTCTTTGGTACCAACAAAATAGGTGAACTACATGGAGAATAACTTGGCCTTATGACCCCTTGGTTCAACAATTCCTACACCTTCTTATTTATCTCCTCCATATTAATGGTTGAGAACCTATACATACCAATATTTGGTAAAGGATCATCCTGCTTCAAGTGGATCTCATGTTGGATTTCACTCTTTGGAGGAAACCCACTTGGCTCCTAAAAAAACTCGTTATAGTTAGAAAAAATTTCATACAATTATTTTTTATGAGTGGGATCACAACCTTGGAAAGCTTTAGATGCATCCACACATTTTTCTCTCACAACCATAAGAATTCACCCTTTATTGGAAATGGCCAATCTCTTCATTTGAACTACACTTACAGGACTATCACTGATCTTGGCATGATGATCCCTAGCATAGAGAATGAGTCAAGATTCGTCTTGGTTGTAAAATATATGAAACACTTCCTTCATATGACTGAGAAATTACAAGTTTTTCAGCTAAAATAGATCATTGTTCCAACTTCTCTATCAAAGTCTGAACTTCTGGTAATTTAGATTTGTAATCTGAAGAAAGTAATTTCTGAGATTTACTAGGAGATTTAGGAGAGGTTTGTTCAAATTATGATCTTAAAACGCTAGTTTTAGATGGGGATCCAGAAGTTGGAGGAGATCTAGAGGGAGAATGACTATTAGGATGTATTCTTGATTTATGATCTATTTTATTTTCCATTCACAGTTGGCCCTCCTTCTAGCGCCAAAATGTTGAAGCCCCGGAATTCCGTTGCAACAACATGGGGGATAACCCCCAGTCTAAACCTTGGAATCAACTCCTATTTCATTTGGTATAGTGTCTCCGACTAGGGGTAATGGGACCAGTTTCCCAACAAATATTTCATATGATGATGGGTTTGATATAAGGTGAAATGAAAATTGATTTTAAACTAAAAGAAATGATCTATTTAAATGAAAAACACATGCATCTATTTAATCTAAATTTAACTTAATCTATACCCAGGAATGAGTTAACTCATGCGATCTAGAAACATATCTTAAAGAAAAAGGTAATAAAGATCATGCAATTTCTATAAGAGATAAAACTATTAGAGATAATTATTTTGACTAAATAGTTAGGTAAAATAGTTGTGAAACTATATCGCATATATTAATTGATCTTATAATAGATAAGGAATTATAGCTGAAACATCATGCAATAGTTCTTTAATGAAAAAATGTAACTCAGATCTCATACATAATACAATATAAGGAAAATTATTGCTAATGCATAAACAAAACTCAATCATAAAGATAGAAATACCAGATATGAAAGGTTCTACTCATGAAATCAGCAACGTTGATCTTCTTCTTTTAAGCCAAATACACTCTAAGGGTGTAAAAATGAAAATTCAGTAGAGTATGTTTGAATATCAAAGAAAATCAAGATCTTATTCCATATATTTCATCAAAACAATAAAAAAAGTACAAAAATGCAACATTTTTCAAAATGTTTTTGATAAAATCTTGGACCCATCTCTAAATGCATGAGATAGGTTTAAATAATATTAGATATGTATCAAAAATATATTATTACATAAAAAGCTGAGGAGGTTTCAAACAACCTTCCTCAGAATGCTGAAAATAAAAAGATAAAAACTAAAAAAAGAATATGATGATGTGCTTTATATGTTGAATGGTTCTTCCTTGCCATTGAGATTTTTAGTTCATAGACATCCAACATTGGCTTCACCTGGGATGGTTGGCCGACTTTGGATCTTAGCTGTCTCGAAAATACAACATCAGAGAGAGGTGGCACCATATTTTTAGTGGCATTCATTAGACAACACAAAGACATCCATTGACTCTATGCTTTTACAATAAACTAGCAATAATATTCTCGATCAAGTTTAGATAGTTGTTTAACTGCTTCAATTTGATTTTTGGTAGTTTCTTTCCACTGTCCCTCTAATTGTTTGATATCTGGGAAAATTCTTGGCTTGCATTCTTTAATCAGATTGATATTATGAAGTTTTTCATTTACAACCTTAATTATATTTCTTGTTATATCATCTAGTTTAGTTGTTGCTCTTTATGCTTGCTTTAATTTCATATCCCAATCTGTAAATAGAATATCTCTGTGGGATTCTTCAATATTTGGGAGATCAAATTTTCTTCCTTCTTCAGACTCTTGCTAGTAAATAAAATCTGAAATATTTTTATCAACCTCTTCATACTCCCATCTCTGATAAACCACTTGATTAACTAATGTATCACTTGTTTCACAATATGGTTTGATCATTGAAATTATTTGAGAGAATATTTCTTGTTGTTTTGACAAGTGAGTGTTTAACTCAAGTGTCTCTTTGATAAATTCTTTTGTCTAACGCTGATTTATGAGTTTATCTACCTCATTGTGAATTTTTTGAATCTATGTATCTCTCTTTGTGATGCTTGCCTGGTTTTGTAACTTCATTTTCTCAAAATATTGCTGAAATTGTATCATTTGTACCTCTGCTTTCTTATTGATATTCTGTCTTTCCTGTTCAATATGTTGCTCTAACAGCTGAATTATTTCTTCTTTATCTTTAATCAGAAGACTAACCTCCATTGCCTTATACATTGTAGCAATTTCATAAGCACCTATGAATTGTGACAACCTTGTCAGATTTTCTGATGGATCAATGGGGATGTCTTTCCATACAACCTCCATTGATTTGTTCTCTGGAGTTGTTGCTGATGAATCAAGGTTCCTTTTCTTCTTCTGTCTCCTTACCACCGCTTTGTGTGTTGGAATATAAAATATATCTAATGGGGTTATCTCTTCAATTCCAAAAATAATTTGTGGCATTGGGTAGGCCGAGATGATTTCAACATCTGCTTCTAGATTTGTAACTTGTAATTTATTTTTAGGGGTATACAATCCATAATTTCCTTCAATTCCTATCTTTTTCTGTTGTACTTGGAGCTTTTGTCTGAATTTCTCTAATTATTTATCTAGATCATTTACTATGATCATCTGTGCTTGAACCTGTGTAGAATAAATTTCCAATTGTTATTCAACCAAGGTTTCTTTGGTTGTTTCTCCATTATTTTTCTTTGTATATTTCTCAAGAATTTCCTTAGGGTTTTTTTCATGATTATGGGATTGATGGTCAGAAATTTATGAACATTGAATTGATTTCTTTGGAGACTCTTGATCAAAATTGTGATCAGAATTCTCTTCTAATATTACATTAGGAGTAGGCTCTCTTGTTTCCTCAATTTGCAATAGGTCTAAAGGGACCGATGTCAATATTTTATTCATGTATATATGAAAATGATTGACATCGGCTGGGGTTAATTTGATTGATTCCAAATGCAATATTTGTGTGAATGTCTCGGCCTTTCTAGATAGATCATTAAATTCATCTTTCTCGTGAATGAACTGTCTGATTTTAACCATAGCAGTAAAGTCTTGGGAAAATTTTGTGGGATCATATTATCTGCCTGTCATAGTAGCTGGATTCAAGCATGAAATATTCTGTATTTCTTTAACTACATGTCCAAAATCAAATAGTGCAAAAGAACCAAATTGCACTGGAAAAATTGGGCAGATAGATTTCTTCATATCTTTGAGGTTTTTGGAAATACCTTCCCCTACTGTTTGGTATGAAATATCTCTTTCCAGTAACTTATCAGGAACATAATAAGGAAGAAAATGGGGAGGTGAAATACTCTCAAAAACTCTGATATAAGTAAATGTTTCTTCACCAAACCATCCTGCGATCAAAAAGATGTCTACCTTTGCTTATTCTAAAAGCCCGAGGGATTTTACATCAAAAATAGTTTGATATATTGGAAACATAATACTCTGACAAATATTATAAAAATGGGGGTGAAACTGTGATTCCCACAAAATGTTATGATACACATGGATAGGAGTAGGGTCTTTGAGAGTCCAATTCCAACCCATATTAGGAAATATTGAACAAAAATAAATAGCATCCATCACGTATGCACTCATAAAAAAGGGAGGGATAACCTGAGTAGAGACAACTATGGTGTGTCTATATTGTCTAATGGACATAGACAAATTTTCGGACATAATATTACTCCAATTCATAATTGTGGCATTAACAACCGCATCAATCAATGGAACCCATTCCATATAAAACTTGGTACTATCATCTTTTCCAAAAAACCTACACATCATAGCAACTACATAACTATGTGGGGTTGATAGAGGTGAAATTGGGTACATACCAATTTTCTCTCGTTTTTCTAGAGACAAACCTCCATGTCTGCATGACATATATTGGGTCTTTGTTTTATTTTGTTATCTACTCAATGAAAGCTTTATCATAGGACTTTTGAGGTTCTGGCGGATGATACATTATGCACAAATTGTCTGAGGTAAATGACCCCATGACTTCCTATCTTGAATTCCTGAATGGCCTGTCTTAGATATCTACATTGTCAATAATCCACTTCACCATATCTTTGTATGGCTGGATTTTAGGCCTCGCAACTCTTCTTTGTAGGAAATAACACGCTGCTTTAAAATAGGAAGCTTGAGATGAGACTTTAGTGTCGGTCGTTGATCTGATTTCCAGTACCTTTGGATCTTCATCCTCCAGTAGATTATACGTAGCTTTCGATGATGTATTTCCACCATATTTTTTTCATGTAGTATCACTAAAGAGAATATGCATGTCTGAGTCTTCGAATGCAGAAGCCTCGACTGTATTTTTTCCTTTCCTAGTCATTCTTGAGAATTGTTTCCTCAGATTGAGCAAGACATGAAAACAAAATGAACATGAAGCAAATATGAGACTGGAAACTCAATTAACACAGTAAATCCAATAAGAATGGGAATTTTATTGCAAACATGAGTAAATAGATACAAATCTCCTCGATCCTTTAAAAGAGTGAATGTAGTTGATTTTTATTAATTATGCATTAAGGCCTATGCGTGATTCCTTTCAAGTATTGTCAAAACATCGCATCGCAAATCCCGAATGATATTTCAAATTAATATGACTTAAGTGTGATGGCGATGTTGCGATTGCGATAAATCGCAATATCACAATATAATCAAGTCACCATTGTAATATCTCGCAACATCGCAATATAGCGGAATCACAATATCGCAAGATTGATATATCACAATGTCGCAGTATCACAAGGTTGCAAGGTCAGAGTTATGCTATTTCAAAATTCATTTATGTTTTGCGATTTTCTATGAGCGGTATATTTATTAACTTTTAAGTGGATTTTTATTATGCGAAGAATGTTTCAAGTGGTTTATGGACTTAAGAAATATTTCAAGGTCTTTTAAGTTATAAAGAGCTCAACACAACATTTGGTCTTATAAAAGGGTTTAATTGATCAAAATTCATGGATTCCAAATAATGATTAATTTGCGTTACTTTTGGATTCTTCACTTTGCAATAAAGCGAGCAGTGCTTGGTCCTGAGTGACTTAGCCTAATGCCTTAACATTTTCTGAGGGAAAAACTCTTATTTGCTAAGTTTTTTGGAATTTTTTTTAAAGGGTCCCCATTTATTATTACAATAGTGATTATTATAAAAATAAATGGGGGGGGTTTTGAATAGTACAACACTCTAATACTAAGAGCCATCGTTATCTGCCAGTGTAATTTGGATGAAGAAGTCATAAACTGGTAATGTTTAAAATCCCTCCTATTTGTGATACTTATGAGTAGTTGGTTAAAGCCGGGTTTGAGTGTTTAGTGAAGGAGTTACCCTTGATTATGGTGAATTTTCTGAAGGTGCTTATACATAAATTTTTAAGTTTGGTGAACTTGTAAATCTCAAGTTATGTGGGAATGATTGAACTCATATTTATGGATATATTCATGGGGACCATCATTCTCATGAAGCTACAGGTACAATGAAAATGATCTTGTCAACCTTGGATTTTTGTGTGATGTCTCAAAGTAAACATACATCCAAAAGTGTTGAATGGGCTTCTGTGAATTCAAAGCAAGATACATGTCTAACCAAAGCTTTGAAGGGTGATATCCCACATAAATCCATTAAGATATTTTAAGTATTAGAAGTAGAAAATTTGATATATAATTTTTTTTCAAGTAAATCTCTCCTATATTTTAGACCAGCACAGTTATCTATAGTAGAGTGCCAACAGAAAGTGTTTGCAAGCATAAGATGCTCTTCTATGAGGAAAAAACAACGAATTTCAGAAGAGAGAGATTGTGCAATAGCTATTATCACTATATGTTAAATATAATTATACTATATTTGGAACCAATTGAGATCCCAGCCTATCAACATGCAAATTTTGACATATCACTATTTTGGATCTTGTTGAAGCATAGAGAAAAGGGACACTATATAGACAAAATGATGAAGTGGATGCATTGGCTAGTAGAATTTTCTTGGAATTTATTTTATATTGATGAGGTTATGGGGTTTTCAAGTGCCCTTTGAAGGGAAATTATCCCCAATTAGGAGCCAGATATACCCCTTGTGTTTACATAGGGTTGGTTTTGAAAATTGATCTATTTAAATGTCATCACTGCACATCCATGAGCCATGCAGATTTTTTTATGATTAAAAGTATGGATGTCATATTCAATGAAGATTGATTTTATGAACCCAAAACCAAGATACATACTGTTATCCAACATTCTGTATGAAAAAACATGAGGGTAATTTTGTTTTCCTCGATGCTGGTGGAATTTATAAACATACCTCCAATACTAAGAGCCATAGTTATCTCCCACTGCAATTTGGAAAATGCGGTCATAAAATGGTAATGTTTAAAACCCATCCTATTTCTGATACTTATGAATAGTTTGATAAGGAAGGGTTTGATTATTTAGTGAACGAGTTACCCTTCATTATGGTGAATTTGTTGACGATGCTCATACAATTTTTTTGAGTTTGGTGAAATTGTAAATCTCATGTTCTATGGGAATTCTTTAGTTGATATTTATGGAAACACTCATGTGCATCATCGGTCTCATGAAGCTATAGGTACAATGAAATTGATCCTGTAAACCTTGGATTTTTGCATGATGTGTCAAAGAAAACATACATCTAAAACTGTTGAATGGGTTTCTGTGAATTCAGAGCAAGATTCATCTCTCACAAAAGCTCTGAATGGTTATATGCCACATAAATCCATTCAAATATTTGAAGTGTTGGAAGAATAAAATTTGATAGATAAGGTTGTTTCAAATACATCTCTCTAATATTGCAGGCCAACACAATTTTCTACAGTAGAGTGCCAGAAGAAAGTGTTTCCAAGAATAATATGATCTTCTATGAGGACAAAACAATGTATTTCAGAAGGGAGAGATTGTGCAATAGATATGATCACAATATGTTGAATATCCTTATATTGTATTCTGAAGCAGATGATATCCAAACCTATCGGCATGCAAATTTTAACATATCTCTGTTTTAGATATTATTGAAGCACGGAGAAAAGGGACACTGTACAGACAAAAAGATGAAGTGGTTTCATTGGCTGGCAGACTTCGCTTGGCATTTATTTTATGTTGATGTGGTTCTAGGGTTCTCAAGTTCCCTTTGAAGGGTATTTATCCCCAATTAGGAGCCAGATGTATTCCTTGTGTTGACATAGGTTTGGTTTTGAAAATTTATCAATTTCACTATCATCACTACACATACATGAGCCAGTAGGATGTTTTTATGATTAATAATATGGATGCCATATTCAATGAATCTTGATTTTGTGAACCCAAAACCAAGATACAAACTATTACTCAACATTATGTATGAAAAACCATGAGAGTATGTTTTTTTTCCTAGATCCTGGTGGAAGTGATAAACATACCTCCGATACTAAGAGCGATAATTCTATACCAATGCAAGTTGGACGAAGCAGTCATAAAATGGTAATGTTTAAAAGTGATCCTATTTGTGATACTTATGACCAGTTGGATAAAGAAGGGTTTCAGTATTTAGTGAAGGAGTTACCCTTCATTATGGTGAATTTTCGGAAGATGTTCATACATGAACTTTTAAGTTTAGTGAACTTGTAAATCTTAATTTATATGGGAATGCTTCAGCTCATCTTTACGGAAATACTCAAGTGCACTATCAGTCTCATGATGTTACAGGTACAGTGAAATTTATCTTGTAAATGTGGGATTTTTACATGATGTCTCAAAGAAAACATACATTGAAATTTTTTGAATGGATTTCTGTGAATTTATACTCAAGATTCATCTCTAACAAAAGATTTTCATGGTGATATGCCACATAAATACATTCAAATATTTGAAGAATTGGAAATAGAAACTTTGATAGATAAGGTTGTTTCAAGTGCATCTCTCCAATATTGCAATCCAGCACAGTTATCTACAATACAATGCCAACAGAAAGTGTTTGCAAGCATAAGATGCTCTTCTATGAGGACAAAACAATTTATTTCAGAAGGGGGAGATTGTGCAATAGATGTGATCACTATATATTGAATACACTTATATTGTATTTTTAACCAGTTGAGATCCCAACCTATTAGCATGAAAATTTTGACATATCTATGTTTTGGATATTATTGAAGCACATAGAAATGGGACATTGTTCATACAAAATGACAAAGTGATTGCAATGGCTGGTAGACTTCACCTGACTTATTTTATATTGATGAGGTTTTGGGGTACTAAAGTTTCCTTTAACGGGCAGTTATCCCAAATTAGGAACCAGATGTACCCCTGATGTACACCCATCCCCTGTTTGAAAAAATGTTGTACCCATACATGTGACCATATCAATACATGTATGCTGGAAACTTAGGTAAAAAATATAAATTATAGAATGTGTTGGAAATATCAAAGAAAAGGAGCCAAGAATTCTACCATATAGTTGTAATTCTTGCATGACATCAATAGGAATGCCTATGGCTCCAGTATCCCCTACAGTAATAGGAAAGTTGATTTGACATTGTGTTGCAAAAAAAGTTTTAGGAATTTTCAATTTTCTTGTAAGCTTGATAAGAATCACACAAAATAGAAGGGAAAAATGTATTCATATTCACTGAGCATTTTGTGCCACCAAAGACTCTAGCCAAGTTAGAATTGAAACTCCCTGAAAAATCAATGATTTATTCAACATCATTCCCTTCGGACTGGTTTACTAATGTCCTCATATGAGGTAAATTTTATCATCCTGGTTCAATGTTGTCATTTGAACAACCATATCTATCTCATATGACCTCTCATTAATATGAGAATTAAGAGAAGGCTATTCATCTAAATTCTCTCCAATCACTTGTTTAACATTATCCCCTTGCTGTCCAAAAAATTATATTGACTTGATGAATAGTTTGAATTTTTCCATCACCCATATCTTATTGATCTTGGAATGACAAAAATATTATTTTTGATGGGTTTGATTTAGAATATGAAGGCATTATCAGTAATGAAAACTCTAAGTGATGACCTTGAGTAAAAGGAACTCCTTTAGGCATAGGATGGCTTGAATTGATGACACATGTTTGTAGCACATGATCAAAAAGCACCCTGAGAACTAATTAGTATTTTTCTTAGGTAAATGGCTTTCCAACCATCGAAGAAATTTTTTTATGAGGCTTTGTTGTTAAAGTCCAGAAATATAATTGTGCAATGGCATGCAACATTTTGTCACTTTTTTAATAGTAATAGCACAATTTCTTGCCACCTTTGAAGGGTTATGGAAAATAAATGACATGCTCTATTTAGATTGCAATTGAAAGGCACTCTGAGAAATAACTTGGATTTTTTTGAGGTAATATGGCTTGCTAGCCATCGAAGGAAAACACTCTCTTCACATTGCAATTGAAAATCACTCTTAGAACTAATTTGCGATTTTCTGAGGTAATATCGTTGCTAGCCATCAAAGAAATGTTTTTATGAGGTTTTGTTGTTAAACTCCAGAAATGTAAATTTTCAATGAAATGCAACATTTTGTCACATTTTTAATAGTAATAGTATAATTTCTTGCCACTTTGAATGGTTTATAGAAAATATATGACATACTCTATTCACATTGTAATTGAAAAAAAATATGAGGAATAATTTGGATTCTTTAGAGGTGATATGGCTTGCCATCCATTTAAAGAAAAAAATCTCAAAATGATTCACTATACGTTGTTTAACATGTGACACTCACACATAATCTGGAATAAAAACCTAAGAACCTTCAAAGAAAGTATTCTTGCAACTTTTGAGATGACAAGTTGATAAATTAGGGTTGCAACATTCTTTCACTAGATCCATTGCTTTGCAACCAGTCAAAAGTCTACTCCCAGTAATTTGTTGTTCAACCTATTTTATGCTCTTAATAGGACTAGAGTCTTTAGCGAGATTTGATGGTTGAATAGAAAAAATCAAAGGAAGAATCTAATTTGCACCCTCACTTGTCAAGATATTTTGAATGTCTAAAAATCAATAATTTGCAACGGTTGTATTCAAATAAGACAAAAATTTATTTTTTGGACTTCCCAATAAGGATATGAAATGTTGTCTCTAGTTGTCGACAAAAAATCACATTTCCTAGGTATGGTGCTAGTGAGCTCCAACACTTAACTACCATTCCACTTACTATATATGTTGTTGCTTAAAAAATTGAAAGCACAAAGTCTTGATAAGACTGGGACAGTTTAATTTCGAAAGAAAGGATGTAAGGGAGAAAGAGAGCAATGGATTCAATCCATCGGAAGAAACACTAGGGGAAGGAGGCATAGAAAGAAGATTTATTTCTTCTTCCTTTTGGATTTCATCGACAGGATCAATTGAAATGGGTGGCTTTATATCTCTAGCATTTAGTTTTGCCTTTGATTTTGCAATTTATGGTAATCTTAGAAAACAATGGAAAGAATCTCATTTATGTTAGAGGCGAGTGCATATATGTGGAAAAATCATCCCCAGTTGTAGCTCCAGGTTCTTATGTTATTTATGCTTGAGCTGTTGAGTAAAATTACAATTAGTATGATAACCAATTGGGACTTGGAGTGTAATATGGGTGGTGATCCATGGAGGTATGCTTGATCCAGGCACTTATTTTATGCTGAAGGAGCTAAGGCTATATCTAAATATTTATCATATTGTATGTATTTTCCACTTCATAGTTGCATTCACCATAATAGTCTTCATGTTGATAGGCCTTCTACTGGAAATATTGATTTTGATCATTTTGTAAAAAATTCTTTTGTTTTCAATGAGGGGATGATAAAGTGGAAAATTTTGGCACTGAATATAGAGATTTATAAGTCAACTATATGTCTCAAATTAGTGATACATTATCATTTTAAATATGAACAAATAATGTTCCCATTGGAGAGGGTATTTATGGATTAGGGGATTTCACCCAACATGGTGAGATAGACAAAAAAAAGTTGGATACTAGAAACCCTTTCAAACTATAAAATCAAGTGAAGTGATTCAGATAAAGGCTTATAAAAGATGCCAAATTCTTTCCACCCATATATTCTTTACAAAAATAATAGTAAACATGATATTATGTTTCTTATAATCTATGCTAGGATGAACTAACAATACAATTACAAGTCCTCTACTCGAGTAAATAAGAATAGAAAATACTTTTATGAATCTCTATACCCCTTAGGGTGCCTCAAATGTTTTAGAAACAACTTTTGGGTGTAACCTATTAAAAAAATCTCATTAACTCACAACATATCACCAATCAAAACCTCTTAACTATGGCCAATAATTCCTAAACATAGTAAATTTTACCAAATTAATGTCTTATTCTATCATGATTCAAATCCTCATCACTCACATAGAACACCACTATTTGGTGTTGAACCCTTATTTAAACTAAGAGGGGGGGGGGGGGGTTGAATCAATTTAATACATTCATGGACTTTTAAAACTTTCCTTTAAACTTATTTACACCTTGATTTCATGATCAACTTAATATATAATGAAACCGTAATCTCGATAAGTGAGCAACAAGTATTAAGCAGATTAAATACAGAACATCAACACATAATCATAATACACATGGACAATAGATATAAGTGGAAACCCATAAGGGAGAAAACCACATCTTATTATTGTTGTGATGCAAAGGCAAGCTCCAACTCCCTCTCACCACTGATTTTCTATAGGCTCCAACCTACAGGTGGCTACTACCTTAATTCTGCAAGCTACAACTTGCAGAGAAGCTCCAACTCCCATCTATTTTATGCAGGCTACAACCCACAAGAGGCTCCTACCTCAGCCAACTAAAACTGGAAATCTATCAAGCTACAACATGATATGGAAGCACCAACTTCCTCCCACTACAATGAAATCATATGCTGATTTACCTGGATATCAGCTCTATTTTTCTCCTTCTTCACTATTGTCCTTCCATCCTTCAAATTTGCTTTATATCTTCTTTGGATCTTCACAACTTCTCTATCTGCTCTTTCTTCTTCTTCCGCCCTCTAACCATCTACAACTTTCTTATATTATTTTGATCTCTTCCATTTTGCAGCTTTCTAACAATCTTCAACTCCCTTCAATTCTGCTGCACACACACACACACACTCTCTCTCTCTCTCTCTCTCTCTATTTTCGTAACCTTCTGCACATGGATATTACCTATTTTATACAAATAACTTCATGGTTTTTTGCATTCTACAGGGAATATGAAGTGAACAAGCACGACTCTTTATTTTCACCGACTCATTTCCTCATCCAACATATTCTGAATGTTACAACAATATATACATCATTACAATATCAAATTGGATTCTTTCTTTGCCTACGAAGACTTACCTTTGCATCGCAAAAAATATAAAATTAATAATGCATTTACAGTTACTATCATGTATTTACTCAGCCCTTTCATCTTCTTCACTTTGCTATGCGTTTTTCCTTTTCTGCTTGCTATCTTGTGTCTTTTCTGTTTCTACCATTATATTCCACCTTTGATATATAACTACCCTTGTCTTTTATTACTTGTGACTTTTCTTTTTCTTTCAGACTTTTCATCTACCCATGCTGCCGCACCACTATTATGCCCATGTTCCTAATCCTTTGAATTGCGTTCATATTATTACTTTCTAACCTATGGGATATGGCCCACATACAACTCCCTTTATACTTGCGATGGATTACAAATCCGGGCTTTAATCAACATATATACATTTAAACGATCAACAACACATATATATTTAAACATACATACAATTAGTAGTCAACAACGTAAAATTTACATTATGGAGCATATAACATACACATAACACAGGCTATTGGGTCCCACAATGGTTGACCAATCATATCTCATCGCAAATCCTTGCCCGTAGGTTTCCCACTCTACCATTAGTGATAAACCTTAAACCTTGTGATCTGTGATCTGCGCTCATGCGCGGTGCTGCCACATGGATTCCCTTCATCGCATCACATCACATAAACCTTACTGCATCGCAAACAACATAAAATTCCTTGTGATATCTTTGAAGTTACCTCCTATTTCTTGCAGTATGCGATGTTGGGTAGGTTCGACACGTGTCCCTCCATTTCACATCGCAGAATATTTAACTTAACTTGACATCACCTTATTGATATCCTTTAAGCACTGCGATGTGCAGTATGCGATTCACCGTCCATCGTTGATATGCCCCCAGATCTAACGGTCCTCATCTGATTGCGCTTCACACTTTATAATATTTATTTTGTGCTTATACTCTATTTATTGCGATGTGCGATATTGTGTTGTGTCACTTCCTGTCCCTTATTCACTTCCCATCACAACTGATTCAACTTACCTTGCGATGCCTTAACACTTACCCACTATATTTTTCGATTTGCGCTTTTGATCTTCGTCGATGGGATCATCACCGTTGATCTGCCCAGATGGACGTTCCTCGTTGCTTCTTGCAATTTGATTGTACTGCTTCCCTGCTTATATTATGATGAATCATATCTGTCCATTTCTTGCCTTTGTTTGCGATCTAATCCCGACCGTCTGCTCGAATTTGCACAACCCTTCTTTACCTCTTCTGCCTGCTTTGATCTTAGTCATCCATCTTTTGCCTTTGCTGTTACGATCTAATCGTGACCATCCATTCACCTCACTTAGAATTATTCAAAGACTTCTCTACCTTAGTATATTTTCCTTTTTTTTATGCTAGCCCACTCTATGACACCAATTCCTCCATGCTACTCCTCCTGAGCTTGTTATGTATTCTTCAACGTGATGCTCTCTTGAGATTTATACTGTCACCTCTCTGCAACACTGGTTCCTCCACATTGCTCCTCCGTAAGCTTTATTCAGTTTCTAAGTGCACTGATCTCTCCTAAGTTTGTTCTTCTATTCGTTATTCAATCCGACTAGGGATTATTTCGCTTGTTGCATGCCTTAAATGCGTCGATCTCTCGTGATCTTGATTTGATTCCTTTGCTTATTTTCTTCCTTAACTACTTCTTTGTTGCCTCTGCTTCTTTCTCCTGCCTTTGTTTCCTATGGTGCCTTCTTAGCTGCATTCGTTGCCTCTACTATATTCGCTGCCTCTCTAAATTTGTGGCCTCTCTCCTTTCGCTGCTTCTCTACCTTTGTTGCTTAGCTGCATTAGATGCCTCTCTGCTTTTGATGCTCCTCTGCCTTTGCTCCTTAGCTACATTCACTCCCTCTTTGATTTTGCTACTTCTATGTTGTCTTTGTTTCCTCAGCTACCTATGCTCCTTTTCTCCCTTGCTTCTTAGCTGCATTCTTTTATTTTCTGCCTATACTGATAGTCTAATGTTTCTCCTTGCCTTTCTACTGCTCCTCTACCTCTCTTTTATGCTTTCTTACTACATTATTTCTTAACCTTCTCCTTTGCATTATTTTTGGTTATTCTTTGCTCCTTTTCCTTAGTGATAGTTCAGGTGCTGCTCCTTTGTGCTCCTTTGCCATCAATGAAAATATTTTCAACAGTCCCCCCCTTTGGAATTGATGGAAATACTCCAAGACTTCCTCCAGTTTTCCCTCCCCGTTCTCATTTCGATAAGTGTCTTTTCTTCCTCTGCTTGCTTTTCATAAGAGCCTTTCTTCTTCTGCTTTCTTTTCCTCCCCCTTTGACATCAATGGAAAAGTGTTGCACATTTTCCAATGTCATTTATATATTTTCATTTCCTCTCTCTGAATTGTGTTTAGGCCTTATTCTTCCGACTTTGTACCATGCTGCTCCAAACTAGTGTACAATAGTTCGTGGGAGAATAATTTGAGAATAATTGAATTTGTATGTAAGCTGATACCATCCCAAAGCTCAGATTCCTTACCCTTGTATAAAGCTGAAAGTGATGATAAGGACACTTCATAGAAAAAACTTATATAATCATAGGTGCATCATTGGAACAATAATAAAATATTGAGAATGCTCCATACGACATATAAAGTCTACTCCAAATATACTTCAGTCCATATTATGATCTTCATCTGAGATACATATCTGTTGAGGAAGACTGCAGATGGAATATGTATTCTTCTGCAATAAATATTTTCAGTACACATTTGTTCAAATATTATGATGCTAATATATCTTTTGTAGCCACAATTCACCTTTACTACCATATTACATAGTGATTTTGTTGCAGATTCAAGGATGTATTTGCATAGAACTTAGTTCATAGGCCAGCTGCTCATACTTGCTTAAGGGACTCACAAATTCACCCACATACCACTATTACATAACTTTTAGGTGTAACACATGCTTAAGGAAGACTAATGGTTAGAGCTTGATATATTTGATCTCTATGGTATACACTTATGCCAAAAGTGTCTATGCATCGAAGGCCGCGAGATAATATGATACCCAATTATAATCCATGCGGTAATTTTCACTTCAGCTCGCACAGACAGCCATAGTCACGTTACCTTTCATACTTTCAGTTATTTTCATTGAGCTCTCTATTGTTCTCAACAAAAATCAACAATATACATAATCTGATTCAAGCATCATTAACCTTTTGTACTAGTGGAGATGCAGGATAAATAAATTGTTTTATCACAATTAATTTTAGGAAGAAATTTTCAATTTATTTAATCGGAGTATCAAAGAAAAACTTTTCAAAATTTTATCATTCATTTATCTTCTTACCTTCAAAACAAAAACATGCCCAATTTCAATGCAAGCTCAACACATTAGTAATTCTTTCTCCAATACCAATGTGGCTCCAATAATAATTCTTGGGTGCTTCTTAGAGCAACTCCTCTTTGAGTTCAGTATAAGCATCCTTCATTCAGTTCTTTTGTTATTAAATGAATATACACAAAAAACTAATGCTATCACAACTCATGAGAATGTTGGAAGGCATATCACCATAGAATGTTCTGTTCTTTTGTCCCTTGCTGCTTGATGATAATGATATGGGCTAGACTTCTTATGAAGATGTAATCACTACACGTCAAAATGCCTTGATGCTGATGTGAACAAAGAGTTTAAACAGAGCTTACACTTTATTGTAATATTAGACAATATCTTTCAATCTAAAAGTCCCAATGACCTTAGTAATGAATAGTTACATCTTTGAACATAAAACCCTTGAGGCTTGATACATTCCATGCATTGGACACTCTCACTATCAACTATAGGCTCTCATTTATGATACAAGGGGGTATGTAGTTCAATGATCAACTCTCTGTCATACTGTAGATGCTTCAACTGTTTTATCAACATTTTTTTCAGGAAAATATCTTCAATTTGTGTAATATTCCAAAAATTTAGCCTTTAGCTAAATGGAATATTATAGTTTGTTTTTTTACTAGGTAGGTGAATAAGTGGGTAGGGAGGCCCATAAATCTCCTTAGCAGTGATAAAAACACTTTAACTGTGAAAGGAGACCCTCTAGGAAGCCAAACAAAGCACCTTTGAGTGTGAGCAGGGGTTGGATCATGTTGATTCAGTCAACTTTGACCAAGTCAACAATGGTGTTATGGAGGAGTGGAGATTAAATGAGGAATAACACAGTTTTGGAGGGAGATTGATCTCATGAAGGAAATGACCTAATTGAGTGGGGCCAAGGGCAAGGAAGCTCATAATCTATTTAAGGAAGAGATGGAAACCATATGGGGTATGTTTTGGATTACTATTTTGTATATGGTCTATTTAGAATTCTTGCATTATTTAGATGTTTAGTTGAGATTGTTGTGTTGTTTAGCACTGGGTGTTCCCGAGTGGGAATCCCACCTCTTCCCTTGAGAGGCCTCATGGAAGAGCTTTTCATTTCATTTCCACATTTAGGTTTTCAGGCTATTATAGCCTCTACAACACCCTCCAAAAAACCCCACTTCAAAATTTTTGGAGCCCCTTGAACACAAAGAAAAGCTAAGTAAAGAGTCCAGAAGGCTAAGTCGCTAAGTCGCAAACTTCAATTTTTTGGAAAACCGCGACCCCGCGACCTTGCGACCCTGCAACCCTGAGGTTGAAAGGTCACGAGGTCGCATACCTCTCTGATCACCCTAATTTGCAACCCCGCGACCTCATTAATGGCCCGCACGTGCTACCTTTTTATATAAAGGAGGTCGCTAGGTCGCATTTCACATATGCAGCGAATTAAAAAAAAAAACGCCTCTAACAGGTCGACTGGAGCGCGATTTTCTCGGGCGAATTTGAAACAGATTTGGAGTGTATACCTGTCCTCTCAGATTCTAGCGACATGGGACCTCCAGCATCTCGGAAAAAGGACAAGGGCCCTGCAGTGGAGGACGTAGAGATGGACATGCCAATGTCCCCACCCTCGATATACAGAGATACCCTCTACACATTTACAAAAGGGGACAGCATGCGGTGGTACCAAGTGTACCATGAGTTCGCTAGAAAAGAATTCTCGGAGGACCTCCCGATACCTGTCCTCTCAGATTCTAGCGACATGGGACCTCCAGCATCTCGGAAAAAGGACAAGGGCCCTGCAGTGGAGGACGTAGATATGGACATGCCAATGTCACCACCCTCGATATACAGAGATACCCTCTGCACATTTACAAAAGGGGACAGCATGCGGTGGTACCAAGTGCACCATGAGTTCGCTAGAACAGAATTCTCGGAGGACCTCCCTGATCGGGAGATATACTTATAGGTCAAAAGGTCCAAGCTACATCTTGCAGGAGCTCATCCGGCCATATTACCTTGCCCAGAGATGATAGATTGGATTATACAAAGAACTGACCCCAAGAAGTTCCTAATCAGAGACAGTGAAGGCAAGGCGTTTGCATCACTCAAAGGCTCAGATGCACATGTTTATTAGTCTTTTCCTGAGTGAGAAGAAGACTTCACAGAAGAATGGGCTCTCGCCCATGCAGTTCCTATAGTTGATATGCTAAAGGGATGGTGGGAGGAGCCTGAGAAATTCAAGGTCAAGAAGGACCAGGAGTATCCAGTGATGGGCCTTAGGAAGGTGTATAAACTGGTGCCTGCCATGCTTTGCAGATTGTACGGGTGCCCAGAGGCCACCACCTTCAGCGGCACATGGGCAACTATCATGGAATATGTCACAACATATGGTACTGGGCCAACATATTGGTGACCTCCATGTAGAAAAACTTATCCTCAACATTGGTACCAGATGATTAAGGAATGCCTTCTGAATTCTATATGGCTTCTTATTTGTTGGATGTCGTTTTTTCAAGGTTGCACTTTGAGGGATGGGCACATAACTAGGATCCAAATCAGACCCGTCCAATTCACTTACAAACCAAGGTGTTTTGGGATTCCAGGTACAAACAAGACATAGAGCCAATATCTCAAGTGTTCATCCCCTCTTTTTACAGGAAATTTTTCGGCCAAGACACTCCTTGCATGTCTTGGTGAGCCATGGAAACACTAGGCAAGGTGGTGCATTGGTTTCCATTTTCTGAGTATACACTCATTCGAGTCTTTGGCTCATTCAAGGCCCCACATGCTATGCCTCGATTTTTCATGGAAAAAATTCTCATGCAAGAGGTCTGTTTCCAAATGTCTTCTGGTTTCTCCAGGGTCCTGTCCAGGGGTAAGAAGAAGTTGTGGCCTACGTTACCCCTTACTATCGGTGCTTACACAATCAAGGATTTCAGGGAGGTATAGGCAGAAGCAGAAGAGATGAAAAACTACCACTTGGGGGCATTATACTACTGAACATACAACCCGGAAAGGATAGTCCCCGATCACTGCAAGAGGGCTAAGTTCAAATGGAACTATCAACACACAGAATGCCCAGGCGAGGATGAAAGAAGAAACTGGTATAATGTAGATCAGCAACTTGCTCCGGGGTCATACTCTGATCAAGAAGACCCGGATGACCAAACCTTGGAAGATAGGAGCCGTAAATTGGGGAGCGCTTCTTCTTCTTCGGCTAAAAAGCTTAGAACTAGTACAGGGCACATTACTTCTACCCAACAGAAAGAAATAGAAGCCCAAGCCCAGCAAGAAAAAGAGAAAGAAATAAAATAATATGAAGGTAAACGTAAGAAGAGCTTAAGGTCAGAGCAGAAGAAAAGGCAGGCCGAGGAGGCCAAGAAGGAAAAGGAGAAACAAGAGGCGGAGGCTGCTTCAGAACGGGAACTCAAGAAAGAGTTAGATAAAGTGGAAGCCGACCGCCAGAAGAAAGCAGAGCAAGCTGCAGCAGCTGAGCGGAAAAGGAAAGCCGAACTGGAAGCAACGACAGAAGAAGAGCTCAGGCATAAGAGAGAACAAGAAAAGGCGGAAGCCAAATTCCTACGAAGAGAAGAGGAAGAAAGAAAAAAGGAAGAAGAGGAGGATGCAATGATAGAGAACATCAAGGTATCTCCCCTTGAAGTACCTCTAGTCAGTACCCAAGCCGCGCTCTCTGATCTTAGTTCCTCCTAGGGCCAAGAGGATGATGTATTCAATCTCACCAGGCTCACATACAATCAGTTCTCCTTCAAAATCCGTCAGGAGAAAAGGAGATGCCTGGCGCAAAATCCTTCCACTTCAGCCACAATCGCGATGGGAGAAGACATAGTCCTCGATACTAGGACTAATCCGTTGATGATAGTGTCGGCCAGCACAACTTTCACTGCGGCCACAGAAGAGAATGCGACCAGAATGAGTAGAGAGATCCTCTCTCTACAAAATAGACTACATGAAGCAGAGTAGCGGGAGGCAAGAGCAGAACAGGAAAATACTGCTTTAAATAAGGAGGTTTAGCAACTCCAGGACAAAGCCCCCTTGGTCAATGAAGTG
Organism: Pinus albicaulis; assembly: GCA_034641835.2. NCBI lineage: Eukaryota > Viridiplantae > Streptophyta > Pinopsida > Pinales > Pinaceae > Pinus > Pinus albicaulis. The sequence continues at coordinate 1,281,456,288 of CM076570.1, read as the reverse complement.
TCACTCACCATTCAAAGGGAGTTTGATATATTAGAGGTGACCATGAGACAATTTTATGGGGAAATGTTTACCATAAAACAAACAGTAGCCCCCTTGGTGAGAGCACAAACGGAAACTAAGCAAAGGCACGAGTAGCTTAAGGAAGCCTCAGCTACCTTGGACAGAATGATGGATTGGACAGTGCGATATCCCCAGGCTCCCGAACATTTTCCAAAGAAGGACTAGATTCACACGCAAGATGCCAAAGTCTAGATCCGCATGAAAATGCAGTCCAAGGATAAGCTATCCAAGGACTTAGACAAGGTGATGTCTGCATATGAACACCTGATCAGCGGCATCAATTCGAAGCACATCTTACATCACATTCCATCACTAGGTGCATTGGATGATGGAAAAACCTAGGGATAGGTGGATTAAGAGATCTAGTCATTTTTGCAGCCCATTAAGCAAGCTGCTGCCACTCCTGACCTTGCAGCGTCACAAGAGAATCTGGGCAATTTTCTTGTTACACCAGTCTGGATCTACACCAAGCGCGCCTCTTTTTCCAACTCGATCTTGCAGAAGAAGGAGACTATAGTCCCAAATGCCTTGGAATGCATGCACCAGTTGAAAGAAGAGGTCCCTTTGGTTTCTCCCATAGTAGCCGATTATCAGACTTGGCAAAACTTCCTCAAAGGACAACAAATTGATGCACCTGACCTCACAATTGCACGCACATCTTCATAATCTGGTATCAGTAGATCGTTGGTAGAATTTGGAACCAGGTCACAGGTCGCAGTCCCCTCCCAGGTCGCAAGGCAGCTCAACAGTCAGGCAAGCAAAGAGTCAGGGAGCCTAAGGGAAAATTTTGATCTATAAAACCCCTCCAGGGAAAATGTAAAAGATCCTTTTTTGGGGGACTCGAAAGTGAGAGAGAATTGTATTGAAGGATAACACTCTGTATGCATATGAATGAGATACTTGTCGAAACTCCTTTTGGAACTGATGTGTTTTTCTGTGCGAACACTTTGTGTATTTCTTATATAGTTTCAGATATCTTTTGATTAATGAAGATGCACTTTTAATGGTATCATTCACAGATCATAGTTCTCTGTATTTGTGTTAATGATGTTCAGATCTTTTAGCTTGCTTATGAATGTTATTGACTTTTCTTATTAGCACTTGTAATATGATTTTATCTTTTTGGAAATTAGGGGCGTTTTCACCATAAATAATTGTTTCTTTTGTGGTCAGAACAACCTACAAGCATGACCCCAATGATGTGTTGTTAACAACATTTCTTTCGGCATTTATGCTTTCTTATTTGGCCTTGCTACACATAGTGTTTTATACAGTTTAACTCACCAAGCATGTATTTGGTATCATTTGAATAAGTGTGTGTCTGCATGTTCGTTGAGTCCTTTTGGGACCTAAAGAAAGGAGATCTAAGCGGTAGCTGGACCCACACCCCAAACGGGATCCATATTCCAAAAATTTCAGAGTTTAGTTGGGACTTTTAACCGGGGAGATCCCTTACTGTTGGCTGGACAAACCTTCCCATCAACAGATTTGGTGCTAGAAGGAGGGCCTGAATGACATCCTCCCAGCATAAAAGCAACATTCCATCTCAAACTCCCCATGGGGAGATCATAAACGATGATGCTACCCCTCCTCCTTTGGAAGATATTCCAGGGGAAGAGGTTCCATATTATGAAATTACCAGAGATTAGCTGAGATCCTTGCGCCCAGCTTCGCGCAATCTCATCAGGGATTTGCGATATGCTCCAATCATGAATTTCTTGACCCATACTAGGATTCTTATTGAAAACATCACTTGTAATGGTGCTCTGGTGAGTACCATACCCCAGCTGGTGAACCTCATGGTTGAGGACCTCGCCATTGTTGTCCAGAGTAACGATCTGATTCCTGAGCTTCAAGTGAGCGAAGAGGAGGAATTTGGCATGAATGAACCCTTCCATGACCCTCAGTCTAACCAAACCCAATAGAACAACAACCAGACACACCCCCCACTTGGGGAAGGCAATGGAGATAAAGGCTAAGGGAATGAAGGCGAGGGAAGTAGAGCCCGTAGGAATGAAGGTGAGGGAAATAGAGCCTGTAGGAATGAAGGTGAGGGGAATAGAGCCCGCAGAAATGAAGGTGAGGGGAACAGAGGCCGTGGGAATGGAGGTAGAGAAGATAGAGGCCGTGGCCAAGGACACCGTGCCAACCACCGTCGCCCAAACCCAAATAGGCCGCTTGTCTACAATTAGGGATATTTCATAAACATGGCCAACCGTGAGAGATATCAAGATGAACACTCTCGCCATGGGGGAGAAGCATCGGTGTCAGGTACGAGGAGTGAATCTGAGTCTAAGATTAGGCACCGCGAGCATGCGAGGAGGGTGCAACCACTTGCCTGGATGGCACAATCCCCATTAGATCTTTTGGGCCCCCTCCATGACATGCCTAGGCACCCTGAGAAGCATCTCCCCAAGTTCGATCCCGAGAAAGGTACCTTGGTCGAGGATCATATAAGCAACTTCTATTTGTCCCTGCAAATCATGAGGGTTCAAATAGAAGACGTTGCTTGTCGCCTGTTTCTGCACACTCTTGAAAAAAAAAGTGGTCACCTGGTACCACTCCTTCCCAAGTGCCTCTATTACATCATGGGACCAGTTCCATTGCGTGTTCTTGCAGAAAATTTTAGAGGAAAAAACCCCTTCCATGCTCCTCATGGAGTTAAGAACCATTAAGTGCCATAAGAAAGAGAAGGTTAGAGACTTCAATCAGTGCTTTGCTACCATACTGCAAAATTTTCCCCCAAACCTGGCGTTGGATGACTCTATCACCATAGACTACTATACGAAAGCTCTCCCTAGGGATATTTCTATCTTCGTGAAACGCGAAGCCTGTGCCACCCTTGCGGAAAATTACGTGGCCGCCCTCGTTGTGGAAAAAGACATGCTTTCTATAGGAGCAATTGATCATGAAGGGAGAGATGACCATAAACCAATCACAAAGAAAGGTCAGTCCTCCACATCCAAAACCATGGATAAGGATAAGGATGCTTTTTAGCTCAAGAGTATAGCAAAGACCCTCAAGCTATTGACGAACGAAGTCTCTGACCTGAAGAGAAAGGGTATAGAATCCACGACTGGCACTAAGGCACCCAAACCCTTTTTCAGGAAGAGCAACCCCAACACCAGTCGACCTCCATCTAACCCGAACACTGTTCTCAACGTGGAAGAGATAGGAAAAGATAACTTATGTTCTTTCCACCAGGCTGCCCACTCTGAAAAAACATGCCCACAATGGATCGACAGCATGACAGCAATAGTAAATTAGCTTCTGGACGACCAGACCCCAGGGGATGCTGGGGAGGATGATGTTTCTGACCATGATGAATACTTTCCCCCGGATGAAGAACCAGGGTCCTCTGTTCTTGCGTTTGACATAATCTGTGGGGAAAAAAATCTCACTGCCACTGATATCAACATGGCAGACAATCCTAAGGACCAACCTGTACGGAATTATAGCCTTAGGAGCAAAGGACCGGTCCCCGAAAAGTCCTTTGAGGAGAAGAAAAGGGCTTTCTTAAGGAAAATTCTTCCCCCGGGAAACGAAAAACAAGTTGTTCCTGAGAAGCCCATGAATAACAACACCTGAGCTAATCAAAAGAGCAAGCACCCGGTAGGGTCCCCAAAAGTCACTACTGAGCCTAGTCCTCAATCTGATAACAGTTATAACATCGTTGCGGAAATGAAAAAAAATAGAGCCAACATCTCCCTCTATGAGCTTGCCTGCATCACAAATCAATGAGAGCTCATTCTTAAAGCCTTCGCCCATACCTCAACTACTAATCTTGTGAGCAATATGTCTGCGCAAGCTAGTCCGAGTGTCCAGTCTATTGTAAATGCCATCAATGCAAATTCTAGGGGATCTACTCCTCCTTTCCTCTTATCTTTTGAGATTTTTAACTTCAACGTCCATAACTGTCTAGTTGACTCCGGTGCGTCCACGAACATCATGCCCCTATCTGTTTGTAAGAAGCTAAACATCCACAAGGAGAAAACTAATGCGAGGATTATCCAACTTGACAGATCGCAGGTGCCAGCTTTAGGAGAGCTAAATAACATCATCATCTACCTCTCGTCCGACTCTAGAGTACACCAATGTATCGAAATTGTGGTTGTTGACATCCCAAAAGCCTACGGCCTATTTCTTAGTAGAGACTGGTCCAACAAGTTGCAAGGGTATTTTGCCACTGACTGGTCCCACCTATGGCTTCCTTACAAGGGTCGGAATAACCAAATCAGGGTCGAAAGTGAACCATATATGAAATACACAATGACTGATTTGGATGCTACTAATGAACCCATTAGCTTCGCCCAGGAGGAGCTTGGCATGTGTTTCTTGGAAGCCATATTCGGACGTTACTAGCCTCCTCAGTCTCCAGTAGGCCCTGAGATCCAGTCTGAACTAACACTCATCACTGAAGACCAAGCCACTCTCGTCTCACACCAAACTGAAATCCTTCCCCGACCTACAACCCCGAAGGAGCCATAAAACGACATATGGACCCTGTATTATGATGGTTCCAAGACATAGGATGGAGCTGGTGAGGGTTGCATCTTGCTGGACCCTCAGAAGAACAAGTTCTTGATTTTGTGTCAGCTAGAGTTCCAGTGCACCAACAATACTGTTGAATATGAAGCTTTAATTCTCGGGCTCAAGAAGGCATTGGATTTGAAGGTAAGATGCTTACAGTTCATTGGATACTCTGATATCATCACTCCGTAGGTATGCAATATCATTCATTGTTTGTCACCACACTTAAAATCTTATCAACAAGAGGTATGGCATCCTATTTCTGCTTTTGATGTGTTTGGAATCAAATCTGTTCTTAGAATGTATAATGCAGTAGCTGATACTCTGGCTAATGCTACTGCCAAATTTACACCTTTAAGGGATGGCTTTTCTATTTAAGTTATGTATAGACCCTCTGTGCTAGATAATATTAATTTACGCGTTTTTGATGATGATCAACAAATATTGGAGTTTATGCTCAACACTGAAGTCTTCAAAGACACAACAATAGATGAGGCGGATCACGACCAAGCTTTGCAGGAAGAGCATGATAAACGCAAGGAGAACCTCATGCCCAAGGGGATAGTGTCACTTGTAAAGCTATTTGATCTGCAAAGCCGATTCTGGGGGCCCCTAAATACCAAAGTACAAAATTCCACCTTGGCACATCGGCAAGTGAACTTGGGATCAGATGAGGACCCGAAGTTCATCAACCTTGGGAAATACTGTACTGACCAGGAAATGCAGGCTTTTACCCAACTATTTCGGAAGTATCAAGACGTATTTTCTTGGACGTATGACAATTTACGTACGTACAATACTCAGATTATTCAGCATGTGATACCCATGAAAGAAGGTGTGAAGCCTTTCCAATAGAAGCTCAGAAAAGTGCATCCTGCTCTGGATCTGATGATTCTGAAAGAACTTAAGAAGCTATTGGATGCATGCATCATCTTCAAAGTTTGCCACTCCACATGGGTGTCAAATTTGGTCTTGGTACGGAAAAATTCTAGCGAGATCCTCTTCTGCGTGGATTTCCGAAATTTAAATCGGGCTCAAACAAAGACAATTTTCCGGTGCCTCCCATGGAACAAATATTGCAAGCTGTGTCCGGATCCGAGATGTTCTCCTTATTGGATGGGTTCTCCGGCTACAATCAAGTGCTGGTAGCTGAGCCAGACAGATTGAAGACTACCTTTCGAACCAAATGGGGAACTTTCACATTCAGATGTATGCCCTTTGGATTAATAAACGTGGGGGCAACTTTCAAACCGGCCATGGATATAGCTTTCCATGGTTTGATCGAGCAGAGTTTGGTAGTCTATTTTGAAGACGTCACAATGTTTTTGAAACACCGGGGCAATCATTTACGCCACCTCAAGCAAATTTTCGAAAGATGCAGGAATACAGGAGTTCGCTCAACCCAAAAAAAAGTGTTTTCATTGGGGCAGAAGGGAATTTGCTGGGCCACATTATAACTAAGTAGGGAATTGTTGTAGATCTAGAGTGGGTGAAAGCCATTGCCCAGGTTCCTCCCCCCAACAGTAAAAAAGCAATGCAATCTTTCCTGGGGAAAATTAATTTTGTACGTAAATTCATATCGGATTTCGCCTAGATAGTCAGGCCTTTGCAGTTGATAATCAAGAAGAATGTGATTTTCAAATGGAATCTGCCAGAGAAGGAGGCCTTTGACAAAATCAAGTAGGCTATAGCTGAAGTGCCATCCCTCCAAAGTCCAGATTTTAGCAGAAACTTTATCCTGTATACTTTTTCTTTGGATTCATCACTTGCAGCTATCCTCATGCAGAAGGATGAAAAAAATGATGAACGGCCTATATCCTTCATAGTATTGGTTTACAAGGAGCTTAATTGAACTACCCTGAAATCGAAAAGCAAGCCTATGCAATCTACAAAGAAGTCAAGAATTTTAGGCCATACATCTTGAAAAACCATGTCACGGTTTTCATTCCCCACCCAGCTGTCGGCACACTGTTCGTGTAGCAGGAGCTAGGCGAGAGGCAAGGCAACTGGGTGGCATGTTTGCAAGATTATGACTTAGAATTTAAACCAGCACACACTGTTAAAGAACAAGGACTATGCCAAATGGCTGCGGAGGCTGCAAGCTCGCATGGAGTTGAGGAAGATTGTTGGGAATAGGAAATTGACATGTATCAGAGTGACCACGTACCTCGGAAGATGAACCATTATTGGTACTATGACATTTCTGGATATTTAGCCCATGGCATCCTGGACCCTGCTCTAACGGCCCAGCAGAAACGTGCGATAAGGCTCAGAGCTACATCTTACCAGTTGATCGAGGGTAAACTTTTGAAGAAACATTATGACGGAGTTATGCTATGCTGCTTGGAACATGATGAAGCACAGAAAATATTGACCGAGCTGCACGATGGACCCACTAGAGGGCACTTTGCAGGTGATACCACTGCCCACAAGATAATGTGCGCAGGATACTATTGGCTGACACTTTTCAGAGATGCACACGCATATGTCTGGAAGTGCTCTCAATGTTAGAACTTCGCAAATTGAGCAGCGCGGCCAGCCGCCCCCCTACTATCAGTAGCAGTGGAGGAACCCTTTCAATAATGGGGTTTGGACGTGATTGGAAAAATCATACCTCACTCATCCAAGCAACATCGGTATATTCTTACTGCTACCAATTATTTCACGAAGTGGGTCGAAACAACACCTTTACGCCAGATCAATGATCAAGAGGTAATAGAATTCGTCACTCATTCCATCATCACCAGGTTTGGCGTCCCAACTTCCTTGGTTTTCAATAATGCAACTTACTTTTCATCTTTTAAATTATATGATTTTGTTCTAGAAAACATTATTGTTATTAAACATTCTGCAAATTATTATCCCCAAGGAAATGGTTTAGCTGAGTCAACTAATAAGAATCTTATCTGTATCATTAAGAAGACTCTATTTTCCCACCAGCGCAACTGGCACAACGCCCTTCACAACGCTCTCTGGGCTGACCATGTCACGCCCAAATCCTCCCTAAGCACCTCCCCATATTTTCTTGTGTATGGAAAAGAGGCAGTTCTTCCTCCCCATTTATCTCTCCCTGCCCTTCATTTGTCCCAAGAATTTCATGGTACCCCATGCCCCACCTTGCAGACACAGATCAACACTCTACTAAAGTTGGAGGAAGAAAGGCAAAAAACCCAAGAAAAGTTCGCCATCCACCAAAGCTGAATCAAGAGATGGTTTGATAAGAAATCCACAGGGAGTAAAAAATTTGATGTAGGAGACCTAGTCCTTAAGTGGGATAAAGCTCACAAAGAAAAGGGAAAACATTCCATGTTCCAAGAACTATGGATAGGCCCCTTCCAGGTTAAGGAAAAATTGGGTTCCCACACATTTAGACTGCAAAATCTTGAGGGAAGAGTCGAGGTCCTCCCGGTAAATGGGCATGACCCCAAAAATTACTTCACTTAGTAGCCCTCAGAGGGCTATCCTACCCTCGTATCATATTTTCCGCTTTTCTTCCATTTTTGTAAATAAAAAAAAAAAAAGTTTTGGAAGGCCTTGTCAGAGCCACACATTTGGCACACTAAGACAGGTTCTATGCTGATGGGAGGCCTTTCCTGAAAGACACGAAGGTGGTCAAAGCTTGCTTGTAATTGGCACCCAAAGGTAACACATGACTGAGCTAGAGCCATCAAGCATGGGGAGCCCCACCTAGTGAGCTTGAAAGGGTGTCTGCGAAAAGAAAGTGCAATACAATGACAACTAGATCGAGAGGGAACAGAGTTAACTTAGGGTGATGTCAGGACATCTGGGAAAAACCAAAGTCCTCATATCAGACTAGGAGCAACCTCTTTGCAAGTAAAATAAGTCGGGATCCCTCATCCACCCAGGCGAAATTTCCCCATCTCAATAACTGCCACGAGCACATCTAAATAAGTGCCTAGGCACATTCAAAATAAGTGCAATAGCACACCAATAAAAGGGTAAAGGATCGAGAAATGCTTCCTGCACAGAGAGGTGATGTGATGACTCCGTCGGGGTACTGACCAGGCTCGCTGGCAACGGAGCAATGTTTATGACTCCTAGGCAGTGACTCCGCTGGGACCGAGAGGTTTGCTGGCAGCAGAGCAACACGATGAGGAAAAAATAATCATACCGGATGCTGTAGCCGCCTGGAGTTCTTCGACCCTTCCAGTCCAGAAACCTGAAGAAATGAAATTCGGTTAACCAACACCCAACAAGCTAGCAGGCCAAGAAACCTCGCAAGGTGACGAAGGCAGGGCAGTGTTGACCTTTAAGGTAAAAAGAACAACTAGTGAAGGCCCCTCCCTCCCCCCTCCAAGGCCAACCATCGGCAGAGACTATGAATTTGACCAGTGAATCACCATTTATTGTAGCCTCTACAACACCCTCCAAAAAACCCCGCTTCAAAATTCTTGGAGCTCCTTGAACACAAAGAAAAGCTAAATAAAGAGTCCAGAAGGCTAAGTTGCTAAGTTGCAAACTTCAAATTTTTGGAAAACCGCGACCTTGTGACCTTGAGACCCCGTGACCCTGAGGTCGCAAGGTCGCAAGGTCGTGAGGTCACATACCTCTCTGATCACCCTGATTTGCGACCTCGCGACCTCATTAATGGCCCACACGTGCGACCTTTTTATATAAAGTAGGTCGCTAGGTCACATTTCGCATATGAAGGGGATTAAAAAAAAATGCCTCTAACAAGTCGACTGGAGCGCGATTTTCCTGGGTGAATTTGAAATGTATTTGGAGTGTATACCTATCCTCTCAGATACCAGCAACATGGGACCTCTAGCATCTCAGAAAAAGGACAAGGGCCCTGCAGTGGAGGACGTAGAGATGGACATGCCAATGTCCCCACCCCCGATATACAGAGATACCCTCTACACATTTGCAAAAGGGGACAGCATGCGGTGGTACCAAGTGTACCACAAGTTTGCTAGAACAGAATTCCTGGAGGACCTCCCTGATCAAGAGATATACTTATAGGTCAAAAATTCCAAGATACATCTTGCAGGAGCTCATCTCGCCATATTCCCTTGCCCAAAGATGATAGATTGGATTATACATAGAACTGATCCCAAGAAGTTCCTAATCAAAGACAGCGAAGGCAAGGCATTCGCATCACTCAAAGGCTTAGACATACATGTTTATTACTCTTTTCCTGAGCGAGAAGAAGACTTCACCGAAGAATGGGCTCTCACCCATGTAGTTCCTATAGTTGATACGCTAAAGGGATGGTGGGAGGAGCCTGAGAAATTTAAGGTCAAGAAGGTCCAGGAGTATCTAGTGACGGGCCTTAGGAAGGTGTATAAACTAGTGGTTGCCATGCTTTGCAGATTGTACGGGTGCCCCGATGCCACCACCTTCAGTGGTACATGGGAAACTATCATGGAATATGTCACAACATACGGTACTCGTTTCAACTGGGCCATCATATTGGTGACCTCCATGCAGACAAGCTTATCCTCAGCATTGGTACCAGATGAAGGAATTCCTTCTAAATTATATATGGCTTCTTATTTGTTGGATGCCATTTGTTCAAGGTTGCACTTTGAGGGATCGGCACATAACTGGGATCCAAATCCGACCCGTGCAATTCACTTACAAACCAAGGTGTTTTGGTATTCCAGGTACAAACAAGACATAGAGCCGATATCTTAAGTGTTCATCCCCTCTCTTTACAGGAAATTGTTCGGCCAAGACACTCCTTGCATGTCTTGGTGAGCCATTGAAACACTAGGCAAGGTGGCACATTGGTTTCCATTTGCTGAGTATACACTCATCCGAGTCTTTCGCTCGTTCAAGGCCCCACGTGCTATGCCTCGATTTGTGACGGACAAAATTCTCTTGCAAGAGGTATGTTTCCAAATGTCTTACAGTTTCTCTAGGGTCCTGTCCAGGGGTAAGAATAAGTCGTGGCCTACGCTACCCCTTACTATCGGTGCTTACACAATCAAGGATTTCAGGGAGGTAGAGGCGGTAGCAGAAGAGATGAAAAGCTACCACCTGGGGGCATTAGACTACCAGACATACGACCCAGAAAGGATAGTCCCCGATCACTGCAAGAGGGCTAATTTCAAATGGAAATATCAACACACAGAATGCCCAGGCAAGGATGAAAGAAGAAACTGGTATAATGCAGATTGCCAACTTACTCCGGGGGCATACTCTGATCAAGAAGACCCAGATGACCAAACCTTGGAAGAGAGGAGCCGTAAATTGGGGGGCGCTTCTTATTCTTCGGCTAAAAAGCCTAGAACCAGTACAGGGCACATTACTTCTACCCAACAGAAAGAAATAGAAGCCCAAGCCCAACAAGAAAAAGAGAAAAAAATAAAAGAATATGAAGATAAACGCAAGAAGAGCTTAAGGTCAGAGCAGAAGAAAAGGCAGGCCAAGGAGACCAAGAAGGAAAAGGAGAAACAAGAGGCGGAGGCTACTTCAGAATGGGAACTGAAGAAAGAGTTAGATAAAGTGGAAGCCAACCGCCAGAAGAAAGTAGAGCAAGCTGCAGCAGTTGAGTGGAAAAGGAAAGTCGAACTGGAAGCAACGACAGAAGCGGAGCTCAAGTGGAAGAGAGAACAAGAAAAGGCGGAATCCGAACGCCTACGAAGAGAAGAGGAAGAAAGAAAAAAGAAATAGGAGGAGGATGAAATGATAGATAACATCAAGGTATCTCCCCTTGAAGTACCTCTAGTCAGTACCCAAGCCACACTCTCTAATATCAGTTCCTCCCAGGGGCAGGAGGAGGATGTATTTGATCTCACCAGGCTCACGTACGATCAGTTCTCCTTCAAAATCCGTCAGGAGAAAAGGAAATGCCTAGCAATAAATCCATTCACTTCGTCCACAGTTGCGACGAGAAAATACATAGTCCATGATACTAGGACTAGTCTGATGATGATAGCGTCGGCCGACACAGCTTTCGTTGCGGCCACAGAAGAGAATGTGACCAGAATGAGTAGAGAGATCCTCTCTCTACAAAATAGACTACATGAAGAAGAGCAGCGGGAGGCAAGAGCAGAATAGGAAAAGACTGCATTGAAGGAGGAGATTCAGCAACTCTGAGACAAAGCCCCCCTGGTCAATGAAGTGCCGCTCACCATTCAAAGGGAGTTCGATATATTAGAGGCGACCATGAGACAAGTTTATGGGGAAATGTTTACCATAAAACAAACAGTCGCCCCCTTGGTGAGAGCACAAACGGAAACTAAGCAAAGGCACGACCAGCTGAAGGAAGCTTCAACTGCCTTGGACAGAATGATGGATTGGACAGTGCGATATCCCCAGGCTCCCAAACATTTTCCAAAGAAGGACTGGATTCACATGCAAGATGACAAAGTCCAGATCCGCATGAAAATGCAGTCCAAGGATAAGCTATCCAAGGACTTAGACAAGGTGATGTCTGCATATGAACACCTAATCAGCGGCATCGATTCGATGCACATATTACATCACATTCCATCACTAGGTGCATTGGACGAGGGGAAGACCTGGGAACAAGTGGATCAAGAGATCCAGTCATTTTTTTAGCCCATTAAGCAAGGTGCTGCCACTCCCGACCTTGCAGCATCACAAGAGAATATGTGCAAGTTTCTTTTTACGCCAGTCTGGATCTACACCAAGCTCGCCTCTTTGTCCAACTCGATCTTGCAGAAGAAGGAGACTCTAGTCCCAAATGCCTTGGAATGCATGCACTGGTTGAAAGAAGAGGTCCCTTTGGTTTCTCCCATATTAGCCGATTATCAGACTTGGCAAAACTTCCTCAAAGGACAACAAATTGATGCACCTGACCTCACAATTGCACACACATCCTCATAATCTGGTATCAATAGATCGCTGGTAGCATTTGGAACCAGGTCACAAGTCGCACTGCCCAGCTAGGTCGTAGGTCACACTACCCAGCCAAGTCGCAAGTCGCAGTCCCCTCCCAGGTGGCAAGGCAGCTCAACAGTCAGGCAGGCGAAGAGTCAGGAAGCCCAAAGGGAAAATTTTGATCTATAAAACCCCTCCGGGGAAAATGTAAAAGATCCTTTTTTGGGGGACTTGAAAGTGAGAGAGCATTGTATTGAAGGATAACACTCTGTATGCATATGAATGAGATACTTGTCAAAACTCCTTTTGGAACTGATGTGTTTTGCTGTGCGAACACTTTGTGTATTTCTTATATAGTTTCAGATATCTTTTGATTAATGAAGCTGCACTTTTAATGGCATCATTCATGCATCATAGCTCTATGTATTTGTGTTAATGATGTTCAGCTCTTTTAGCTTGCTTATGAATGTTAATGAATTTGCTTATTAGCATTTGTAATATCATTTTATCTTTTTGGAAATCAAGGGCGTTTTCACCATAAAGAATTATTTCTTTTGTGGTCAGAACAACGTACAATCATGACCCCAATGATGTGTTGTTAATAGCATTTCTTTCGGCATTTATGCTTTCTTATTTGGCCTTGCTACACATAGTGTTGTATACATTTTAAGTCACCAAACATGTCTCTGGTATCATTTGAATAAGTGTGTGTCTGCAGGTTCATTGAGTCCTTTTGGGACCTAAAGAAAGGAGATCTAAGCGGTAACCTGACCCACACCCCAGACGGGATCCCTATTCGAAACGGTTCAGAGTTTAGTTGGGACTTTTAACCGGGGAGATTCCTTACTATTGGCTGGACAAACTTTCCCATCAACACAGGCCAAGCTTCAGTGTTCAGTTACAATGCAGTTTCTATAGGAGATTGTGTTGTGTTGTAGGGTGTTGCAGTGGAGGATGAGAAACCCACTTTCTGAGCTAGTTTTCCATAGGAAGAAGGATTCCTTCTCTTGGGAGATCAGTTTGGAAGGCTCTTGGGCATATTTAAAATATTTGGCATCAGTCCAACTACTTCCCATCATCTACAATGTTGTTCTAGTTGGGAATTGTGTTATTTTGGAGGGTAGTTGCAGTGAGGGATCTTGTGGCTCCTTTGGAGTGTTTTCTTGTGATTGAAGGGTTCAGCCTTTCATTGGAGGAATATTTGAGGGGATCTATATCAAATATACATTATTTCAGCCTTCTATACTCATGTGCTTTAGTTTGCAGTGAATTTTCATCCCTACGGCTCTAGATCCCATATTATACAGAGTGTATTTCTGAAAACCCTTTCCGAGTTCTTTGTAGGAGATTGTATTAAGCCTAGATCTGTATTTGTCATATATTTTAAGGCATATAACTACCCTACATATTTTGTACATTCCTTTGCTGTAGCAGTGTATTTATAACTGTGCTATAGTAGTCTACCGACATTTTTTATTGTAGCAGCAGTTCATATTTAGGAGTGATTGCTTATGGGAGGCTTAAATCTTCATTGTATATGATTCATGCCTCACTATTTTGTATTGATTTTTTTATCTAATACATGCCGTTAGGAAACCATATTGGTCTCCAATTTTAATGAGTTGATTTACACTGCTATTTCTAGTTTTTTGTTCATGTATTGTTGCTTCCCCATTTGGGAATATTATAGTGGTATCAGAGCATAATCTTGGCTTAGCGTGTGCATTCAGCCAATATGTCACCATAAGGAGAAGATTCTCACAAGAAGAGGAGATGTATAGAAAAAAAATAAAAAATGTGACTCCAATATTTGGAGGAAGAGAGGAAGAGGAGTTCCCAAAGCTTCTTTTTCAAACTATGCATAGCATCAAGAAATATATTAAGAAGATGAGGAAGGAGATGTGTAGAGAACCTCCAAAGGGGTTTGAATCTAAAGAAAACCCTATATTTTTTCATGATGGGTGTGATCATGCAGCAACACATTGTGATTCACATTGTAGTCTATTTCCCACATTCACTGCAAGATAAATGCAGGAAGAAGATACACTAAGGGAGGATACCTTGAGTGACTATCTTCAGGAGTATGAGTCTCAATATTGGATATTCGAAGAGCACTTAGAATTCCAAGGGTTTTTCCAACTCAAGGAATACAGGAGATCTAGTAACCATGACAGAAGCAAGAGAGGTAGAATTTTTCTATCTAACTTTGATGGATCATCAAAATGCACAACCAAGGATTGGGTGAAGGAGTTAGATTCCTATTTTTAGCTACACTAAGTTTCAGAAAAGGAGGCCATCAGAGTAGTAGCACTGCACCTCAAAGGTATGGCCTATGATTGATGGTTTTATAGTTCTACTTCGTTTCATCATGCAAGTATAAATACTTATGCAAAGTTCACTAAGAAAATAGTGAAAATATTTGATATAAAACATTGTAAAACATATTTTTTTGAACTCAAAAATTCAAACCCCTTGCATGAGTTGGAGGGATCTATTTTTCCAACTCCACTCTATATTTCCATTGAAGAGGATAAAAACATGGATAATGCCTTGCCGAGGACAAGTCTTGGAAATACTGAGAGGGGGGGGAAGTGAATTAGTATTCCTTTCAATTAGAACATTAGTTAATCTTCAATTATTATTAGTGTTTGTACAATGATAGCAGCAAACAAGAGGAAGACAAATGCACACAATTTTTAAGGTGGAAGCCCACTCTGGGACAAAAACCACCTAATTATTTTCTAATAATTCTTTAATATTCAACTCCAATTGAAAATAAAGCTCCAACTTCCTAGAATCTAGAAAATCATTCTTCTCCATTCTAATTGATGTATCTAACGCCGAGATTCTTCGCAGGGTTTAACCGAATGGATGTCAACACCCAATGAGCTACAACCCACCCTAGCACCACCGAGACAATGAGCTATATCAAAAGAAGAATGGACTCACGACGTGGAAAATGGTCCACTTTACAATGATATAGAATGATGCAGAAGAAGAAGATATACTAGACCATAACCCCAACTTTGACACAACCACCTAATGATGATCCTAGATCTCTAACATCATTTTCAACCAAGTGTGTAGACACTAAAGGGCTAATTTGTACCATAATGTATTTACAATGACTAAGTACAATGATACCTTTTAATGATCAGATGGTACACGTCACTTAGCATTTTTACATGATGAAATTCTTGTTGTTGTTATGCACCTTGGTTTCTGCTCTTGTCATGCTACCCTCTGCTACACCTTTCTTTTCTTTTCTACCATAGAAATTCCGGTCCTTTGCAACCCTTGACAACACATGATCTAGCTTTTTCTTGCCTTCTAGGAGCTCGATATTGAATCTGGTGTATCTTTGTTATTTCAGATCCTCAATATCTGATTTTCTCTCTTGTATATTCCTCTGAGTCATCTCTCCAATTCCATAGGTCTGACCCAATTTGGACTCTTCAAGAGAGAGTTATACCCAATCTCTCACAATGCCCTAATTATGGACTGTTTCAGCAGAGCGCACTTGTACGGCATGCCACGTGTCATTGTTTCTTCATTTAGCTCTGTAATTGATAGAGTGAAGATTACAGTCTGTGCAATATATGCCACTTTTTATGGAATTCTAATCCGATACTCAGAGAGAGATTTATGACAAAAATACCAAGGTCACTTCTTTGAGATGAATTTCAGGAGCCTGAAAAAACCATGACTTCGACATATCATATCTCTAAAAATATTGCACACCTTGATCTAAAATTTTTACAACCACTTCCTCAAGATTTCAGATTCACCTCATAAACATTTTAGCTTCATAAACTTCATAGAAAAAAAATTAGAGCGCAAATGCCACAATGACCTGTTTCAGATGGAAAAATCCCTTGACTAAGGAGGAAATGAAGATCACAATTTATATAAATTCTTAGGTTGAGAGGGGCTTCAACAAGTGAACATGGTAGGGATTTTAGGAGCTTAAAAAAATATTAATTATGAATTTTCAATGACCCATGCCCCAACCCCATGGGGTTTTAGCCCACTAACTGGGGGTACAAACTTCAAACATGAATATCTCTCAAACCGTGAAGAATTACATGGCGTGCCATATATCAACGGAAACATCTCCACAAGTAGAAACCATAAAAAGCATTATTGACATAAAATATATTAATTTGGAAGGTAAAAATTCCCATGAAATATTGGGTTAGCCCCTGGTGCTACTTGGTTTGACATCAATGACAATGGCTGATCAACAATCCCCCCCTTTGGCATTATGGCAACACAAATACTCCCCCTGCGATCATGACACCTCTTCCTACAACATCATCTCCCCCTTTGGAATCAATGATAAAGGGTAAATCCCCCTAAAACATAACCATCCTGCAGACCTGTACACACTTCCACTCCCCTTGGCACACAACCATCTTACAGACCTGTAATCTTCTTCCACTCCCCCTTTATATTCTAAAAAAGGAAAATGTAATGAGAATTTGGGAGAATCCCAAGCTTCTAGTGAGGATATTCCAATGCTGGTGAATATTTAATATGTGATTCTTTTGGTGCTGCTTGGGATCTTGCTACTTGTCCAACTACTTACATAACATCTGGTCGAGAGCTTGTTACATATAGAAGACTACTAATCATAGATCTGTACAACCTTTGATCCACATCCTTAGATGAGTCGTCTATGTTCAATTTGCAACCTGTTACCATTGGAGTAAGGATGGGTTTGCAATCTTCCATTTTAAATTTCTTGAGCATTTCCTTGATGTACTTGGCTTGACATATAAATATTCCTTTCTCTTGTTGAGATATTTCAAGCCCTAAGAAGTATGTCAGCTCATGAAGTAAAGACATCTCGAAATCACTTTGCACCTTTGTAGCAAACTTCTTACTTAGTCGATCATCATTTCTACCAATTATTGTATCATCCTCTTTAGCTATTAGACATACTTTAGTTGCTTCATCCAGAACATATATGTCGTTTGGAGCTTGACTTGCTGTAGCCACAATTTCACCATACATGCCTTTGCTAATTTCACATTCGTGGAGATGAATAGTATTGTGTGTCCTTGATCACACATTTTTCCAACACTGAGTAGATTGTGATTCATGTTTTCAACCAATAGAACATTATTGGCTAGAGCATCTTTGCTTCCGAGAGTGAAATTACCTGATCCTATAACATTTGAAGATTCATCATTTCCAAAGGATAAGGTTCCATCCTTCTTCTCTTTCAGAGATACAAATTTATTTCTATCTCCAGTCATATGTGTTGAGCAACCGCTAGCAACATCTTTGTTCTTTTGAGCCTTGAAAGCGAGAGCACAAATATCATTCTTCTTCTTCTTCCATGTTCGTTCGTTCTGTGGCTTCGAAGTTTCTTCTCGAGGATTTTCAAGTCTGCAGTCTTTGGCTATGTGTCCAAAGTTTCAACTTTTGTAGCATTCAATATTATTTCTTAAATGTTCAAATCTATTGATGTTTCATTAAGCCCTGGGAGGTTCATATTTGACAGATCTCCTGGAATTGTATTCATTCCTAGGGTACGTGTGACATTCTACAGCTTTATGACCAAATTTTCCACATGATAACAGTAGCCATAAAAAATATGTTGGTACCTGGATGGAAATTTCCATCGAGGAATTTTCCTCCAAGGCTGTTCTTGCAAATCTTGTCCAATGAAGTCTACATGCATGTCAGATCTCGTAGGTTCATTGTATTTTATTGTAGAAGGTCCTGCTTCTTCTTCTTTGTAATCGACACCAGTTTTCTCATTGTAAGATTGTTGATTGTTGATGAGTTTTTCCAATGCCCTTGAGCTGTTGGCATAGTTTTGGATAGTTTTTTCTTTCTTCACTTCCTCACGTAGCGAGACTACTTCAGCTTCTAATTCTTCCCTTTCTTGGTTGCTTTCTTCCAACTTCTTTTGAAGTGACTCTTCAATGCATTTGTGTTCTTCAACTTCAATTTTGAGACCTTGAACTTGTTCTTCAAGAGTTTTGGAACGGATCTTCTCTGCCTTGAGATCTTTTATAAGCTTGATTACTTCCTCATAAAATTCTTCTATGGTCCATCCTTCTTCTTTGTTGTTTGATACCTCTTGTTTATTGTGCCTGGCCATAAACAATACTCTCTCATTGGCTTCTTCTTCACTTTCATTGTCTTCATCGGATGATGAGCTATCTTCTTTAGAGAGAAATTTCCTTTTGGATCCTTGCTTGTTGAATTTCTTAAAGCCTTTCTTTCCTTTTGAGTTTCCATTACTTTTGTTTGGACATTTTGCTACAAAATTCCCAACCTCATTACAGCTGAAACATATCAATGGAAGTTTACCTTTGAATTTTCCCTTACCAATTTTTATTTTTCTCGTGAAGTAAGCATATTCTTCATCTGAAAGACCTTCTTCATCATCTCCATTTTCTTCACACTTGAAGGTGCATATCTTTTCAATTGAAGGTTTTTTATCCTTATTGGTTTTCTTAGATGCAATGAACGCAATTTCTAGATGTGAAGTACCCTCTTCTTCATCAAGTCTCATTTCATATGTTATGAGAACTCCATGTAATTCCTCTTTGTTGAGTTTGTCCAGATTTGCACTGTATTCTAAGACTGATACCTTTGGGTTGAATCTCCCTGGTAACGTTCTAAGAATCTTTCGTATAATAGTCTTGTTTTCAACTGGCTCTCCCAATCCTTCTAGAGTATTGGTTATTTCATAAACGTATTGGAATTATGCAGCAATGTTGCAATCTTCTTTCATTCTGAGTTGCTCAAATTTTGCTCTATAGATTTGTAGCTTTTCTTCTTTAACATTTGAGTCACCTGCATATATATTCTCAAGCTTGTCCCATACATTCTTGGCAGTTTTACAGCCCAACATCTTATGATAAGCAGATTCAATATGTCCACTGATAATAATATTCTTTTATTTTGCATCATTTACCAAATTATTCTTACCTTGTTCATCCGTAGTTGATGTAAATCCATTTCGAACAGTGTCCCATACTTCGTAAACTTGTGCCAAGAGATAGACCTCCATTCTTCCTTTCCAAAGTGCATAATTATATTGAATAGAGGTACACCATTCTTGGTATGCTCCATGACCTCCTTCCAGATGTTAAACTACTATTGAAGGAACCAAGCTCCGATACCAATTGTTGGAAATATTTAGAGGGGGGGGGGGGGGGTGAATCAGTATTCCTTTCAATTAGAACATTCGTTAATCTTCAATTATTATCAATGTTTTTACAATGATAGCAGAAAACAAGAGGAACACAAATGCACACAATTTTTAAGGTGGAAACCCACTCCGAGACAAAAACCTCCTAATGCTTTTCTAATAATTCTTTAATATTCAACTCCAATTGAAAATAAAGCTCCAACTTCCTAGAATCTAGAAAAGCATTCTTCTCCAGCTCCCACTGGATGGATGCTCCAATGCCCGAGATTCTTCAGTAGTCAACTAAATGGATGCCCCAATACCCAATGAGCTACAACTCACCCTAGCACCACCCTAATGCCCTATAGAAGAATAAAAGAAGAACGGACTCCCATACCAGGGAAAATGGTCAACTTTACAATGATATAGAATGATACAGAAGAAGAAGATATACTAGACCATAACCAAAACTTTGACACAACCACTTAATGATGATCCGAGACCTCCCAACACTTCCTCTTCAACCCTAGGTAGATAGACACTAGTACAATTTGTACAATAATGTATTTACAATGACTAAGTACAATGATACCTTTACAATAATTATATGCAGTGCTGCCCACTTGAAGACTTCATATGATGAACTTCTTGCTTCTGTTATGCACCTTGGTTGCTGCTCTTGTCATGCTACCCTCTGCTACACCTTTCTTTGCTTTGCTACTGTAGAAATTTTGGTCCTTTGCAACCCTTGACAACACATGATCTAGCTTTTTCTTGCCTTCTAGGACCTCGATATTGAATCTGGTGTATCTCTGTTATTTCAGATCCTCAATATATGATTTTCAGTCCTATGGTAGTACTCTGAGTTCTCTTTCCAATGCCATAGGTCTGACCCAATTTGGATTCTTTGAGATAGAGTTATACCCAATCTCTCACAATGCCCTAATTATGGACTATTTCAGCAGAGCGCACTTGTACGACATTCCACGTGTCACAGTTTCTTCATTTTGCTCTGAAATTGATAGAGTGAAAATTAAAATCTATTTAATATCTACCACATGTTACGAAATTCCAATCTGATACTCAAAGAGAGAGTTATGAAAAATTTACCAAGGTCACTTCTTTGAGATGAATTTCAGGAGCCTGCAAAAAACCTGACTTCCACAGATCATATCTCCAAAACTATTGTGCACATTGGTCTAAAATTTTTACAGTAGCTTCCTCAGGATTTATTCTTTGCCTCATAAAAATTTCATCTTCTGAACGTTCGTAGAAACAAATTTATAGCGCAAATTCCACGATGACCTGTTTCAGATGGCGAAATCCTTGCCTAAGGAGGAAATGAAGATCGCAATTTATATAAATGGTTAGGTTGAGAGGGGCTTCAAAAAGTGAACGTGGGAGGGATTTTAGGATCTTAAAATATATTAATTATGAATTTTCAATGACCCATGCCCCAATCCCATGGGGTTTTAGCCCACTAACTGGGGGTACAAACTTCAAACATGAATATCTCTCAAACCGTGAAGAATTACATGGCATGCAATATATCAACGGAAACATCTCGACAAGTAGAAACCATCAAAAGCATTATTGACCCAGAATATATTAATTTGGTATGTAAAAATTCCCATGCAATATTGGGTTAGCCCTTGGTGCTGCTTGGGTTGACATCAATGACAACCGCTGATCAACAGACAAGTTCCTCATTTCTTGAAGAGACCTCTTCTATAGATGAAGATATGGAGATTCCTCCTTCAAGGGAAGACCAAGATCTAGGGTCTCTCATTGATGATGAGGCATTCTCACATATTGATGAATGGGATGAGAAAGGAAGAGCTAACATCGTTGTACAATCAGGAGCAAATCCATCACTACAAGATGGTGGAAAGGGAGCCATTCTTCCATTAGAGGAGCCCTTATGTCCTTGCAAGGAATTCCAAAGAATCTCACATGTGGGGATCAAGGCACATTCCATGAGCAGCATGTGTCACCATTGATAAATGGTGAGATTCAGAGGATGCATAGCCCGGATGATGATGGAGAGTTTGTCACAATGACTTCCCTACTCATTGAGAGTGAGGGAGAACTTTCACTTGAGCCATTTCAGCTCAATGACCATAGTACATGATAAAGGGTGTAAATTTATACATTATGATTTGTACTCCTTTACTTTTTATGAGTAGCATATTGTACCAAGGGGGATCATTCCTTCTTGTATATTGTATTGTAATGTACTTGAGGCCAATTTCAGCATTGATGTTGGCCATTCTATTGGTGGTTTGTGGGAGAGGCCACGTGATTTTTGGTGTGCACCATTGGAAACAAATTTTACTTTTATGATCCCGTCTTGTAGGATGATTGTGGCAGAAAAAAAGTGGCTAAAAATGCACTTGTTATACCTTGATTTGAGGTAGGCAAGGGATGCACTACGCTGGTTCCACATGTGGGACTATGGTCCACCTTTTGGTTGTCATATGGAAACTTGTTTATATTTTTTTTTACTTCCATATATTGATGATGTTTTTATTCTTATGGGAAGCTTTGTTCGGAGGATGTGATGCAAGAGCATCCGAACATAGCCAACAATGTAAATGGATTTTCACACGTTGTGGCTAATATGAGGAACATGTCATATCTTAAGTGGTTAAACCAAAATTTACCGAGAGGGTTGGATATCTCGAATCGGTATTTAATTAAAATTTGTAACAGATTATACAGTTTTATTTTGATTAGAATAGGTAAGTGAGTTTTAGTATAGGTGTGTAGTAAAGCTTCAGAATATGGATTAGAATGATAAAAATAAAAGATCGAGTTGGTATATTGTTAGATTTAATCCATAAAAGAAGGAATCATAAATGTAATGCCTAATATAGTTAGCGAGAGATCTATATATTAGATTTTGAGGACAGACGAAGACAAAGGTCGAAGACTAAATCATTAAGCCAGAAATGCCGAGACCTGTAAATTTTATTTTAATAGAAATCAATTGAAGAATGATGTATAAATCTATGTTTTTTGAGTGTATTTTATTGAAATCATCAGAGATCGAGCTTTATGTATGTGGCATTGAAAATTCATTTTCTTTGTTTATGGTTGTATTAGACAGTGAGGGTTTATAATTGTATTAATCATGAATGCCGATAGATTAACTATAGAAAGTGTGCTTTCGATTCCTTATAATTGATTCATCTAAAGAGACAAACCAAGTGCATACCCTAACCTCATTCCACCTAAGAGTTTGAAGTGTAATATTGAAGGTGGTTTGGGAAACTCATCGAAGGTTATCGCACTGCTTTTGAGCTATTGGGAGTAATTTTTTGAACCCATGCGATATATCCCAGTGAACGAAACATGGTTATTTAAAACCACTTATATTGCATGCTCTCCAAAACATTAAAAGTTGATTAATTTTGAGTTTGACTACCATCAGATCAATAAGTTATATGCGACGGGATGCGATAATCATGGGATTCGTGGAGAAATTTTTTCATTGGTGACGTATGAATGATAGAGTTTTAGAAAAATCAAAGTTTGACCACTTTATTGATTGACTCCTGTATGTGATAATTAGTTGTTGTTTTGGTCTTATATATATATTTCAAGTGAAAATTAAAATTCATGTGAGGATTCGATGAAAATGAGTGTTTATATAGTTTGGTTGAAATATGAAAGGTGTTTTCTCGGGTGGTAAAGAATATTGAAATGTGAATGCATTATATTGTTAAATTTTTTTGAAGTCTTTAGCATCATTTGGTATCGGAGCCCAAAGTACAGATTGAGATTATAGATTGTAGATTGTAGATTCAGATTGCATATTGTGTTGTTTTACAAAATGCCACTAAGAAGAGGCATAGGAATAGGTCAGGGAAAACCTGTAGCAAATGCAATTCTTCTGGAAGAGGTACAACATCTTCGAACACGAATGGAAGCTATGGAAACAACCCAGAGACAAGCACCTGATGAAGGAGGTGCTAGTGATGCTGAGGAATCGTCTAAAGAAGAAGAAGAACAAGACAATGAAGCAGCTAAAATGTTGAAGATGTTAGTGAATGCAACTGGAAGACCAAAGGTGGATATCCCTATGTATGAAGGGAATCTCAATGAAGAAGCATTAATGGATTGGATTAGTTCATTAGATATGTACTTTGGCTTTGAAGAAGTTGAAGGCAAATGAAAAGTGAATATTACAGCTACCAGATTAAAAGGCCATGTAGCTATTTGGTGGGAAGAATTGTAGCTATGCAGACAGAGAAAAGGAAAACCTAGAATCAAACAATGGGACAAGATGGTGAGAAAATTAAAAGGTAAATTCATGCCCAAATAATTTCAATTAAATCTTTTTAAGAAATTGAAAAATTTGAAGCAAAAGGGAATGATAGTGAAAGAATATACAGAGGAGTTCTATAAATTGAATATTAGAGCTGGTCGTGTAGAGGATGATGTGGAGAAAGTAGCCAGATATATAAATGGTCTGAGGTATGATATTCAGGATGAATTTAGTTTATTGAATCTAAAGACAATTTAGGATGCTTATCAGGAAGCCTTGAAAGTAGAAGAGAAGATACAGAGGAAGAAAAACCAGAAGAACTAAGGTAAGGGTTCTGTGAGAGGCAGAGGAGCATTTAAACATAGATTTCAACACTCCCAAAATGAAGCAGGAAGCTCAAGTAGCATACCACCACAGAGAGGAGACTCTGTTCGAGGAGGGTTTGTATCCAGAGGTAGAGGCCGAGGAAGAGAAATTCAGTGCTATACATGTGGTTAATGGGGACATCGGTCATGGGACTGTCCTCATAATAAATCAACAACTCAAAGAAATGTAAATGTTGCTGAAACAAAGGAGGAAATTCCTCAGGAGAAAGGGAAAGAAGAACTACTCGAAGTAGGAGAATATTTGTTATTGAAGAGGGTATTTCTTAAAGCAGAAAAGGAAGCAGAATAGCCAGCCAGAGAAATAATCTATTCAGGACAATATGCAAATCTAAAGGTAAGTTTTGCAAATGAGTAATTTCCAGTGGTAGTACTGAAAACCTTGTTTCTACAGAAATGGTAGATAAGTTGGGATTGGAAAAGAGAGTACACCCTACTCTGTATAAGGTATCATGGTTGCAAAAATGCCATCCAATTATTGTGATAGAACAATGTAAGGTAGCGATCCAGATAGGCACTTACAAGGATGTTATATTATGTGATGTAATGCCAATGGATGTATGTCACATATTGTTGGGAAGACCTTGTCAGTTTGATAGGAAAGCCATACATGATGGTATAAGGAACACTTACACCCTGGAGAAGGACAGAAACAAACACACCCTATTTCCATTGAAGAATGAAGCTGACAAAGGAACATCGGGAAATAGTATTATGCTGATGAGTGGAAAGGAGCTGTTGTAAGAGATCGAAAAAGATGAAGAAATTAGTTTTCCTATCATAGGGAACCCTAAGGTAATTTTGACTTCAACAAGATGGTTTATCGGAAGAAATCAAAACTTTGTTGGATGATTTTGCTGATATTATTGTGGATGAGTTTCCAAATGCATTACCACCAATCAAGAGTATTAGTCATCACATTGATCTAATACCTGGAGAAATTTTTCCAAATAAAGAAGCATATAGATTAACCCCTCAAGAAAATGCAGAAGTTGGAAGACAAGTGTAGGAGTTGATAGATAAAGGATTGGTAAGAGAAATCCTTATTCCATGTGTTGTACCAATATTAATCAATCCAAATAAAGGAGGAGAATGGTGTATGTGCACAAATTCTAGAGCCATAAATAAAATAACCATCAGGCATCATTTTCCTTTACCAAGAATGGATGATTTAATCGATTGTTTGAGTGGATCAGGATTCTTTACTAAGATAGATTTGAAGAGTGGTTATCATCAGATAAGAATCAGAGAAGGATATGAGTGGAAGACTGCATTCAAAACAAATAGTGGATTGTATGAGTGGTCAGTGATGCCTTTCGGACTCACTAATGCACCCATCACATTCATGAGATTGATGAATGAAGTATTGAAAGAATATGTAGGCAAATTTGTAATTTTTTATCTTGATGATATTTTAATTTTCAGTTGAAGTAAAGAAGAGCATCTGGAACATATAAAGTTGGTTCTGAAAAATTTGCAGAAAGAGAAACTGCTAATAAATCTGAAGAAATACATTTTTATGAAAGAAGAGTTAATTTATCTGGGGTTTGTATTTTCTAAAGAATGTCTGAAAATGGATCTAGAGAAAATCCAAGCAATGGTGAATTGGCCAACTCCTAGAAACATGTTTCAGGTAGGAAGCTATCATGGTCTTGCAAGTTTTTATAGATAAATTATCAGAATTTTTAGTCAAATTTGTGCACCGATTATTGAAACAATTAAAGAGAAAAATTATCCATTTAAATGGACAAAAGAAGCAGACCAAAATTTTAAGTTACTAAAGAAAAAAATTACGAAAAAACCAGTTTTAGCTTTGCTTGATTTTGAAAAAGTTTTTCAAGTTGAAATTGATGCTAGTGGAGTTGCAATTGGAGCGGTTTTAAGCCAGGAACAGGGACCAATAACATATTTCAGTGAGAAATTGAATGAAGCTAAGATGAAATATTCCTCCTATGATAAAGAATTTTATGCTATTGTGCAAGATTTAAAAAAATGGAGACATTATTTATTACCCAAGGAGCTTGTATTGTATTCTGACAATCATGCATTACAGTTCATAAACAATCAGCCAAAACTAAATCAGAAAAATGCCAAGTGGGTAGAATTTTTACAGAGTTTTACCTTTGTAATTAAACATACAAGTGGTAAGTTGAACAAAGTTGTTGATGCTTTGAGTAGGGTAAATTTTATTGTGCAAGAATTAAAAGTTGGTGTTATGGGATTTGAACAAATGGTTGATATGTATAAAGATGATGCAGAATTCAAAGATATTTATGTAGTTGTACAAAATCTAGCAGTTCACACTACAAGAAAAAATCACATTGCTGAGGGGCGAAAATGGTCACCATAAGCTCTTTGGTGAGGGTCAAAAGAGTCTTCGTCACCAAAAACTAAATGTCAGCAAAGGTGGCATCACCGAAAGTATAGGTGTTGTGGTGACATTCAAGGTCTGTCACCAATAATGATTTATAGTGACGAATAGTGACTGCCACCATTTCATATGAGCAATGGTGACATACAATAGCCTCCATCACCAAAAAATTGAACGTCACCAAAGGTAGCGTCGCTGAAAGTATAGGTCTTGTGGTGACATTCAAGGTCCATCACCAATAATGATTTATAGTGACGAATAGTGACCGTCACCATTTCATATGGGCCATGGTGACAGACAATATCCTCCGTCACCAAAAAACTGAACGTCACCAAAGGTGGCATCGCTGAAAGTATGTGTTGTGGTGACATTCAAGGTCTGTCACGAATATTGATTATAATGACGGATAGTGACTGTCACCATTTCATATGAACAAAAATGATTTTTTGTGATGGAATTTTCATGGTTGTCACTATTGGTGCATATATATGGTGACGTTCATTGATCGTCACCATAAAATAATTGGTGACATGAAGGTTCGTCATGAATAATGACTATAATGACAAACAGTGACCCTCACCATTTCATATCAACAACAATGATTTATGGTGATGGACCTTTAATGGTCATCACTATGGATGCGTATATATGGTGGAATTCGTTGACCATCACCATTTCATATTTTGGTGAGGGTCGAAAAATGTCACCATAAGCTCATTGGTGATGGTCAAAAGAGCATCCGTCACCAAAAACTGATCTTCGTCATTCCCTATATATGAATATCAAGGCACGATGGAATCGAACCACCAACCTCCTGCTTGTAAATCAGGTGCTCTTCCATTGAGCTAGCACCCTCTAAAGAATTAGACTTTTAAAAATTATATCTTGAAACTTCATAGATTGTAAATTCTACAACTTTTAATAAATTAAAGTCTCGACAATCTTTTACTAAACAAACAAAACACCATCGACATTGCAGATCCCTACCTAATGGTTATGGAAGTTATGAAAAGTAGGTGAAAGGAAGAATTAGAATTTTAAAAATGATACATGGACTACAACCACAATAATCCCCGAAGAGAGATCCAGTGGGAGAATCTCTTGAATCAGATTCAATGGAAAATGAAGGACTAGATGAAAGAGAAAGGCCTCAGCAGGATGGGGAATCCACCACCTCGAGTCAAGGAATAGAAGAGGTCCTCATAAATTCTTACAACACTTTGAAATAGAGCTAAGGGTAGAATATCTACTTAAGATCTACTTATGAAGATTTCTTATGTAAAATAACTCAAATAGACAAGCAAATCCACAATTATAAAGTGACTATTTGGCATTTCAATCACAAATTTCAGGGCCAAAAACCTAAATAACCCAAAACACTCAAATATCATAAAACAACATGCGAAATAAAGACAAAGAAAAATACAATATGTTCTCGAACAATAATACAAAAAAATACAAAGAGAATATGTTCTAGAACAATAATACAAAACACATCTAACATTTTGAAGTATTTGACTTGTCTTGGTGAACATGCGTCCTTAGCAAATACAATGTAGAAATACCTTCCCCACATAGAGAAGACATGTCAAAATAGTATGTTTGATCCAGGTGGATATTGGTGGCCACCCACCTATTCCACTTGGGGCCCCACCATTGTCTCTTTCAGTTTTTTCAGTTTCGGCACAACTTACTACTTTTAGTAGTTTTTCGGGTCCTGAACTTCCGGAGCCGTTTTGAGGCCCTAAACGATGTTTTTTGAGCATCGCACCCTCCAATGAATATCATTCCATTCCAAAATTGTATTTTTGGTGAAATTTTTAGTCCTCACATAGATCTTTCTAATTATGTATCATGTGTGTCAAACGGAGATAGTATGCTAAAGTTACGTCCCTAGGAAGTTGAAACACCAATTTACCCAAACGGGGCCCATAGTTTTGGCGCTTCATCTCGTAGGGTTAGGTTTTTGGATGTTTAGGGTTCTCCATTGTTTCTCAATAATAAATAGCCCCTCGAGCCTCATTGTAACTCAGTTCAAAGGCCTGTAGCCGCCACATCTCTTCTCAGAGATTGCTACCAACGCCCTAGCTAGTTTTATTTCCTTTCTCTCTGTAAGCAAATTTTAGTTCTTTGATATTAATGAAATGAAGTGTTATTTTCGTTGCATCTCTGTATTCGCATATATGTTTATCTCTCCGTTTCATTTCGGTGACAAATCCCATCGCTGTACCGGGGAGCGCCCCTCGTCGATCCTTGCATGTCCCCAACGAGGTCGGGGTATAAGGAGCTTGGGCTTGATCTGGTGGAACCTTTGCAAGATCAGCCTCGCAAACCTCGACGGACGCCCATGGGGGATGAAAAGAAATATGAGGGAGCAGGAGATCCTATCAAAATATTGCTCGAGGAGGACCTTGAAAAACAAAGGAACGCAATGATGGATAACTTTGCTCAGATCCTTCCATGCCTACCCATCGGCGGCGTAGCTGCATCCAGTAGCCACTCTGGAGGCGCGACTCCTTTTAAGGTACAAGTAAATTTTGACATTCCCATATTTGAGGGTCTAATAGACGCATATGCCATAGATAGATGGTTGAATCTGTTAGAAGGATATTTCTCGGTTCATGACTTTTCAGACCGAGAGAATATTATTTTTGCACTCCTCAAAGCTACCCCCCATGTTAAGGACTGGTGGGAAACCTACTGTGAGAAAAAGGACCAAACAGAAGCCTCTCTGTTCTCGGCCGTACCAACTTGGAATTATTTCCTTGACATCATCAAGGAACAGTACTATCCCGTGGGGAGCTATGAGGACAAGTACATACAATGGACCACGCGGTGACAAAAAAGGGATCAAGATGTGCATGAGCTGACGAACATGTTCCATACCCTACGCACAAAGTTGGGTATCAAAGATTCATAGAAACATCTGGTGCTAAAGTATTGCAGTTGTCTATACAGATACATTCAGGAGGAAATGGAGTTCCTCAACATCTCCTCGCTTGGTACAACATACTGGTATGCTGCCAAGATTGAGCAGAAATTAAAACAGAAGAAGCGAGACTTTGGATCTGCGAATCAAAAGCAAGGGAAAGGTGCTTCCAAACTGTAGAAAAAAGGACAGAGCCAAGGCATGGCAGCTAAAGAAAACTCATCGAAGCCATAAGAAAGGAACAGCACTGTAAAGCCAAAGAAGGACATGGGAAAGTGGTGTGAGTTCCATAAGAGCTCCACTCACAACACAAGTGAGTGTTGAGCCAAGTAGTCGCTACTGGCTGAGATGAGGGCTTCTGAGTTAGATGCATGCTCTGACTCCAAATCAAAACCTGAAAAGGGGAATCAAAAGGGAAACAAATTATTGATGTGGATCCCAATGCCACTGTTGCCACTACAAAGATCCAGAAGGAGGAACCGGAAGATCCAGAGGAGGAGGAACGTCTCTTCCACTCCCAGATGTGGGTAAAGGGCTCCCCGGTACAGTTCATTGTCGACAATGGGAGCCAAAAGAGCCTCATTGCAGCAGACGCCGTGAAGCAGTTGGGCTTGCCGACCACAGCTCACCCACATCCATACACCATCGGGTGGCTCCACCAAGGACGAGATCTCCGCGTCAGCCAGCAGTGCCACCTTCCCTATAGCATAAGGCCCTTCACAGATGAGGTATTATGTGACGTTGCTCCTATTGATGTTTCTGATGTATTATTAGGACAGCCATACTTGTGGAAGTGTCATGTTGTGTATGAGTCTCGACCTCGTACTGTTATTGTTACTTTTGGAAATAAGTTGTACAGGATACCAGAGGTACCACCTCCTGCTACTATCTCTTTGGTTACTACAAAACAATGCAGTAAGCTCATTTCCCAAACTAGGAAATTCGTTTTCCTGATGATCCGCCCCTAGGGCAAGAAAAATATTGTGGCCACGACCTCCAGACAGGGCTCCTCTGCACAACAAAAACAAATGGATAAGGTTGTGGAGGATTACGGGGACATATTCACCTCACCCACAGGGGTTCCTTTGCACTATCAGGTCAAGCACCTGATTGATCTGACCCCAGGTGCGCCGCTACCCAATGGACCAATCTATCGGTGCTATATTCTGGAGAATGATGAAATCAAGAGGCAGATTCAGGAGTTGTTGTAGAAAGGTCACATCAGACCAAGTTCATCGCCCTGTGGGAGCCCGATCATGTTGGTATAGAAGAAGGATGGGACGTGGAGACTCTATATTGACTATCGGGTGCTGAACAAGATCACTGTTCGGAATAGGTACCCAATCCCACGGATTGATGACCTTCTGGACCAACTCAAAGGTGCAAAATATTTTAGCAAGATTGACCTGAAGTCTGGGTATCACCAGGTACCAATTGAACCCTCCGATGTGTGGAAAACTACCTTCAAAGCCAAGGAAGGCCTTTTCGAATGGATTTTCATGCCTTTCGGGTTGACGAATGCTCCCGCAACCTTCATGAGGATGATGGATGACATCTTGCGGCCATTCACCAACTCATTTGTAGTAGTTTACTTGGATGACATTCTGATCTTCAGCCAGACTTGGGAAGAGCACCTTCACCACATCCGACAAGTCCTCCAAACACTGTGGCAACACAAGTTGTGTGCCAATTTCCAGAAGTGCACGTTTGGCATGACCTAGGTTCAATATCTGGGATACATTATTGATGAAAGGGGGGTGCATGTGGATCCAACCAAGATCCAAGTCATTCAGGATTGGCCGGCCCCAACCACTATAACAGAGCTTTGCAGCTTTCTGGGACTTGCTAATTTCTACCGTAGATTCGTGTTGGGATTCTCTCATATCACTTGGCCCTTCAGTCAAGTCACCAAGGGAGGAGTGAGAGAAAAATTCTTTTGGTCAGAACCTCAACAGAAGGCGTTCACAGAATTGAAAAAACGCCTCTGTTCTGCCCCAGTACTCACTTTACCAGACTTGCAACAACCATTTGAGATCGAGACAGATGCCTCTGACTATGCTATTGGAGCAGTTCTTACTCAACAGGGACATCCAGTGGCATATCACAGTGAGACATTGTCTGACACAATTCGCAAGTATCCCACTTATGACAAAGAAATGTATTCCATTGTGCAAGCTTGTCGACAATGGACGCATTACATTTTTGGGAAGGAAACAATCATCCACACATACCACTGGCCTCTACAGTTCAGACAGACACAAGGGAAGTTGCAGAATGATCGCCATCAGAAGTGGTCCACATATCTGCAACAGTTTCATTTGAACATCAAGTACAAAAAGGGTAACACCAATAATGTTGCAGAGTGCCTCAGCCGACCACCGATCGTGGCGCTCACCACCATGCTCAACTCTTGTGGGCATGAGCCTTCTGATTGGCTGCTTCTCTATGAGAGTGACCCAGAATTTAGCCACACTTACAAGGCACTCTTGGGGGGTACGCAAGTTCCAGATTTTCACCTCCAAGATGCACTTTTATGTCACCTGGGACACCTTTGTGTTCCTTCAAGTGAGCGTGCCAAGATGATATGGGAAGCACACTACAGTCGAGTCGCTGGGAATTTCAGGGTTGAGAAAATAGTAGCAATCCTGTAGAAGTATTTCTATTGGCCGAACCTTCGAAAGGATGTCGAGAAGAACATCAGATCTTGCACTGCTTGTGCCATTGCCAAATTGACCATCAAGAAGCAAGGCCTATATACTCCGCTACCTACCCCTAGTCGACCTTGGGAATCCATCTCCATGGATTACATGTCGGGCCTGACTTCTAATAAGCAGGGAAATGACTATGTTTTCGTGTTCATCGATAGATTCTCGAAGATGGCCATCATGGTAGCCTGCAAGAAGAATATCACAGTAGAAGCCACTGATAAACTCTTCTTTGAACAAGTGTGGGTGCACTTTGGGATCCCACAGTCTATCATATTAGATCGAGATAGCAGGTTCCTCAGCACATTTTGGTCCAGCCTCTGGTCAATTTTGGATACCAAGCTCACCAAGTCCACAGCTTTCCATCTCCAAACAGATGGCCAGACAAAGGTTGTCAACAGAATGATTGTACACATTCTGTGCATGTACAATTCAAAGCATCCACGCACATGGGACGAGAGCCTCCCATATGTACAACATAGTTATAATCAATCTCTCCACAGTTCAATCGGCCATAGCCCCTTTTAGGTGGGCATGGGATTCCAACCACTATGTCCTATTGACGTAGCCATACCCATTGCAGCTGCTCAGGCCGATTCAGCTCATGTCCAGTCTGAAGTTGACAAAGCAAGCAGCTTCATCGAGAAAATTCAACACATCTGCCAATAGGTTCATGATATATTGGACCGAGCCAATGCCAAGTACAAGCAATGCCATGATCAACACTGGGTGCCACACAACTTCCAGGTGGGCAACAAAGTATGGCTACATTTGCAGAAGGAGCGCCTCACTGGACCCCACCGCAAGCTTCACCCACTCTGATACGGGCCATACACCATCACCAAGGCTATAGGGAACAATGCCTTCGAGCTCAGTATTCCACCATTCCTTGGTCTGTCCGCACTACCAATGTGATCGCCTTCTGTCTACTTCCACCTCATCGACACCTCGTACATTGCGGTACCAACTCACATCAACAACAAAGAAAAGAACCTGCATCGCATGGAACAGGCCACCACAGATTGTATCATGGACATGAAAACAAAGAGCACTTGCCAACAGAACATCCAACTGTATCGGGGTGTCAAAGCTGGCCAACTCCTGCACCAAGGCAAGTGGTTCACCAGGGACCAAGTTCAGCAGAAGTTTCCTCATCTCATGGAGGAACTCAACGCAATGGGGACCATTGCTTCCTAAGGGGGGAGGAATGATCCAGATGGATATTGGTGGCCACCCACCTATTCCACTTGGGGCCCCACCATTGTCTGTTTCAGTTTTTTTTCAGTTTTGGTACAACTTACTATTTTTAGCAGTTTTTCGGGTCCTGAACTTCTGGAGCCATTTTGAGGCCCTAAACGACGTTTTTTTGAGCATCGCACCCTCTAGAAAATATCATTTTGTTCCAAAATGATATCATGGTGAAAGTTTTAGTCCTCGGATAGATATTTCTAATGATGTATCATATGCATCAAATGGAGATAGTATGCTAAAGTTACGTCCCTGGGAAGTTGAAACACAACTTTACCCAAATGGGGCCCATATTTTTGGTGCTTCATCTCCTAGGGTTAGGTTTTTGGATGTTTAGGGTTCTCCATTGTCTCTCAATAATAAATAGGCCCTCGAGCCTCATTCTAACTCAGTTCAGAGGCCTGTAGCTACCACATCTCTTCTCAGAGATAACTACCAGTGCCCTAGCTAGTTTTATTTCCTTTCTGTCTGTAAGCAAATTTCAGTTCTTTGATATTAATGAAATGAAGTGTTATTTCCGTTGCATCTCTGTATTCATGGTTATATTTTTATTCTGTTGCGTTCCTGCATAAATCTAGATCAATGTTTGACACGGAAAATCATAAATATGCCACAATAGCTACTCCATTCAACACATGCACAGGCAATACAACTTAGATGTTGATGGCAAAGTATGGGATAGAAAAAAATATCCTAGATGCTAGTTGTCTCACAACAATTAATTCAGATTTTACATATTGGTATGATGTTGTGGTGAAGTTCCCAGTTTCTAACCAAAAGAAAAAGTAAAAGATCAACATAACATACACTGCCAACATGTAACCTAGCCAATGGCTTCATCATATGCCTCATGCTAGGAATTAGATTTTGCATACTATACCAGCGATAGTTAGGTTCTAAATTTCAACCTGATTATTTCAGACAACGTATAAGCAGTAGTAGAGAAGTCCTATAATAGAACTTCCATCACATTATAGTGATTTTGTTGTAGCATTTGTTTTAGTTTTAGGGCTGTAAATTTTTGTAGATGTTCTATGCTTGATGCAAATTTACTTTTATAACAGTAATCACATAAACAGTTAAGTAAAAATTCTGATAGAACATACCAGTGGATCTATAAAAGACAAACCAGAAACAAGAGAATGTGTTGGTGCGTTATGGCGGTCAGCAGGATGCTTCAACCAGCAAATTCTTCTTGGTCGGCCAACCCAAAATGTGTCACAACAGTCCTCAAATCAATTATCCAGTCAACTCAAAGTCAACCCTAGAAAAGTCAACGCAGTCTAAAAAAAGTCATTGTAGGGCAGCAACAATAAAGTCAATGTAGCTCCAACTTCGGTCAACCTTTTAACCTCAACTTTTGTGCCAATGAGTACGGCCTTCAAAAATCGAACTCTCCACAAAATTTCAGCTCAAACGGACCATGTGTTGACCAAATTCAACGCTGGTCAAACTTTCCCAGAAACCCTAACTACAGAAAATTTCGTCCAGAAACCCTAACTACAGAAATTTCATCCTTTTTCCAGTTGTAGCTACTTCGTCCTTTTACCACATGAGAACTGCTTCTTAGATGCTCGTATCCAATGATAAGAGTGTGGATGAGATGAGTGAAAAGCTCTCCAATGTTGACTGTATTTATTATATCCATCATTGAGGTGTGTGACACATCTGTTGGGGGTGTAAAACCTTAAGGTGACTTGCACTTAAATTTATTATAAATAATAAATTCAAAATAAATGTTCTGCTCATCATATTAAAATCAATTTTATATCGATTTTACACCTCTCCGAAAGAGGAATCCAATACAAATATTGGAATCTTCATCTGAGCATCACAAGATGGAGTTTGGACCTAGTTGTCCAAATTTAACACTCCCTCTCAACTAGGGAGAACTCCATCCACCAGTGCAATCAAACATTGTGCGTCATCCCACCGTAACTTGCTTTGCTGGCCTCTTTATTTCAGAACAGAAGTGGGTCAGTCACAAAGACATCATCCCCCGACTGACATAATCAGTCCAGAGGTTCCAAACCTCTATCAAACTCATGAAGAGTATCCAACCAACCCAAAGTTGGTTCATCTGACCCGAAGTCAGGCAGAGGTCCCAGACCTCACAAAACTTGATCCCAGATCAAGTGGTTTGACCGTGCCATCCTAGATAGAGAGTACAGCAATCTCTGATGCGTCCATCAGTCTTTGCTAATAGTCTCTAGCTTTTCCCACCTCATTGGCCAAATGAGAGGTACTTCCCATGAGCCCTGAACTCAATGGGTAGGATGCATACGGGGCACAGATAAATGAGTGGTGAACCAACTCAATAATCACAAGGGTGGGGCAGAAGCATTATGAGTGCTTATAGCTCCGAGAAGCTATCCCCAAAGCCCCCCAGAGCTCCCAGAGCTCATCGTCCAACAGGACCCACATCATAGGGTCTTTCCACGACACCAAGACTCTCACGGAAGGTTAGGAACTTGACCTTCCTCAGGGGCTTAGTGAGAATATCCGCGACCTGCTCATCAGTTCCTATATGATCGAGCCTTACGGCGCCTCGCTGTACCATATCCCGGATAAAGTGGTACCCGATATCAATATGCTTGGATCGGTCGTGGAACACAGGATTCTCAGTCATACGAATCCCACTCTGATTATCACAGAGTATCACAGTGGTATCTAGCACATGTCCAAACAGCTCACTAAAGAGCTTCCGCAACCAAACTGCTTCACAACAGGCCATACTAGCAGCAATGTATTCGGCCTCCGCGGTGCTTAAAGCCACCGACTTCTGCTTCCTGCTCATCCATGAGATCGAAGCAGAACCAAGATTGAAGCAGCATCCCGATGTGCTCTTACGATCCACCACACTGCCAGCCCAATCGGCATCAGTATATCCACGGAGTGTCATGCTCCCGGCAGTGTATCTCAGCCCATGGTTTATCATGCCCCGAAGGTATCTCAGAAGATTCCTGGCACCAACCCAGTGAAAGTGATGAGGCTCAACCATCTGTTGACTCAAAGTGTTCACTGCAAAACATATATCTGGACGG
Source organism: Pinus albicaulis (assembly GCA_034641835.2). Lineage (NCBI taxonomy): Eukaryota > Viridiplantae > Streptophyta > Pinopsida > Pinales > Pinaceae > Pinus > Pinus albicaulis. The sequence goes on along the minus strand of CM076570.1, from coordinate 1,281,419,783 downwards.
GTGTTCACTAAGAACATCAGGGCCCCTACGAGTTGACAATACTCAGTAGGATTTGCCAATACGGGCTCAGCAGCGCTGCCACTCAACTTCTTGAAGTTGAGTTCCATTGGTGTTGACACGGACTTGCAATCCACCATACCAAATCTTTCCAGAAGTTTCACAATGTATTTTCCTTGAGAAAGGAAAATCTCTCCAAGTCTCTGCCAGACCTCCAATCCTAGGAAGTAGTGCATCAATCCTAGGTCCTTCATCTCGAACTCAGCAGCGAGCTCCCTCTTGCATTGATGAATGAGAGGGTCATCACCTGTCAGAAAGAGGTCGTCCACATACAACACCGGAATGAGAGGCTTCCCCTGGACAACCTTGAAGTAAAGGTTCGGATCAGCATTACTTCGAGTGAAGCCCAGCTTCATCAAGTAGTTATCTATCCTCTCGTACCAAGCTCTGGGTGCTTGCTTCAACCCATAGAGGGCTTTCTTCAACCTGCAGACATGAGTGTCCCGATCCTGGACTTCAAACCCCAGAGGTTGTTCTACATACACCTCTTATTTTATTGCACCATGCAGAGAAGCCGTCTTGACATCCATCTGATGAAGACTCCATCCTTGCATAGCAGTAAGGGCTATGATTGATTGAATGGTGGTATATCATGCCACAGGTGCAAATATGTCATCATAATCTATTCCTTCCTTTTGAGAGAAGCCACAGGCAACAAATCTTGCCTTGAACTTTTCAGCACTTCCATCAGATCCATGCTTGATCTTGTAGAGCCATTTCATGGTGACAACTGATTTGTCCTTTGGTCTTGGAATCACATCTCAGACATCATTCTTCATTATGGACTCATATTCTTCATGCATAGCATCCTTCCAGACTTGATGCTTTACGACTTCCTCAAAAGATCCAAGTTCAGATTGTACAATAGTACTCATGGCAGCCAGATACACTTGGTATCTACACGGCTTCTTGCTTTCTCGGAATGTCCCCCTCGGGGCAGCATGTCCCTTGGCATCTTCGAGAGTGTCCCTGAGCCATGATGGTCTCTTTCTCAGTGAAGGAGATGGATCGATTGGGTCCATTGGTCCTTCAACATCAGGCATTGTCTCATCCTGTAGTTCTTCTTGATTTCCAGGCCTTGCTTCATGATTTTCCTCAGATCTTGGAAGATCTACTACTTTCTTCAAGGAAGCATCTTCATCAAAATTGACATCATGGCATATCTCTACTTCCCTTTGACCATGTACATAGACTCTATAGGCCTTAGAGGTTTTGCTATAGCCCACAAACATTCCTTTCTTCCCAGAAGAATCTACCTTACTTCTCTTTTCTTTTGGCACATGAAAATAAACAAGACATCCAAAAATTCTAAAATGTGAGACGTTAGGTTTCTTACCAGTGAAAACCTCTTCGGGATTTTTGGAGTCCAGGGTGGAATGAGGGCATCGATTTTGAATGTATATAGCAGTATTCACAGCTTCTCCCCACATAAACTTCTGTAGACCTTGGTCACATAGCATAGCACGGGTAGCTTCCACAATGGTCATGTTTTTTCATTCAGCAACGCCGTTTTTCACAGGAGTATAGGCAGTAGTAGTCTCCCTCTTAATGCCATCTTCTCTGCAAAAGTCCTTGAACTCATTTGACTCATATTCAGTGCCATTGTCGGTCCTAAAAATCTTGATCTTCTTCCCTGTCATATTTTCCACCAAGGCTTTGAACGTACAAAACCACATGAAAGCCTCATCCTTCTTCTTCAAGAAGTATATCCAAGTTTTGCGGGAGAAGTCACCAGTGAATGTCATATAGTAAGAACATCCTCCTAGGGATGTCACAAGTAGCATACCAGATAGATCAGAATGGACCAGTTGCAAAATATCAGATGTCTTTGTGACACTTGAGGGGAAAGGTCCCCTTGTATGTTTTCCTTCAACACAACCCTTACATACACCTTCATGATTATTTCCAAAATCGGGCATCCCTGTCACCACCTTCCTTGCTTCGGGAAGGGGCCTTGTAATGAAGGTGTCCAAACCTCCAGTGCCATAGTTCAGTTTTCCGGATAGTATCACATGTCATAGCTCCTAGTGGACTTCCTTCAACCTAGTAGAGTGTTCCAACTCTAAAACCAATCACGATAGCTTCCTTGAGATTCTTCTTCCACATGTGCACCTTTCCATTAGTGAATGCCACATTAAAGCCTTTGTCTTCGATGGCTGATATAGACACAAGGTTCTTCTTCAATTTTGGTATATAGAGTACATCCTGCAAATGTAGGACTTGTCCTTGAGAAAAGTGGAGGGTCATAGTCCCTGTCCCTTTCATGGGATATGTGACATTATCTGCAAGGAGGATTTCCAGATTAGTATCCTTCTCAACCATGTCAGAGAGTGCTTCCTTGAACCCAGTGATGTGTCTTGAGGCACCACTATCTATCAGCCAGACATCCATAGTGTTGGGTGGGGATGCAGCAGAGAGGGCAGATACAAGAATGTATTCATTTCTTTTATCAAAAACATTTAACTCCTCATACCTGGAGTTTCTAGACCTTTTTAAAGGTTGATTTTTTCCGCTAGAGGGAGCCTTCCTCTTTCCTTTGGACCTATCATTTCTTTGATTTCCATTCCTCTGGTTGTTGTTGTTGTCATCACTATCGAGAGAATCCTTCTTGAAAGGAAATTCTCTAGCATAGTGACCAGGCCTATGACAAGTGAAACACTTGCCCTTCTTTCCTTGGGCCCTTGCTCTTCCTTTGTTCTTAGGACCACCAGAGTTCTTATTTCTAGAATGAGCAGCGTAGGCAACATTTCTGTCATTTTCATATTCCTTCATTCTTGTCTCTTCTTGCATGCATCTTGATAGTAGCTCGTCAAAGTTAGGAATTGTATTATTATTGAGAATGGTAGTGTTGAATACTTTCCATTCATATGGGAGCCCTCCATGTGCGATGAGTACCATCTCACGATCGGCTATTATCTCCCCAATAGCCAACAAATTGTTCCTGATCTCGGTCAATTTCAGAAAGTATGTTTGGACAGACTCATCCCTGCCTTTCTTCAGATTCTTAAATTGATTCTTGAGGAATAGCACTTGGTTTGCATTGTTTACTTTTAACATTTTTATTAGCTTATCATACATCTCCTTGGTTGTGCCTAGCTTAGATATGTAGGCAACCAGACTTTTATGTATGGATTCCCTGATCATTAGCTTTGCTTTGATCTCCCCCTTCTTATACTTGGTTTTAGCAGCAGCAGTAGCAGTGGATGGAGGTTCTTGTATCTTACCCAGTACATAATCCATGAGATCATGGTCTTCCAATTTGCGATCTAATATCATCTTCCAAGCATGGAAGTCATCTCTTCCAGTCAACTTGTCGTCCTCCTTGAAGACATAACTTGTGGAACTCATTTTTCTCATTTGGTGATTGCTATAAGTTAGGGCTTGTCTTCACCTCAGCTCTGATACCATGTAAATTTTTGTAGATGTTCTATGCTTGATGCAACTTTAATTTTATAACAGCAATCACATAAACAGTTAAGTAAAAATGCTGATAGAACATACCAGTGGATCTATAAAAGACAAACCAGAAACAGGAGAATGCGTTGGTGCTTATGGCGGTCAGTAGGATGCTTCAACCAGCAAAGTCTTCTTGGTCAGCCAACCCAAAATGTGTCACAACAGTCCTCAAATCAATTATCCAGTTAACTCAAAGTCAACCCCAGAAAAGTCAATGCAGTCCAGAAAAAGTCAATGCAGGGTAGCAACAATAAAGTCAACGCATCTCCAACTTCAGTCAACCTTTTGACCTCGATTTTTGTGCCAATGAGTACGGCCTTCAAAAATCGAACTCTCCACAAAATTTCAGCCCAAACAAACCATGCATTGACCAAAGTCAATACTGGTCAAACTTGCCCAGAAACCCTAACTGCAAAAAATTTCATCCAGAAACCCTAACTGCAGAAATTTCGTCCAAAAACCCTAACTGTAGAAATGTCATCCTTTTTCCAGCTGCAACTACTTCGTCCTTTTACCACGTGAGAACTGCTTCTTAGAACTGCTTGTTTGGGACAGCTGGTCTTTTATCAGAACTGCTTCTTAGATGCTCGTATCCAACGTTGATTGGTGGTAATGATAATATTGGAACTAGTCCTCTTTTGAGTATGAATTTTGATGGGTCATGTACTAAAACTAGTGCAGGTGTAGGGATATGGCTTTACAATACAGAAAAAAATCATTCTAAAGCCTATTCATATAAATTGAATTTTCAATACACAATTGACATAGCAGAGTATGAGGCACTTCTTTTAGGGTTGCAGTTATTGAAGAAATCAGGAGCCCAGAAGATAACAGTTCATGGAAATGCAAAATTGGTAATTAGGCAAGTGAAAGATGAATGCATGGTTAAACATCCCAGACTTAAAGCTTATAAGGTTGATGCCATGGATTTGTTAAAATATTTCAAAGAATTCCAACTTACCCTTGTTCCTAAAGACCAAAACAGTTTTGCCCATGGATTAGCCCTTATTGCTAGTACATGTCTGAGACCTTGGGAAAGCAAACAATATACAATTCAAGAAAAATTCAGACCAGCTGTCCCAAACAATAAAAGGTATTGGCAAGGCTTTGGGGAAGAAAAAAAAATAAAAGACTGTCCTACTGAGGATATACCATCTTCCCAAGAAGAAACTTCTTCCATTGCTGATATCAATCTGTCATCCAAAGAACCTGAATTTATATTAGAAGCAAGCATAGATTTAGAGAAAGAAGACATTTAACTGCTTATTGAGTTGCAGGTTAAAGATGATGATGCTTCCAAGGAACATACTGAAGATATAGTCCTCAAAGTTGATGTCTTGGAAGCAAACAATCTACCAACGATGGAGGACCAAAAGGAAGAGAGATCTCACCTTTTCTTTGTTGATCCTATGGAAGAGTGTGTGGAGGTCCCAACTGGCTCAAATTATCAAGAATGGATCCTTTGTAAGAGCCAAATGCATGACAAGTTGTCACCTTCTGTGATAGCCTTGGTTTTGAAGATTAATCTTCAAAATGTACTATGGTTACCTCTAATTAGTAGCCAGTTTCTCTATTCCTTTTTTTCACTACTCAACTGGCTACATTGGCACTTTTGTATCATATGAGAATGTAAATACTCCAAGTTAGATTAGGTTAGATAGGAATGTTAATAAAGCTCATTTTTGAGCATTTAGTTAGTTGTTGATTTTTGTCTTGAAGAAAAAGGAAAAATACAAAAACAGTAGAAGATAGAAAAGAGGGCAGAGTGAAAACAAGAAAGGTATAGCCCCATACCAAAAAGAGAAACAAAATCTGCAAGCTCAAATGCAACTCCTAAAGAAACACACTTCTAGTTAGTTATACAACCTAATCATGACTAATTAGTTTTAAATTTACTGCTGATAGGTTAGTGAAATATATTTTCCAAACAGCTTAATCTTGGCTTACCAGTTAGGTAGATTAGGATAGAAGACAAGGGTTCAAACAAGCTCAAAATCTGAACCTATGAATTCCAAAAAGAAAGAATGGCTCTAACTAGATCAAATATTGAGCCAAGGATATAAGCAAATTGGTTCTAATATGCCCAAAACTTGAACTAGATAACAAAGAGAGAATAGCTCAAACAAACTTAAAATCAGAGCTGAAGAAACAAATGAAGGAGGTTTTTAAACTTTCAGATCTTAAGCCTTCACCATTTTGCTTTATTTTTGTGCAAATTTTAGTCTATGTGCAGCTTTTCTTTATGCCATAGACCAATAACAAGTTAGACTGTTTAATCCTAGCTTGGATTTTTTTAAATTTCTATTTTAGAATTTAGAGAATAAAAATCTATCAGACAGTCTGATCCTGACATATAGTAGTTAGGTAGAGAAGCTTATGAACTCAACTGTTTAATCTGAGTTCATGGAGAAATAAGGGTAGACTTAGAATAGTTTTATGTTTTCAATAAAAGAATAAAGTGTTGATGTTTAAGGTATGCAAGTCCAAATGCACCTTCAGAAGAAAAATGCTAGGAAGTATGTGTGTCGGTAGCTGTTTGGGGAAGAATTTTTCTGTTGATATGTCTAAATGTTCTGCTCATCCTTCAAGCAGTTGATCAGAGAAGAAGAAAAGGTTTTCAAGGTATAAGGCCACTGATCTACATCCAGATAAAGCTTTTCTGAGGTTCTTGACACCTCAAAGGAGCTGCCATTCCAATTTGGAGCTGATGTTAGCCACCTATAAAAATTTGTCATATCAAATGGTGGCTAAAATCTTTTTTAGCCTTCAAGAAATGATTTATGTCCAAGATTGTGAGTTCTTGAAGTCTTGTGATGATCTTTGTCCTTTGAAATAATCTTCACTGTTGTTTTCCTCTTAGTCCTGAAGAACCTTGCCGCTTACTAAGAGAAAGATTGCTTAAAAAAATCCCCCTTTCACTCATTTTTATCCCTTTTTCATAAAAATTCCTTTTCACATTTTAAACCTCCTTTCCCCTTTAAAAACCTCCAAAAATCCCTTTAAACCTGTGAAAATTCCTTTTGTAGGTTTAAAAACCCCTTTTTCTCCTTCTATCAAAAGCCAAAAAAGCCTTGAAAAACCTTCATTTTGGCCTAAAAAACCAAATTTTCTATTAAGGCCTTAAGCCCCTTTGGCCTTAGCCCCAACTCCTTTTCTCCACATGAGACCCAAAGCCGTAACCTAGAGCTAAACCCCATCACACAATCACAATCAGGGTTTTCTTATTTTCTTATTTGCCTTTTTCTTTCAAAAAACTCCGATGCGATCAAGCCTTTTTATTTTAAACCCCCTATCTCCTTGCCTTATTCACAAAACCATAGCCCCACAATCGAGCGCTAAAAACACTAAAAAACCTTTCCCGAACCTTATTTTTCCTTTGTTTTTTATAAAACCCAATGATATGTTTTGAAACAAATCTGGGCCATTGATCTCTGCAGATCAACGGCCATCGGCTCATCACATCACAAAATCCACATGAGCCATTCCATTTTTCATCTTTTTCAAAGTTCCAATGCGATCCCTCTGATTCAATCTTGGCTTTCGATCATCCTTCTGATCCGATGGTCAGCGCAACATCGCATCGCAACTATTTTCTTATCCTTTCCTTTTCTTCCTCTGACGCAAATCCTTTTGATTTAATCTTAGTCGTCGAATCCACAAGAACCGATGGTTGAGATTCAATCGCATTCCCCCTTCTGCCTTCCACTGATGTCCTCCGCGATTTTATCCTGACCGTTGATCTCTCAAACCGATCCAATGGCAGGTGCTTAATCACATATCGCAAATACAAAATCCATGGTGCTTTTTCCTCTTTCCTATTCTCCGATGTGATTTAATCCTAACCATCCATACCATTACATCCAATGGCTAGCGTTGCATCGCATCCCGCTCTTATATCACATAAGCCTCCACCATCCCAACCTCTGATTTAATCTCCACCGTTGATATTTTTGGATCATACGATCCACATTGCTTCCACTCTTCGCACTTCACCCTTTTCATTTCTCCCCATCAATAGATCTCGACCGTCCATTCCCAAGATCCAACAGTCAGGATCTAAACCACCATTTGACCCCACCTACCTTTCTGCCCATGCATCTTGCCCTCCATCGTGTGTGATCCGCACCGTTGCATCTATTGTCCCTCATCTGACGACTGAGACTCCTTTTCATGTTTTTTCTGCACCCATGAGTTAACATCTAAACATTACGCAAAATAGACGGTATTGGGAGGGACACGTGTCAAGCAATGCACCGTATGGCGTTATTTTTTGTGAAAACTACATACCACCCAAAAATAATGCGTAAACCATTCTGGTTTTCTGCTAAACCACCTTCTCCACTGCATTAAAGTTTCACCTTTTGATCCCCACTATTCATCCTTTTGATCAAACGACTCTCATCTATTCTCACCCCCATTTAATTTTTCATCCACCTATTCCCCTAAGCATTTCATTGATACTTCTTCGTCGTTGATCTTCGAAGATCGACGATCCCGATTAAATTTCCTACCTTTCATTATACCATTTCCCCCTCTGCATTATAAACTCCCAATCAATATCTATCGTTCCTCATCCTGATCGAACGACCTGGACTTAATATTAAACTTCATTCACACAACCACTTCCCAATTAACCCCATCAAGCGATCTCAACCATTGGTTTCTTTCATCCAACAGCCACGATGTAATCCCACACCCAAAGCCTCCAAAGTAGTTTAAACCTATCCACACAGGATTTTTATAACTTTGTTTGTTTTTTGTAGGTTATAAAGGTTTTTTCTACAGTTTTAAAATGAAACAAAGGCCCAGGGATGACAATCCCCAGGCCATTTATTCATGAAGAAGGTGAATCTACACAATTCAAATTATGATTCCACATGTGCCTCATGAGCATTTGTGAAGTCATAAAGACCTCTGCGCACCTGCAAAACAACAAAAACACAGTAAACCTTAATCAGACAAAGAGTATCGGTGTTACAGCATAAAATCAAAGCAAAGATGAAGAATGAAAGATTTTTAACATATTTTTGAGGGATTAAGGCATAAATTCAACTATCAAAGGCCTAATCCACATAGTTAAAAACAGTATGAAGACCTAAAGACAACAATTAAGCCTAATTAGGCCTAAAACACAGAGAAAATCACATTAAAGGTGTTTTAGGATAAAACAAGGAAATCTATCAGTCTGAAAAGCCTCCACTGCCACATCCGAGGCAAATTGAATCCTCTCCAGCTACCAAAGTGCCACCTACATCCTTCGATAAATTAGAAGAAGGCAGATTTATTGCTTCAGTCAGTGATATTTTTCCTAAAAGGCAACCAGAGTTATTGCTAACTCGCCTCAAGAGCTTTAAAGTCAACAAACTCTCCCAAGTAGCTAATAACTTAATGAAAAACCAATTAATACAGAGAAATATCAGAAAATCTTCTCTATTGAGCCCCTCAAAGGCTGAGAAGCATTAAAATGTATTAATTCAACCTAGAGATCTTTTCTCTCATCCCACCTCCTCATTTCTTCTATAAATACTTCTGTAGAAGACGAGACAAAGGTTGGTCTCTGCATATCTGTTGCATGTAAATAGTTTATTGAAGTTGTTGTAGCACTATTTGTAATTGAAGATACCTAAGCTAAGATGAGATGTTTGAAGCTATAGATACCCAATGGACTTGAAGATTGTAACTGGTTTGAACATCAAATACAAGCTGATTTATGGGATCCTAGTCTATGTCAATGGTGATGTGTTTCTTATTATAAATTGTTATTTTCTTTTTGTTTCCATTCTGTCCACTTTCTCTGATAAAGAACATAAAATATAGAGCTAGGATTGACACTCACAAGTACCCTACTCTCACTGATAAGCTTTATCTCTATGTTTTCCTCCTTTGTGTATTTAGGAATGATTTAATACAACCCAAGCAATTATGGAATGTTGGTGTTCCCACGTCTTACTCTCTGAACTTTAAACAGTGTTCTTGAATGTTATTTTCATTACCTGCTAAGTATAGTTGGACTAGGAAATTTTATGGTTTGCCCTGTCTCCTAGTTTTATCTCCAAAGGTTGTTTGAAAGTTTCCCTGAAATTATGTTGAAAGCAGGATAGGTTCAAAGTCCTTACTTGATCTTAGACTACTTTTATGTTTATCTTGAATGTTTTCCTTTTGAATATGCTAAAATCAGGATAGGTTCAAAGTCCTTACTTGATCTTAAGCTATTATTTGTGTTTTTAAATGTTTTCTATTGAAAGTGCATCAAAAGCATGCTAGTTTCAAAGTACTTACTTGATCTTAGATAACTTTTATGTCTTTCTTAAGTGCATGCCAAAAGTAGGATAGTTTCAAAGTACTTACTTGATCTTAGCCTGCTCTTTGTTATTCATCTGTTTGATTCCCCTTCTTATTGTTTCATTCCATTCCATAAAATCAACTTAAAGAGATCCTTCAACATAGATGACTTGCGCCATGGACCACTCTTGAACCTTGCTGTTTCAATTAAATCCTCTTATGACTACATAGCCCAATGGATTGAAGCTGATCCTTTCCTATCTTATTAGCTGAATCATCCCTTCACTTTCATATATCTTTACCCTTCATTTAGACTTCCTTCACCTTCATCATATATTTTCCCAACCAAAACCAAACAAAACCCTGTTCTTCATAACTAGCCTAATATCACATTTCAAGCCTTTAAAGATAAATCATCTTTGCACTTATAGAGAGATCCCTCTCTAGATTTAGGAGGGCTAGATCCTAGAATCCCAAAGTGGTTCATATGTAGGCTTTGCAGTTTGTATTTTCCAATCTTGCAAATTACAGAGACCTAACAGGTCCCTCCCCCTGCATTTTGCAAATTTTAGATGTCATCCTTGCAGCTTATAAATAAAACTTAAAAGGTGTGATGTGTGTCTGCGATCCAGTCCCATTTTTTCCATGCCACATCACTCACCTCCTCCCCTGAGCTTCGCACTTCATGTTTTTTAGTGTTTACATGCTCCGCAGTCGTAACTAAAAGCTAAGAATTACAATGTGCACTGCGGTCCGGTCCCACCTACCCTCCACGTCACCTCCCCTTCGCATCGCATCACCTATTATATTATTTATAACTAAAATTTTAATTCTACAAAGTGCACAGATGCGATGCAGCCTCAGAACTACAATTTAAAAATTTTCAGATCCAGGCAATTGAGTTTTGCACTATTTTATTTGAAAAAGGGTTGAAACATGGAAAGAAGTTCTAGGCTGGTAGCAAAAGGAATTTTAACCAAACTTGCTATATTATTATGGCATAAAGGACTTATGTTGGAAATAAGCCCCAACAAGGCACGTCAGCATGGGAGGTCAATTCGGGAAAAGGACGTTCAGGCAGAACTATTGTGGAGAAGCGAAAAAGCAGTAGAACGCACCAGAATTGACACCAATCAATGAGAAGCAGCCAGCATTGTACCAGATTAATTAATAAATGCCAATTTTCTTAAAAACAGATCCAGATGTGAGAGCCTCCATTGGTTTCCTCTTCGAAGCCATCATAGCCACCTCCAAATCTTACTATTTTATCTTTCGAGGATCTATTAAAGAGTTTGATGTACAAAGAGTTGCCCAGAATTAATTCCAGAGGCACTTGTTGTTAGTGATTTCTAAATCAGGCATTGCATGGCCACACTTGTCATTTTCTGCTTAATTGTAATCAATAAAAGGTTACCGACTAAGGTAGGGCAGCTGACTTAGCCTTTAGATAAATACTACATACCTTAGCAGTATCAAGGGTTGGAAAATTGGACCCTACTAAAGCTTGCATTGTAAGAAGTATTAGAACTCCGTAACTGTTGGAGCTGGGCATAAATAATAAGATACCGTTCACAAGATTCTTTAGTTATGTTAATGGTGATGTTTTTCCTCTGTATTAATATTTTCCTCTCTCTTTTCATGTTGTGCATCAATTTATCTGATTTCAAAACATAAAATTTAGATTAAGATTTGCTAAAAGAGAACCTTAATTCTGTTTGTGTTTGTTATCTTAATGTTTTCCTCTGAGACTTGAATGCAGAATTCAGAGACGGTCTTCTTTGCATTTAACTTGAACCTTAATCTCCTTCTCCCATATCATATTCACACTGCTAGTAAGATCCAATATGCATAGTTATCTTGCCCTGTGAATGCCCTTGAAAAGTTGATGCACAATTTGGCCTTTTATGGCTCCATAGCCCAATGGATTAAGTTTCACATCTCTGTCTTTTCAACCACCCAATCAATCAAACAAATAGCCCTCATAATCTCTATAACTAGCCTAATTTCTACAATTGTAACCATCAAGCTTAATTAATTTTAATCATAAAAACAAAGAGAGCACTCTTTGAGTCTAGGAAGGCTAGGTCCTGGACTCCAAAGTGGTTTGATGTTATCTTGTGTCATTTTTTCTTGCCAATATCACAAATTACAGAGTGATAACAAACTCTATACTGGCTTTAGCATTCTTTACTTTCAAATCTACAAATCACGCAAAGAGACGAGGCCTTCAAACATTGCAAGATTTTTAAAAAAATATTTTACAAAAAATACTTGGAAGCGAAGCATTCCCAGAGACATTCTATACACATATATTTATGTTTTATATATTATAATGCATATATTTCCAATTAAAATTGGCTTGTACAATAGGACCTAACTCATTGGTAAAGCAAGGGTGGTGATATTCTCCCCACCCCACCCACCCTAATTACCAAAAAGAAAAAAACATTTTAGCCCCTTATAATCCACCATGGTTATGCAAATAGAATGAATATTATGATAAATATAGTTCCTTGCATTAGTTCCAACACCTTCAAAAAAAATGTATAGAATGCCAAATTAGTTGTGGAGAATGTAGACTTTAATGCGAATAATAAACAATATGATATTATTAGGAGCATAGAAATGTGATTCACAGTATATTAGAACATAAAGGATTTAGTATAAGTCTCAAGAATTTGTAACAAGTGTTAACCTATTTAGAAGTTACAAATTCAAAATAAATATCGTGAAGTAGAATAGGAAATGAAATTGAACGAAATAACATCAGCCATTTAGCAATTACAAAAGTTATGAACCAGATTGGAAGGTGTAGAATATGAAATGTAATAGGTCATCGTCACCAAAGAGTTATAGCATGTAGAGAATATTTTTTAGAAGATATGACATGTGCCTAATTTACAAATTAGATAATAGAAACTAAAAAACTAAATATAGTTGAAGTCTATGACAAGTAATCAAATAAAGAATAAAATTAGAAACAAAAACAATTATACTATCTATCCTTGATTTTTCTTTCCATGAGAAATTCTCAAAACTATAATAAGAAATGAATGAAATGATTCGATGAAAATTGGAATAAGAAAAGAAGATGCATTGTAGTTTTTATAAGCTCTAAATCATCCTCCATATTGTTTGGGGCTTACTAGGTCCTTCACATAGTCAACAATATTTTTAGAAAAGGAAAATAATTAGTCCTCTTTCAACCATATGGGGAGTGTTCCCATTAGTGATAACAACATTCTTGGGATCACTTGGAAGCATAACTTCCCAAGTCAATCACACACCACTAAAACACCATATCCAACACAAGAACGAGAGAAGAAAGTGAACTCCCATGTAATATAGGTTTCTACTAGGCCCTCCACATTTTTCCTTTGATTATTATTTCCATGACACAAATTCCATTAAACAAGAAATTTTCCATGTGATTTTTTTTTGTTTGTTTGTTGAAAATCCACTTGCTAAAGTTGCTTATGTGTTGATGCATGTTGTAGTCACCAAAAAATTTGAGTAGGAAGAGCCAAATCTACATGTCTTTGTTTTACAATGTGGCCCTGTGGAAAGAAGATACTAACATGGATTCCACAAAATTTATGGTACTATGAATGTTGGAAAGTATCAAAGGAATGGATTCCTTGTTCCGTGCCTTGATTCAAGGAATCTTTTTGGATATCTTCTTATTCATGTACGAGTTCCATTGATCAGGACAAGTTTGAGAAGCAATTTGACTAGTGAAAGTTTGTGAAGGATGAGTTATATGCCCTCTAGTGTCCATTAAATTGCTGACTGAGAGAAAAAGTGGAGTGAGCCTCCTAAATTTTAGGAGGATCCATTTAAAGTGTCTTGAATTTTTTAACTATAAAATTTCCAATTCAATTCCTAATTTATAAAACTCACTAACAATAGCCTAATCTAAAATCTTGTAATGAGATCAAAGGCACACAATTAATCAAGAAATTCTTGAGCATGATTTTGTGAGCAAGAGAGCTCTTGGAGGAATGAGCCAAGTGCTCCTTGTGTGAATTATTGAGGAAGGAAGTTTTCTCTTTGGAGTGCATATAGAAATAGGGTAAATCCTTATTTAATAGGAGCTCAACTAGTGCTAGGAAATAGGAGATTATTTCCTAATTTTTTGTGCTGGAAACATTAGAGCCTCTAGTGAGTATAGGAGGAGGAAGAAGGTCAGCTATTAAGCAAAGGTTTTAGGCCTAGGACATTCAAGAAAAATATTTTATTTTTAGACTGGAACTAGCTTGTATGCATATAAGATTTGTTGCTCAATTTTCCTTAATAAAATTTGAAGCAAGAGAGGGTTTTCCCTATTGGGTTCCCTAGAAAAATTGTGTTTTTTGTTGTGTGAATTTTGTGAAATTATTTATGTCTATTCCATTTCTATTTGGTAGAGAAATCATGTGTCTATGTGAAAATAAAAATTTATTTCAAACTATTCATAACATCAGATCATAATTTCGTTGAAAATCTACATGGTATCAAAGTTCTGAAGAGGAATCGATCAGCATAAGAGTCCTCAAGTTTTCAAGATGAAAACTCACATAGGATAGGGATTGAGAGAGTATGATAGATTGGATGGATCCTCAAATTTTTGTGTTTGGAAGGTCTGCATATTGTTCTTGTTGGGCGAGTATGGGCTGAAGGAATTCAATGAGAAATGTGTTGGAGAACCTTTTGATCTAGATGAGTTGAGGCTCTTCCAAAAGCATATGGCCAAGGCTAAGAGGATGATCCTAGATGGACTTCAGGATCACGTATCCCCTCATGTTGTAGTAAAAAGTATAGCTAAGGAAACATGGTATGCCTTAGTCTATCTCTACCTGAATTCTTCCATGAATTGAAAGATGATCCTCAAATAGAATTTGAGGACAGTCAAGATGCATAAGGGTGATAGTGTCACTTCCTATCTCACTAGAGTTTTGGAAGTCCATGATGAGCTAGCAACTATTGGAGAGAAGCCTATAGACACATATCTAGTGCATGTGTCTCTAAATGTGTTTACCAAATATTGGAATACTTTTTTCAGAGTATTACTAGATGAGGTAAGTTGTCTAATTGGGAATGCCTATGGAGTGACTTCATCAAGGAGAAGCTAAGGCTCAAGCAAGTTTAAACTTCTAGAAATAATGGCAATGGGTCCAAGGTTAAGAAGGAGGAATGTAATATTTTTCTTTCAAGTAAATTCAAAGGCAAGAAAGGAAAAGGGAACAACGAAAAAAATCAAAAGGGTGACAAGAAGAAGACAGATCCAAGTAAGATCAAATTCTTCCATTGCCATAATTTTGGACACTGTGCTTCCAAGTGTCCAAATGGGAAGAATAAGGGGTCGAATAAGGAGCATGTAGTTGAATCATCTAAGGTAGATGAGTTTGCCTCTCAATTGGAGAAGGAATTCTCATTGATAGCTTGCATGGAAATCTCAGTAGGGAGCAATGCAAGGCTATTGATTAAGGAGCCTCTTTCCATATCACTGGAAATCGAGAGTATTTCAGCCAGCTAGATGAGAACGATATGAAAGTAAATATCGAGCTTGGAGATAATATAAAGTATGCTACTAAGGGAATTCATATTTTTAGCTTTGAAAGGGATTCAGGTAATACTCTTCATCTCAAATATGTTCTCTATGTTCCAAGGTTGAAGAAGAACTTGCTTTCAGTTGCTATCCTTGAGGATAAAGGATATGATGTCACCTTCAATAGAGGTAGGGCTTAACTCCAACACTTAGCATCTGGATGTAAAAGGTAGATACGTTTAAGGGTGAAAATCTATACAAGTTGCATGTAGATATTGGTGGAACCTTGAGAAGCAAGGCAGGATGTGAAAATGTATGTGAATTTTGGCACATAAGCATGCGACACTTGCATTCTTTAGAAAAATTCCAGAAGATTACCAACAAGAGGCCTTGAAAATATTGGAGTGTGCAAGGGATGCAAGCTTATAAAGTATGCCAACTCTTCCTTCCATGGTCAAGACAATACGTAAAAATGTATTTTGGAGCTGGTGCATTCAAATGTATAAGGGCCCTTCTCTTCTCCATCACTAACGAGACAGAATTATTATGTTACTTTCATTAATGATTTTTGTTGGAAAACTTGGATATATTTTATGGAAAAAAAAATATGAGGTCTTAGATAGGTTCATGGAGTTTAAGGCCTTGGTAGAGGAGAAAATCGGGAAGAAAATAAAGGTAGTGAGAAGTGACAATGGTGGAGAATATATCTCTAATGCCTTCAAGGGTTTTTGTGCCAGGAAGGAATTATGAGAGATTTTATAGCACCTCATAACCCTTAATAGAATGGGGTGGCTGAGAGGAAGAACAATAGTATTGCTGGAATAGCTAGAGTTATGTTGCATGATCAATATTTTCCTAGGTTCTTGTGGGAAAAAGCATGCAACACTGCAGTATTTCCACATAATAGGAGTCCAGACATGGTACTTGGATAAGCTACAATAGAGGATGTCTTCATAGGAAAGAGGCATGATGTTTCACACTTCTGAATATTTGTAACAAAGTTCTATTGTCATGTGTCCAAATATAACAAGAAGAATTTAGATGTAACAAAAAATAAGGGTATCTTTGTAGGGTATAATGAGAAATCTAAGGCATATAAGGTGTGTTAGTGTTAGTATATTAAGCCTTCTACCAGTGATAAAATATTCTCTTACAAGGTCTTGTTAGGTTCTCAAGTCAATTTTTTGTCATTTCATTAGGTTTTCAAATAACAATTTGGTCACTAGCTAGTATGTCTAGGGCTATTTCCACTCCTTTCAAAAAATTTCACATGTCGGTCCTTTTCATCACTCAGTTGAGTGTACCATCATTGAAAGGCCATCATCATGACTTCAATCAACATCATCATGGTTTTCATTCATCTTAGTATCACCATTAGGGCTTTAAGGTTAAGGTCACCAAAATTTGTCATTCCATGCGTAAATCTGGAAAAGGAGGAGTGGTAATAGGTAAATGTTTTCAATGAAATTTGGTTTTAAATTGTAATTTATGTTTCAAATATGTAATAATTTTCAAATTCCAAAGCTGCATAAGAGAGTTTCAAAGCTACATAATTTCTCAAAACAGAATGAAAAGACATGTAGTGGGCCATCCCAATACTACGAAGAAAAGTGACCATCGCAAGATATAAAATACCGATTCAAGCTCATTTTCTCATTCACCTCATTGAAGAAGATTTCTCTCACACATACCAAGGAAATTTAAGCAATTTCAAGTCAAATAAAATCCAAAATTTGATGCCAAAGTAGCCATGCTGCATTTTCTAGACTACACGTTGTGTTTTCTCTCTCAAAGGCATCAAATCTTTTTGTAAATGTTCCTGAAGGATATCAAGGTGTCTAGCATAATTTAAAAAGTAAGTTACACCTTAGAAACCCCTCCTTGCAGCTCAATTTCATTGTTTCAAAGTGTAAACCCTGCATTGGTCCCTACGTTGTGTTTTAGTAACTGTCACGTATTTTCAAAATTTTGAAGATAAATAAACTTCCCATAGACTTTTTATCCTCCCTCACACTCAAAACCATATCCCATAGCCTTCACACCCCCTAATTCCCATTTCCTAAGCTCCAAGCCCTAAACGCTAGCCTAATACTGTAGTTTTTGGCAGTTTTCCAAGCTAGGACTGTGAAAACATTCCCTAGCTCAATTCCCATACCAAATTCACTCCATTCCACTTCCTAAAGTTTCCTAAAACCCCTGTAAACCTCCCTAAATTTTCCTACTCCCATCCCCCTTCCCTAAACCCCTTCATCCTATCCCTTCACTCCCTTCCCTTGTTTTGTCCCATTAGGGTTTCTTCCCTTGCAAACAATCAAATGGAGGAGAAGAGGCCTTATAATAAGGGAGACCACCTGTTAAGATATGATCCCTTAACCATTCATTAAGTGATGTATTCACCACTATCCAAACAATGTTTTCAAATGGTAGGATGTATTCCTTTTTGTGAGCAAGTTGAGAGAGTCAAATACCATGCAAAATTGACTAAATTTTTTTCCACTCAACTTAAAAAGGACAAGGTAATGATTGCAGGGGTTACTTTCACTATATCAACTAATGTAGTAGCTGAGGCCATAGGGATCCCCAATCATTGTGAGAATTGGTTATGTTACGTGGATTAATCCCTCTTACGAACAAGAGTGATCTCCCTAGTACTCCAATGAGTAACTAGAAATAAACAGACAATATAACGGTGCATTCCTTAACCTATAGGTGAAACATGAAACATGTAGTATGTGAAAGATAACTTACCTATTAATGAAGTGCTTATAGAAGTCCTTTCAACTCTTTCCACAACAAGCTTTTCCTCAATGCTTTACAATCTCTCCAAATTATTTCCATAGCTTCTCCATGATGCGCCAAAAGAGATCTACATAGATAGAAACATTAAAAGGGATCAAAGAAAGTCACATATAAAATAAAAATTAAATGAAATATTAGTTTAGCATACAACATATAAATGAATCAATAATCAGTTATAAACCATGTAAGTGATCAAGGAATCCCACAAATATCATCGAAATATACGCAATTTGGAAAGAACAATTACTTTGTATTAAAATAAGACGGGAAAAAAAGCTTACAACCTGGTGCATTAATGTCACAAGCCTCTTCCAATGGTCTCCTTTCCTTCCCTTGATGACAAGCTCTTCAGACCCAAAACCAACAACATGAGTTTACCAATCCAAGTCTCTCTAACCTCTCATTCCTATGCTGAATTTATAGGAAGGATGAGGAGGTTTCTAGTTCCACTTCTCAAGGGATATGATCCTTAAGAAAAGGAATTTAGTTCCATATACCAAGGGATGAGGCGAAGGTATGTAGAAGTTCGAGGTTTCTAATTTGGATAAGATTCCTCAAACAAAGCTTCTAGAACTTATTTTTTTTATTTTTACCTGTGTGAATGGACCTGCACACTTTTGGTTCAGGAAAACTACGTAGGTGTGCAGGTTTTTTTCAGGAAAACCACGCAGGTGCACAGGTTTTGTTCAAGAAAATCGAGCAGGTGAGCAGGTTTTGTACAGGAAAACTGAGCCGGTGAGAAGGTTTTTTCAGGAAAACTGAGCAAGTGAGTATTTTTTTTTTGGAAAACTAAGAAGGTTTTGTTCAGGAAAACTGAGCAGGTGAGAAGGTTTTGTTCAGGAAAACAAAGTAGGTGAGTAGTTTTTGTTCAGGAAAACTAAGCAGGTGCTCAAAAATGGTTTTTAAGCAGTGAAAACCAAAATTCCTTTAGTCCCTGGTATTATTTTACTTCAAGATTCATAGGGGATTCACTTGAGACACACAATCGGATGATGATATATCTCAATTGACAGTCATGGTGAAAAATTTTAGTGTAATAGATTCCTCCTTAAAGTGCAAAGCTAGAAATTTTTTTTGATGATTGAAGTGCTTTATCATGTCAAAGGTTCGGATCAAAGACCAATTGGTTGAAGAATTGAAACAAACAATAAAGGATTACCATATGATTCTTTCATATAAACATCACTGAGGTAGGCATTCCCATACTCAGAGTAAACATAACTCAATGAATTAGTAGGGAAATACACAAAGATGCATGTCAATAGTAGACATTGTATGGATGCAACCATCAATGGATCTATATTTACAATCATTGATATTTAATAACTCCATGCATCTTGGATGGATGAAACTAGATCCAGGGTCTTGATCTTCATCTCTATCGATGCACAAATTTGACTATGCGAGTGAATGTGTTAAAGTCAAACATGGTAGAAACCACTTGATTACCAGTCAATGATGTGAACCGTTAAAATGTGCGAGATAAACCACCAATAATTTCAGTCGTCCTCAAGGTACTCTGAGTACAGTCTACATAGTGCAATTAAATTTCTTGAAGTCGAACACTCATAGAATCATTCGATCGAAGGTAAATTATGTGAACCTATTGTCGAAAATGAGAAACCTTCCATTGATGCATGCAGGCTCCAAGGTATCAAAAATTTTCGAGATCAACTTCCTAGATAGCGAGCTGAAGTCGATAGGAAGTGATCTGTAGTAGGAGGGCATACAACATGAAAATCATGTCAAGTTTTGAAGAAAAATATTTGAAGTGATTCAGGATTGACTGAGGGATGACCGAAGCGATTGAAGGTTATGAATAGAAAGGTAATTTTTACTGAGGTTTGACTTGTCTTGAACATATTGGCGACACAACATGTGACTTCGTAGCATTTGACTCAACGATAATAACCAGAACCAGCTGAAGACTTTCAATGAGGTTTGATTAACTGTGAGGCAAATGGATTTCCCAACCCAGACACACATGTGACGAAGTTTCATGTTCAAGAGTGACATACTGCCTTTAATAATACAAAAATGAATGTTTTTTCCCAACTACCCCACACCATTACTAGCAAGTGCCTCTTTGTTTTTATCAAGCTTGAGGAGGATAACATTTTCTTTTCATATAAGCTAATGCTTCAGACGAGTCCTCCAAAGTATTTTTAACAAACCCTAGGAAGGAGTGGTTCGGTCCTACTCTAATCTATTGGTCCTACACTGTTTAAGTTTTATGAGTCCAGTGTAGGGTTAACTTGATGTTATTTTCATGTTTAAAGAATCTGAAAACACACAAAAAGAAAACTCATTCAACTCGTTCAACGTAAATTTTTAATGAGCCCGGAGAAAGTAAAACTTAGTGTTTTTCATTTTTAAGGAGTCAGAAGAAAAGCATAAGTAAACTCCATGGGTTCTTTTTCGTAAAATTTAGTCTCTCAAGCCCAAAAAAGGATAAAATAATGTAGGAGAGAACTCTATTGACCATGATTAGTCAACGTATACCTTTTTCATAAATAGTCTAATTCAGTCGGGAAAAGGGGTAAACTTATTTTGAATATACGACTCTTCATTTACTTTTACGAGTTCGAATAGTCAAGTGATCGGAAATATTTTCATGTTTAAAGAGTCTAGAAAGGGATTAAAAGAGAACTCCATGGTTTCAATTTTTCATAAATTTTAACGAGTTCGAAAAATTGATAAAAACTATACTCATATGGCCAACCTTCAATTTAATTTACGAGCAGGAAAGGACGAAAAGAACTCGTCATTTCCATGTGTTTTACAAGAATGAAATATAGAAAAATAATCTCGGGCTTTTCATGAGTTTAATGAGTCTTGAAAATAATAACCGAAATGGAATCAAGATAGGTTTCATTCTTATAGAAGCTTGAGGCAGAGAAAAATGCATGCTTGAGATAAGTTTCAATGCCCCCTAAGTGTAACTTGTAAGGGAACATGCCCCCCAAGCTTCATTTCATTCACCTAAGTAGACTACCGGTTACTAATAGCTAGAAATGAAGGTCCATTTATGATATTAGATGAATGACCCGACTTAACATTTACAAGATCTAGTATAGGACTCGACTTAATTAGAAGAGGATTTGTTTCATTTTTTGAAGAGATTAACACATGAAAAGAACTATTCTCATAGAAATTTGTTTTTTTTTAAGGAGCTTGACACAAGAAAAGGCACTATGCTCAAGGGAACCTGTTTCATTTTTTAACGAGGTTGACACAGTAATAGGAACTCTCCTCATGGAAACCTGTTTCATTTTTTAACGAGGTTGAAATAGTAACATGAACTCTCCTCTTGACCTGATTCATTTTTTCACGAGGTTGACACAGTAAAAGAACTATCCTCAAAGATGTGTTTCATTTTTTAATGATGTTGACACAGTAAAAGGAACTATCCTCATGAAACCTTGTTTCATTTTTTTAACGAGCTTGACACAAGAAAAGGAACTATGCTCATGACCTAATTCATTTTTTAACGAGGTTGACACAGTAAAAGGAACTCTCCTCATGATGAACCTTGATCATGGCTTCCAACTAGAAGAAACACATGTCAAGGGACACACCTCAAGCATGGCCTGAAGAGGTCTTCATCAGAAAGAAAAAAAATTCTCTGGAAGGAACCCATGTCAAGGGACTCAATAGGGATAAGAAAATTATGTTCAAATACCCCCATAGGGTTCACCATGTCATTTAACTGATCTAAGTCAAAGGAGATCAAGCAAACAATGAGAGGCTCGCTCACATCGGTAACTGTAAACATGGGACTGACTGCCACATAATTAATCCATGGCGAGGTAGATACCTGTTTTGTGTAAGGAAAATTCAAGGGTGTCAGACTATTGGTAGTCAAATCAAGACTAGCGAATGAAAGCTAGTCAATAGTCACAATGTTTCCTTTATGAGGGAAAGACATCACGTGAAAGAGTTTCGACACGACAACTTTCATTACATAGACATAGTCTCGCCCAAGGAGAAAATTCAATTCCAAGGGGCCTTAGACTACCATAAGATCAATACACACAGTTTTACCTTCCAAGGTAATATGAAACTTAGGAAGGATCCCTAAACGTTAATTAATGGTTCTGTTAAAAGCTAACAGATTATGTGTAACAGGCACAAGCTGAGGGGAACCCAAAGCTTACAAATAAGTTGAGGATAAAATACTAACAAAAGCACCTTCATCTACATTTTTGCGATGCAAATTATTACCACGAGCCTTCACAATGATTTGGAAAGGGATGGAGGAAGGAAAACGAGGTCCTATCAGTCTACTTCAATCAAAATAAAAGGCCTCAGTACTTGGAGGGGGTTCTATATGAACATTTGAAATGCCCCATGGTGTACAAGAATGTGATGTAACAAGAAGAACCTAAGCAGTATGAAATTCACTCTCTTTAGGGGCAGTAGGATCGACCAAATGTGGAATCAAGCTGACCACTTGATCAACTAATGGATCATCAGCCTGAGTGATATGAGGTTCACTTTCCAATGGAAGAGTGGGATTGATTATACTTGGAATTATATCAATCACTTCGTCAATTAACGATAGGTTGGGAGAAAGTTTACGGTAACCAACTGGAAGTCTTTGCTGTGGAACAGTAAGGTTTTCCAACAATTTTGAGGCTTCATCCATGTGAGGGAAAATATGAGTTTGATGACTCCCTTTGCATAACCTACAAGGAAACCTAACTTTACCCTTTTTCCCAGGAACCTGACCATCACTGGTTGATGGATCAATGATAAGTTTATAGGATCTTTCTGACCATAGTTCCAAGACCTTAGGAATAGTAGGACAATTGATGATGAAGTGGTCACCCTTACAAAGCTTGCAAGTGTATTTGGGTTTACGATGCATGTTGGAGGTTGCTCAACGCTAATAACACTTACAACCATGGTTGGTTGGTTGGCTTCTTTCTGATCTTTCTTCTTCTTCTTAGCCACCTGGTTACTAGCATCAAGGCTTTTACCAAGCAAAGAAGAATAAAGGGAGGAAGACATGCTAGGAGAAGAAGGTAAAGTGTTAACATGAGGTTGGTTTTGTTGAGATGGAACTCTGTTGCGGTGAAGCATCCGATTGAGGTGGAACAATTGGAGTATTTGAGGCCAACAAAGTTGAAAATAACCATACAGGTAAACCTATTGTAAATTTAGGTAATGACAATGTAGCCATATAAGGAGGACCAACATTTCCAAAGAAAGGACAATTACTAGGATTCTCGTTAAGAGGGGTTCCTTGGTTGGTAAATTCTAGAACAATTTCCATTAGATTCAACTTCAGTGAATTTTATTAAGTATTTAAAAATATTAACAATTCAAATTCACAATCCACACCTAAGGTCTCTAAAAAGTAAAAAGAAACAAATGGACATGCACTATCAAATGTAGGAGTCAAACCACACACAAAAAATATGTTTCCACAATAAAAACACTAGTTGGTGATGAAATCCAACGTCGTAGAAATTAATGTGGAAAATTGGCGGTTGGAACAATTACCCTAACAACCTGATTAATGAAACAATATGGTGCAAGTATCTCTACTATGCCATCTCAAAGTGAAGAATACCCTCTGAAATTTCCAAGTGAGTCTAGTCAATGTCTGCTCCGGGTACAGTGGGACCTTCCCTCCATTGTCACCTTGGGAAAAATCCTAAAGATTATGGCCATTAAGGTCACCAAATGAGATAATTGCACCTAGGGGGTCATTATACGATCCAATATACACACAAGGGTACATTATCAAGTTCAATCCCCTTGAAATCTCCTCGACATAGTATATCTGAGGTTTGCTAACAAGTGACCCCAGGCTCCTCGACAATGGTTAATCTGAGGTTTATCGTTTGTATTAAGTTCACGTCTTCTATATTCACCAATGAAGTAGGTATGATTACCTCACTGGGTCCGACATGACCTCATGCTTGACTCTTTTAAGAAGAGCTTCCCAAAGCACAATTGCAACAATTGGATTTTTTCCCTACCGCAAGATACTACTGTTTGTTTAGTTGCTTTGGAAAGTTAACTACTCCCTATTCCAAAGCACTAATCCTGAACTAGATTGGTGGAAAGAGCCCTAGAAAATGTAAAAATTTCTAAATGAATTTTATTTAGCATTGTGTTATTTTGGTTTTTATTACTCAAAGGGTAAATGGATATGAAAACAATGGTGTTATTACCTGACCCAAAACTGAATGCAATCAAATTTTATAATGTGATATTTTCACTTTGATGAATCCTAACTAAAGTAAGTAGAGATGTTCCATTCACTTCCAACAGTGCAAAAATTGATAAATAAGAGAAAATATAACAAATTCTCTAATGTACTAATTTCATCAAGAAAAACTAATGATTTTTCTAGAATGTAAACTATGTAGATGTAATATATGCATAATTCAATTGAAAACTATGCAAATATAATCTATGCACATTTTTTGTTCATATTCTAAAAATGAGAATTGTAACTATGCAAATGTAAACTATGCAAGGGAATTCTCAAACACAAGATGATTCTAAATTGGAGAAAGAACAACAAGAGTAATCTCCTTCACTAATGTAATATAAGGAACCATTCAAGTGTAAGTAAATAAAATTGAGTGAGAATTCCAAAGGTCAAAAATAAAAACACTCATAGGCGATTAACACTCAGACACAATTTAGCAAATGAGGGAGAAATGTTTTTGCAAAAGAAAGAGAAAAAAGATGCAAAAATTGTTAAAAAATTGAGATAAACCTTGAAGTAATGACCAAAGGAAATAAAATTAAGAATTTCTCAAAAAGGAGAATTCAAAACACCCAATTAAATAAATAGAGACTTAATGAGACTGTAAACAAGCTAACAGGATCATAAAAACCAAAAATCTGGACTTAAATGAGAGAAACCTTAACTTTTTCAAAATTTTACAGGGTTACGCAGGTAGAGAATAGATTTCAGTGCACATGCGCATTGTTTCTAAAGAAAAATTGTGTAGATTTGTGCTCTATTTCTGAACAAAAACCGCGCAAGGAGAGAAAATTAAGAAAAAAAAAAGGATTCAATCCAAAAATTTTAATTCTTAAAAGGGTCGAAAGACATAAAAGCAAATAAAGGAGAACTCATTCCCCAGTATGGTCACCAATTTGTTACATGCATTAATACCTCTTGTGGAAAAGAGTGATCTCCCTAGTAGTCCAACGAGTAACTAGAAAAAAAATAAAATAATGGTGCTTTCCTTAGCCTATAAGTGAAACATGAAACATGTAGTATGAAAAATATCACTTACCTATTAATGAAGTGCTTGTAGAAGTCCTTTCAGCACTTTCCACAACCATATTTTTCTCAATTCTTTCCAATCCCTCTAAATTCTTTCCACAACTTCTCCATGATGTGGCAAAAGAGATCTACATAGACATAAACATTCAAAGGGATCAAAGCATCTCACATATAAAAGAAAAATTAAAGGAAATCTAATTTTAGCATACAACATATAAATGAATCAATAATCAGTTATAAAACATGTGAGTGATCAAGGAATCCAACAAATATCATTGAAATCGACACAATTAGGAAAGAAAAATTACTTTGTATTAAAATAAAAAAGGGAAAAGAAGCTTACAATCTAGTGGCTTGATGTCACAAGCCTCTTCCAATGGTCTCCTTTCCTTCCCTTGATGTCAAGCTCTTCAGACCCAAAACTAACAGCATGAATTTACCAATCCAAGCCTCTCTAATCTCTCATTCCTATGCTGAATTTATAGAAAGGATGAGGAGGTTTCTAGTTCCACTTCTCAAGGGATATGATCCTTAAGAAAAGGAATTTAGTTCCATATACCAAGGGATGAGGCGCAGGTATGTAGCGGTTCCAGGTTTCTAATTTGGATAAGATTCCTCAAACAAAGCTTCTAGAACTTACTCTTATATTTTTACGTGCATGAATGGACTTGCGCACCTTTTGTTCAGGAAAAATGTGTAGGTGCATAGGTTTTGTTAAGGAAAACTGTGCAGATACACAGGTTTTGTTCAGGAAAACTGAGTAGGTGAGAAAGTTTTGTTCAATAAAACCGAGCATGTTAGCATGTTTTGTTCAGGAAAATTGAGCAAGTGATCAGGTTTTGTTCAGGAAAACTGAGCAGGTGAGCAGGTTTTTTTTAGGAAAACCAAGCAGGTGAGCAAGTTTTGTTCAGGAAAACCAAGCAGGTGCTAAAAAATGGTTTTTAAGAAGTGAAAACCAAAATTCATTTTGTCCTTGGTATTATTTAACTTCAAGTTTCATAGGGGATTCACTTGAGACACACCATCAAATGGTGAGATATCCAAATTGACAGTCATGGTGACAAATTTTAGTGTAACATTTCAAAAATCAAGACCTAGACATTCAAAACTATAAGGCCTACCTTAGAAGACACTATTAGCAACACATGAAGAAGAATTTTCCTGTTAGGCACCTCCTTCAGAAGTATACACCACTGATTAAGATATCATCATGAAGTACTTCACTTGTGAGCGAATATTTTCTAGACTATATAGCTATCATGTTAGAATACTCATGCATTTCGCAAGGGTGAAGACACTCAATTTTCCCTACTACCTCTACAAAAGTCTGGAAAAGATGGAAAAAAAATCTCAGCATAAAAAAAGTTTTCTTGAAGTCAAACTCTTCCACCATGCTCTTATTAAAATCATTGTTTTACACTGGCTTGAAAAGAAGAGCATCACTTGGGAAACTCTCATGCAAGAAAATGTATTTTTTCCTTCTAGTAGCCAACCTACTAGTCCAAGTTCATGATCAGCACCATTAGCACCATCTAGACATGTGGAGGTTGGCTCACCTAGCACACTTTAAGTGAGGAAAAATATTGAGGTCACTCAGACATACAAGAGAGGCAAAAGGCTTGTGTTTTCTCCTCAGATTGAGGAAGGATCCAAGCCCAAATCAGCAGAACAAGGATTAACTTTACAACATGAGACATCTTAAATGATGAGGAGATCATCCATCATGACATTGACATACTAGACTTGGAGGCCAATCAAGAGCATGAAAATGTACAGTATATCATCAAGGAGAAATATTCTCATATCAAAGAACTCAAGGACAATTTGGCAAGGGATAATCTTATAATTTCCCTCTTATAGAAAGAGAACAATTAGTTGAAGGTAAAGAAGTTGTCTTTAGAGAAAAATAAATTTCAAGCTAGTATGCAAGATGTGAAAGGAAAAGCAATGGTTGATAGTGAAGATTTAGATAAGCATGACAACCAGGTGACAAGGAAAAGGCCAAGGACCATGGATCTCTGAAGAGCACTTCAGAAAGAAAGAGAGAAAAATCCACTAGATGAAGAGTTCACATTTGAAGAAAGGATAGCCATGGAAATCAATGAAAATAGGGAGTTTTGGCTTGATAAAGTCAATATTCACTTGGAGAAGCTCCTTGAAAAGAATGATAGAGAAAAAGTTACAAAAACACATGGTTGACCACTACTACACCAAGAATCAAATTTACAAAGTCAAAGTCAAACAATTGCAAGCAAAACTAAAGGAAACCATAATTAGTCAAAAGGAGAAGGGTAACTTGGAACTACTTTATGATGCTTCCTTAGTAGCATAACATAACTCGTGAGACATATTTAGACCAATTTTGAATACTTCTGGTGAAAATTTTGGTTTTTGTGAATTTTTGGTCAAAATGGGCAATTTTGAAAAAGAGTCCTATTGGGAAAAACGCAGTGTCGGCCATGCTGCAATTTTTTTGGGGAGGTCCAATGGCTGCATTCTCAACATTATTGGATTCCACTCGATGTGTACTTCCATACTAGTCAATAGTGGAGCCATGTTGGCCATTTTTGGAAGGTCAAAATGCCCAAAAACTAGAAAAAATGACCTTTCTTCCCACTTTTTGGAGGCCACGCTGCGCTTTATGAGTACGCTTGGGAGAATGAATATTTGGAGGGCTAGGAACCACCTTTTTGAGTTCTTGAACATCCTATCATATAGTATAAATCTAAGGATTTCCATAGCAAATTTCAGATTAGAATTTTGACACCTAAAAGGCCTTCAAATTTCCTTTCCCCCAGCACGATGCACTTTCTCTAGGCACATTGCACTTTATTCAGAATTCATTGTGTTCTCTCCAACATACATTTTTCCTAGGAAGTTTGACCCAGTTTGACTATTTACATGTGTAATTTATGAATGATGATTATTTTTTGATGTCATGAAATGTAATTGAGTAGGTGAATAGTGAAATAGGGTAGATACATCCTTTTTGATGTAATTTTTTTGTCAAATTTATCTAGTTTCCTATGATGAGGTGAATTGGTTGACCTTCCCTAGACATTAGGGTTTTGTTGAGAATATCATGTAATCAGCTCCAAAACTAATGGATTTGACCCCTAAGAGAGGGGAGAGGTTTTTTTGATATATATCTATCATTTTTTGAGTCATTTGACTGGTTGGACATCAGAGGATTGTAACTTTTGTAGCTTGTACTTTCACTTTCATATTCATAAATCAAAGGATACAGTTGGATCTATTATCTAGGAATTCATGTGCAATGAGTTTATGATGATGTATTTTTTCTGTTATAGTCTTTAATGAATGATATAGATCTCCTCCTTACAAACCTTGTATCTTCAGTGGCTTTCCTTATAGTTCATAGGCAGAATTCTATTCATTTAGCTATGTTTATATGGAAATGTCATTTTTTGTTTCATGCTTCCACATTAATGAATTCATGACTAAACATGCTCATTAAATCCCTCTAATTTTTCAGACCATCCACCATACCTACAAAACCCTAAATCCATCATAGATCCAATACTACCTTGCTCCTTTATATCTTTGCAGTTGTAAACCCTTTTGATACTTGGACGTAGATACTTGGTTTCATCCCTGATCCAACATCAAATCCTAAAACACTCAGAACTTACCAGAGCTTATTATATCTACCCTAATATCCTTCATATCACAATCATTCCTTGATTTTGATCTCATAGAGGTAGCCCTCTCAGCGTGGTAGGGCTAGCTACTAGGTGAAAATGGTATGTCATTGCCTTTGTTAGTCTCCTTTTAAACCTTCATAGAACTGGTGGAGTGCTAAAATTTTGGCGCCATTGTTGGGGAACGAAGTGATAGATCTTCACTAGGAAAGAATGACAATGATCAAATTTGATTGCTAATGGTGAACTATGATCAGGCACAAGAAGGTTGTTCATATTTCACTTGGCGACTCTAGTGTTGAAGAATTCAAAGGTTCAAAATTTTCATTGCCACTCCACTTTTCAAGAACTGGTAGTTTGAATAAATTCCTGGTGACCTCACTGTTTTCAAAATGGATTCAAGTGCTCAAATGTATGCTCCAATGAATCAAGCTCATATTCATATTTTTCCGAATCGCATTACTTGTATATATTAGAAAATAGAACCACCAAAGTTTAAAGGTCGGGACGAAGAAGATGCTAGTTTGAATTTTGTAAAATTTCATTTTCATATTCACAGACTAAATATTGAATTTCCTGAAGATTGTCTGATGAGGATGTTTTTTTCTACCCTGAAGGAACAAATAATTAAATGGTGTGAGAGTCTAATTTCTACTAGTTTATATTCTATAAAGGATTTTCATTCATTTTTCTTTCAACATTATCAAAGATCTAATTCTTCCTTGCCGATGATTGATAGTTTTTGTGAGATTTGTGAAACTCTTATTGAGTTTCTCGAAAATTTGTATGGGGATGAATAATTTATGGAAGAAAAGGTGTTAGAAGCTGATCCATGTGGATATTGGTGGCCACCCGCTTATTCCACTTGGGGCCCCACCATTGTCTCTTTCAGTTTTTTTCATAACTTACTATTTTTAGCAGTTTTTCGGGTCTTGAACTTCTGGAGCAGTTTTGAAGCCCCAAACAAAGATAGTATGCCGAAGTTATGTCCCCAGGAAGTTGAAACACTAATTTACCCAAACGGGGCTCATAATTTTGGCGCTTCATCTCCTAGGGTTAGTTTTTTGGAAGTTTAGAGTTCTCCATTGTTTCTCCATAATAAATAGGCCCTCGAGCCTCATTGTAACACAGTTCAGAGGTCTGTAGCCGTCACATATCTTCTTAGAGATTCACTACCAGCACCCTAGCTATTTTATTTCCATCATGTTTTTAAGCATATTTATGTGATTTGATATTAATTAAATGAAGCCTTATTTCTGCCGCTATTTCTATGTTTATGGTTATTTCTGTAGTCTATTACGTTCTTGCATAAATCTGGATTAGTGGTATCAGAGCGATCTTCTTTTTCTCGATCCTTGTTTGCATGTCCCCAATGAGGTCGGGGTATAAGGAGTTAGGGATCAATCTGGTGGAACCTTTGGAAGATCAACCTCGCAAGCCCCGAAGGACGCCCCTGGGGGATGAAAATAAAGATGAGGGAGTAGGAGATCCTATCAAATTATTGCTCAAGGAGGCTCTTGAAAACCAAAGGAGTTCAATGATGGATAACTTTGCCTAGATCCTTCAACAACTACCCACCGGCGGCACATCTGCATCTAGCAGCCACTCTGGACATACGACTCCCTTTAAGGTACAAGTAAACTTTGACATTCCCATATTTGAGAGTCAAATAGATGCAGATGCCGTAGATAGATGGTTGAATCTATTAGAAGGATATTTCTCAGTTCATTACTTTTCTGACTGGGAGAAGACTATTTTTTCACTCCTCAAAGCTACCCCCCATGTCAAGGACTAGTGGGAAACGTACTGTGATAAAAATGATGAGACAAAACCCTCTCTATTCTCAGCCATACCCCCTTGGAATTCTTTCTGAGATGCCATCAAGGAACAATACTATCCCGTGGGGAGCTATGAGGACAAGTACATACAATGGACCATGCTACGGCAAAAAAGGGATCAATATGTGCATGAGCTAACGAATCTGTTCCATACCCTACGAAAAAAGTTGGGTATCAAAGATTCAGAGAAACATTTGGCGCTAAAATATCATGGTTGTCTGCACAAATACATTCAGGAGGAAATGGAGTTCCTCAACATCTCCTCGCTTGCTATGACATACCGGTATGCTACCAAGATCGAGCATAAATTCAAATAGAAGAAGCGAGATTTTGGGTCTGCAAATCAAAAGCAAGGGAAAGGTGCTCCCAAACCACAAAACAAAGGACAAAGCCAAGTCATGGCAACCCAAGACAACCTGCCAAAGACACAAGCAAAGAACAACACCGTGAAGCCAAAGAAGGACATGGGAAAGTGGTGTGAGTTCCATAAGAGCTCTTCTCACAACACAAGTGAGTGTCAGGCCAAGCAGTCACTGCTAGCTTCACCAAGGATGGGATCTCCGCATCAACCATCAATTCCGCCTTCCCTATAGAATCAAGCCCTTCATGGATGAGTTATTGTGTGACATTGATCCTATTGATGTTTCTGATGTATTATTAGGCCAACCATACTTGCGGAAGTGACATGTTGTGTATGAGACCTGGCATCATGCTGTTATTATTACTTTGGGAAATAAATTGTACAAGATACCAGAGGCACCACCGCCTCTCACTATCTCTTTGGTTATTGTAAAACAATACAGTAAGCTCATTTCCCAAACCAGGGATTTTTTTTTCCTGATGATTCGCCCCCAGGGCAAGAAGAAAACTATAGCCACGACCTCTAGACATGGCTCCTCTGCATGACAAAAACAAATGGACAAGGTTGTGGAGGAGTACGGGGACATCTTCACCTCAACCACAGGGGTGCCTCTACACTGTCAAGTCAAGCACCCCATTGACCTAACCCCAGGTGCACCACTATCCAATGGACCGATCTATAGGCGCTCTGTTCTAGAGAATGATGAAATCAAGAGGAAAATTCAGGAGCTACTGCAGAAAGGTCACATACGGCCAAGTTCATCGCCTTGTGGGAGCTCGATCATGTTGGTACAGAAGAAGGATGGGACTTGGAGACTCTGTATTGGTTATCGGTCGCTGAAAAAGATCATTGTCTGGAATAGGTACCTAATCCCATGGATTGATGACCTTTTGGACCAACTCAAATGGGAAAAATATTTCAGCAAGATCGACTTGAAGTCTAGGTATCACCAGGTACCAATCGAAACCTCTGATGTGTGGAAGACTACCTTCAAAGCCAAGGAGGGCCTTTTCGAATGGCTCATCATGCCTTTCGGATTGACAAATGCTCCCAAAACCTTCATGAGGTTGATGGATGACATCTTGCATCCTTTCACCAACTCATTTGTAGTGGTATATTTGTATGACATTCTGATCTTCAGCCAAACTTGGGAAGAGCACCTCCACCACATCCAAGAAGTCCTCCAAACACTGCGGCAACACAATTTGTGTGCCAATTTGGAGAAGTGCACTTTTGGCATGACCCAGGTTCAATATCTGGGATACATTATTGATGAAAGGGGGGTGCATGTGGATTCAGCCAAGATCCAAGTCATTCGAGATTGGCCCGCCCCAACCACCCTAATAGAGCTTTGCAGCTTTCCGCAAGTTCGTGTTGGGATTATCTCATATCACTTGGCCCTTGAGTCAAGTCACCAAGGGAGGAGCGAAAGAAAATTTCTGTTGGTTGGAATCTCAAAAGAAGGCGTTTATATAATTGAAACATTGCCTCTGTTCTGCCCCAGTGCTCACATTACCAGACTTGCAACAATCATTTAAGATCAAGACAGATGCCTCTGACTATGCTATTGGGGCAGTTCTTACTCAACAGGGGCATCCAATGGCATATCATAGTGAGACATTGTCCAACACAGTTATAAAGTATCCCACTTATGACAAAGAAATGTATTCCATTGTGCAGGCTTATCGACAATGGAAGCATTAAATTTTGGGGAAGGAGAAAATCATCCACACAAACCACCAAACCCTACAGTTCATATAGACACAAGTGAAGTTGTAGAATGATCACCAGTAGAAGTGGTCCACATATTTGTAAAAATTTCATTTTAACATCAAGTACAATAAGGGTAGCACCAATAATGTTGTAGATTGCCTCAGTCGACCATCGATCGTGGCCATAACCACCGTTCTCAACTCTTGTGGGCATGAGACTTTTGATTGGCTGCTTCTCTACAAGAGCAATCCAGAATTCAGCTACACATACAAGGCACTCTTGGGGGGTATGCAAGTTCCAAATTTTCACCTCAAAGACGCACTATTATGTCACCTGGGACACCTTTGTGTTCCTTCAAGCGAGCGTGCCAAGATGATATGGGAAGTGCACTACAGTCAAGCCGTTGGGCATTTTGGGGTCGAGAAAACATTGGCAGTACTGCAGAAGTATTTCTATTGGTTGAAACTTCGATAGGATGTCGAGAAGTACATCAGATCCTGCGCTGCTTGCGCCATTACCAAACCAACCATCAAGAAGCAAGGACTCTATACTCCGCTACCTACCCCTAGTCGACCTTGGGAATCCATCTCCATGGATTACATGTCAGGCCTTCCTTCTACTAAGCATGAAAATGACTGTGTTTTCAAGGTCATCGACAGATTCTCAAAGATGGCGATTATGGCGGCCTACAAGAAAAATATCATAGCAAAAGCCACTACTAAACTCTTCCTTGAATGAGTGTGGGTGCACATTGGGATCCATAGTCTATCATATCAGATTGCAACAGCAGGTTCCTCAGCACATTTTGGTCCAGCCTCTGTTCAATGTTGGACACCAAGCTCACCAAGTCCATAGCTTTCCATCCCTAAAATGATGGCCAGACAGAGGTCATCAACGGGATGATTGTACACATTCTGTGCATGTATAATTCAAAGCATCCAAACACATGGGATGATAGCCTTCCCTATGTGCAACACAGTTATAACCAGGATCTCCATAGCTCAACTGGCCACAACCACTTTCATGTGCGCTTGGGATTTCAGCCACTATGTCCCATTGACGTAGCCATGCCATTTGCAGCTACTTAGGCTTATTCGGCTCATGTCTAGTTTGAATCTGACAAAGAAAACAACTTCATTGAGCGCATTTAGCACATCTACCAATAGGTTCATGACATATTGGATAGATCCAATGCTATGTACAAGAAATGAAATGATTAACATCGAGTGCAACACAACTTCCAGGTGGGCGAAAAAGTGTGGCTACATTTGCAGAAGGAGTGCCTCACTAGACCCCACCACAAGATTCACCCGCTCCAATATGGGTCGTACACCATCATCAAGGCTATAGGGAACAATGCCTTCGAGCTCAGTATTCCACCATTCCTTGGTCTACACCCAGTATTCAATGTAGACTGCCTTTGTCCCTACTTCCCACCTCTATTGGACACCTCTGAAATTATAGAAGAACTCACACCAAAAGAGTTAAACCCAGACTTCATGGAACAGGCCACCACAGACTATATCATGGACATGCAAATCAAGAACACTCGCTGATAGAGGATCCAACTGTATTGGGTTGTCAAAGCTGGCCAACTCCTGCACCAAGGCAAGTGGTTCACCACGGACCAAGTTCAACAGAAGTTTCCTCATCTCATGGAGGAACTCAATGCAATGGGGACCATTTCTTCCTAAGGGGGGAGGAATGATCCAGGTGGATATTGGTGGCCACCTGCCTATTCCACTTGGGGCCCCACCATTATCTCTTTCAGTTTGTTTCACAACTTACTATTTTTAGTATTTTTTCGGTTCGTAAACTTCCCGAGCCGTTTTGAAGCCCCAAACGGAGGTAGTATGCTGAAGTTACGTCCCCGGGAAGTTGAAACACAAATTTACCCAAACGGGGCCCATATTTTTGGCGCTTCATCCCCTAGGGTTAGGTTTTTGGATGTTTAGAGTTCTCCATTGTTTCCCCATAATAAATAGGCCATCGAGCCTCATTGTAACACAATTCATAGGTTTGTAGTTGTCACATCTCTTCTCAGAGATTCGCTACCAGCACCCTAGCTATTTTATTTCCATCATGTTTTTAAGCATATTTCTGTGATTTGATATTAATGAAATGAAGCCTTATTTCCGCTGTATTTCTATGTTTATGGTTATTTCTGTATTATGTTACATTCCTGCATAAATCCGGATTAGAAGCCCTTTATGATTCTTCCTCCCAACAAGAATATGTATCTTCCTCTTTGGATGAAATAGACTGGGACCAAAAAATAGAAATGCCTATTCCCGATCCTAAAAATGAAAATCATCAAGTCATTGTTCACTAATACAAAACTAAAGTTTTTTCTCTGTGTGAAGATGAAATAGATCAGCGCATAAAAATTCATGTTATAACCCAAGATAATGCAGGTTTATAGTGTTCACATAGTCAAGAATGTGTTAGTGAAACTTCTTCCATTATTGAAAATAAAAATCTGAGTTTAAACTATGACATTCATGAGATCGATGAGACTATAGAGGAAGTTGTTGTGCATAATCCAATTTGTGATGATTATTTCCTGCAAAGAGATTAGCTAACAACGATCATTTTCTTTCATGAAGATGATAGGGTTGTCATGTCTAATAATATTGAAGAATTTTTTATGTTCAAAGATGACTTAAACTATTAATGGAAGGAGAATGAGTCTAAGATAGATAGTATGTCAAATATAGAATTAAAGTTTCTTATACTTGTGTAATTTACAGCCAACACTCAGATAGAAGAAATTCATATTTCCCTATGCCTTCCTATGGATCAAAAACCAAGTATTTTTTTAGATCAAAATGAAGGGTGTGCTTATGTTTTTGCTAGATCTCAAGACAAGGTAACATTTCAAGTTATAAAAGATCTTTACATTGATTTTCTGTAGTCAATAGGGATGATATATTTTCTTGAATTTTTGGATCATGAGCACATGTTTACTAGACACTAGAAGTTGCTTGGATTTCTCTTTTTCTACCTATTTAAGGAAAAGTGTGAGTTGGATTTCAGTAAGTAGCCATTTGTTGGATTGGTTACACTGGAAGGATCACTTCATATGATTGTACATATGTCTTCAGCAGGCATGTAGTTGTCATCAGGATTTGAATCCCTCAAGTCTTGGTGATATTTTCCCATAAATAAGTTTTATAATTTTTTGTTTCAATACGAGTCAGTTCATTTTTTCAATTTGTTTTCTGTTTTGAGTTGGCTCTTTTGATTTTTTTTACTTCTTTCCCAATTGTTAGGCTTCTTGGTCTACGGTGTTCTTGACACCTCCAACCCCAATTACAACCAATGTTAGTGTCAATCTGTTTAGCCTGTCACCAGTGATCAAATATGCTCTTACAAGGTCATGTTAGGTTCTTAAGTCAATTTTTTTTCATTTCATTAGGTTTTAAAATAAAAGTTTGGTCATTGGCTAATATGTCTAGGGCTATTTTCACTCCTTTCAAAATTTTCACATGTCAATCCTTGTCATCGCTCAGTTGAGTGTACCATCATTGAAATTTCATCATCATCACTTCATTCAACATCATCATGGTTTTCATTCATCTCAGTGTCACCATTAGGTCATCAGGGTTAAGGTCACCAAAATATGTCGTTCCATGCATAAATTCAACAAAGGAGGAGTGGTAATAGATAAAATTGTTCAAAGAAATTTGGTTTTAAATTGTAATTTATGTTTCAAATATGTAATAAGCTTCAAATTCCAAATTTTTATAAGAAAT
This sequence comes from Pinus albicaulis, assembly GCA_034641835.2. Taxonomy (NCBI): domain Eukaryota; kingdom Viridiplantae; phylum Streptophyta; class Pinopsida; order Pinales; family Pinaceae; genus Pinus; species Pinus albicaulis. The sequence goes on along the minus strand of CM076570.1, from coordinate 1,281,383,075 downwards.
TTTCAAAGCTACATAAGTTTCCAAAACATAATGAAAAGACATGTAGTGGGCCATCCCACTACTATGAGGAAAAGTGACCATCACAAGCTATAAAATACCAATTCAAGCTCATTTTCTCATTCACCTCATTGAATAATAGTTCTCTCTCACATACCAATGAAATTTCAGCAATTTCATGTCAAAGACAATCCAAAATTTGATGCCAAAGAAGCAACGCTGCATTTTCTAGGCTACACGCTGAGCTTTCGTCTAGACGTTGAGTTTTATCTCTAAAAGGCATAAAATAATTTTCTGAAGGTTTTTGAAGCCTATCAAGGTGTCCAAAATCATTGTACAAGTAATGTATACCTTATTAACCCCTCCTTGTAGCTCAATTTCATTGTTTTAGAGTGTAAACCCTCCATTGGTCCCTACACTATGTTTTAGTAGCTAGCACATATTTTCAAAATTTGCAAGATAGCACACTTCCCATAGACTTTTTATCCTCCCTCACACTCAAAACCATCTCCCATAGCCTTCACACCCCCTCAATCCCATTTCCTAAGCCCCAAACCCTAAACCCTAGCCTAATACTGCAATTTTTGGCAGTTTTCCTAGCAAGGACTATGTAAAAACTCCATATTTTAATTCCCATACCCATTTAACTCCATTATAATTCCTAAAGTTTCCTAAAACCCATGTACACCTCCATAAATTTTTCTACTCCCATATCCCTTCTCTAAACCACTTCATCATATCCCTTGACTCACTTCCCCTATTTTATACCATTAGGTTTCCCCCCCTTACAAACAATCAAATGGAGGAGAAGAGACCTTACAATAAGGGAGGGAATTTGTTAATATATGAGCCCTTAGAAATTCATGAAGTGATGTCTTCACCATGATACAAACAATGTTTTCAAAGGGTAGGATGTATTCCTTTTTGTGAGCAAGTTGAGAGAGTCAAATACCATGCCAAATTGACTAAATTGTTTGTTACTAAACTTAGAAAGGACAAGGTAATGATTGCTGGGGTTACTTTCACTATATCAACTTATGTAGTAGCTAAGGCCATAGTCATACCCAATCATGGTGATAAATGGTTCAAAAATAAATAATTCGACATTCAAACTACAAGCCCTACCTCAGAACACACTATCAACAACACATGAAGAATATTTTTCCTATTGGGCACCTAATTGAGAAGTATACACCACTGATGAATATCATAATGAATTACTTCACTTGTGAGGGAAGATTTTCTATACTATAAATCTATCATGTCATAATAATCATGCATTTCATAGGGGTAAAGCCACTAAATTTTCCCTACTACCTCTACAGAAGTCTGGAAAAGATGGTAGAAAAAACTCAGCATAAGCAGAGTGGTCTTGAAGTCAGCCTCTTCCACCATGATATTATTAAAATAATTGTTTTTAAACTAGCATGAAAAGAAGAGCATCACTTGGGAAAATTTCATGCAAGCAGATGTCTTTTTGCCTTCTAGTTGCTAGCCTACTAGTCCTAGTTCACTATCAACACCATCAACACCATCTAACACATGTGGAGGTTGGCTCACCTAGCAAAATTTCAGTGAGGAAGAAGAATATGGTCACATAGAAATAATAGAGAGGAAAAAGAATAGTGTTTTCTCCTTAGATTGAGGAATGGGCCAAGCCCACATCACCAGAACAAGGATTACCCTTATAGCATGAGACATATTTGCATGATGAGGAGATCATCCATCATGACATTGACATAGTAAATTTGAAGGATAATGAAGAGCAAGAAAACGTAAAGTATATCATCAAGGAGAAATATGATCAAATCAAAGAACTCAAGGAAAATTGGCCAAGGGCTAATTTTATAATTTCCTTCTTAGAGCAAGAGAACAATCAGTTGAAGGTAAAGGAATTGTCTTTAGAGAAAAATTGATTTCAAGCTAGTATGCAAGACGTGAAAGGAAAAGCAGTGGTTGAAAATGAATATTTAGATAAGAATTAACAACACGTGACAAGGTAAAGGCCAATGACCATGGTTCTCGATGACCACTTCAGAAAGAAAGAAAGAAAAATCCACCAAATGAGGAGTTGACATCTGAAGAAAGGATAACCATGGAAATCAATTAAAATAGGGTTTTTTGGCTTCATAAAGTCAATATTGACTTGGAGAAGATCCTTGAAAAGGATAACAGAGACAACAAGTTACAAAAACACATGACTGACCATTACTATACCAGGAATCAAATTTACAAAGTCAAATTCAAACAATTGCAAGCAAAACTAAAGGAAACCCTAATAAGTCAAAAGGAGAATGGTAAATTGTAGCTAGTTATTGATGATTCCTTAGTAATATAAAATACCTTTTTAGGCATATTTGGACCAATTTTGAATAATTTTGGAAAAAATTATGGGTTTTGTGAATTTTTGGTCAAAATTGGCAATTTTGAAAACCAGTCCTACTGGAAAAAACATAGTGTGTGCCACACTACACTTTTGTTGGGGAGGTCCAATGGCTGAATTTTCTCCATTTTTGGATTCCTCTTGATGTGTACTTCAATCCTAGTCAGCAGTGGAGCCATGTCAGTCACCTTTGGAGGGTCAAAATGGCCAAAAACTAGCAAAAGAATGACCTTTTTTCCCACTTTTTGGAGGCCACGCTGTGCTTTATGAGTACTCTTCGAAGAATGAATATTTGGAAGGCTAGGAGCCAATTTTTTAAGTGCTTGAACATCCTGTGATGTAGTATACATCCAAATATTTCCATAGCAGCTTTCAGATCAACACTTGGACATATGGAAGGCCTTCAAATATCATTTTTCCCCAGTAGGCTGCACTTTCTCCAAGCACACTGCACTTTCTTCAGAATTCACTAAGTTTTCTCTAGTAGGTATTTTTCATAGGAAATTTGACCTAGTTTGACTTACAAGTGTAGTTAATGAATGATGATGATTTTTTAATGTCATGAAATTTAATTGAGTAGGTGAACAGTGAAATATGGTATATACATGCTTGTTGATGTAATTTTTGGTCAAATTTATCTAGTTTCCTATGATGAGGTGAATTGGTTGACCTTCCCTAATTACGATTTTGTTGAGCATATCATGTAATCAACTCCACAACTGAAGGATTCGACCCCTTAGAGAAGGGAGAGGTTGTTTTGGTCTATATCTATCATTTTCAGAGACATTTGACTAGTTGGACATCAGAGGATTGTAACATTTGGAGCTTGTACTTTCACTTTCATATTCAAAAATCAAAGGATTAAATTGAAGCTATTATCTAGGAATTCATGCGTAGTGATTTTATTACCATGTATTTTCTCTTTTATAGTCTTTAATGAATGATATATAGCTCCTCTTTCCATATCTTGTATCTCCAGTGGCTTTCCTTACAATTCATGGGAATAATTTTTTTCATTTAGCCTTGTTTATATGGAAATTTCATTTTGTGTTTCATGCTTATAGTTTAATGAATTCATGATTAAACATGCTCATTGAAATCACTCTACTTTTTCATACCCTCCACAATACATACAAAACCCTAAATCCATCATAGATCCACTATTGCCTTTCTCCTCTATATCTTTGCAGCCGTAAACCCTTTCGATACTTAGACATAGCTACTTGCTTTCATCCCTAATCTAGCATCAAACCATAAAACACTCAAAACCTACCTGAGCCTATCGTATATAGCCTAATATACTTCATATCACAGTCAATCCTTGACTGTGATCTCCTAGAGAGATCCCTCTCAACCTGGTAGGGCTAGCTACTAGGTCAAAGTGGTATGTAGTTACCTTTGTCAGTCTCCTTTTTATCCTTTGGAAAACTAGTGGAGGAGAATTGGTGGAGTGCTAACAAGGTGTATATTACAGGATCCAAGACAAAAATTCTCAAGAGAGATGTGATATTCTAGGAGGACCACGGTCTAAGATTTTCCTTAGAGCATGAGCAGATTGCAATACCTGAGGAGGAGTTATTCCCTCTCAAACAAGAGGCACAACCAACACCTAAAAGTCAGCCACAACCACATTCTAGTGAAAAAAGTGTAGTGCAACATGATGAGGAGGACAAACCAAGCCAAGAGAAAGAAAATCAGCCAAAGCCAGCCACCACAGGGAGGAAGAATGACAGGTGGGTCGAGAGGCCGATCTAGAAGGTTCAAGAGCAGGTCGAGGCACCTAGCATCATGTTTAGGCAGAGTAAAGTTTAAACAACCATATAGGTACATAGGTTATATGTCACTCATGACAGAGTTGGTGGACACTAAGCCTTCTTCTTATTAGGAGGAAACTTCTCAACAAGTTTGGTGGAGGAGTATTCCCTATCATGAAGAATGATGTATGGGAGGTTGTTTCATGACTAGAGGGGAAAACCGTAGTTGGAGCTAGACAGGTGTACAACTTCAAGCATGGAGAATATGGGACTGTGGAGAAGTTCAAAGCAAAGTTTGTGGCCAAAGGCTTCTGACAAATTAAGCACATATATTGTGAGGAGAAATTTTCCCTAGTAGTATAGTATTCATCCATAAATACTATTCCATCACTTGCAACATAAATGGGGTGGAAGATCCAGCAAATATATGTGAAGAAAACATTCCTCAATGGAGTTGTTTAGGAGGCAATCTATATAGAGAAACCAAAGGGGTTTGAGGAGTTCAACAAAGACACACATGTGCAGGCTGAAGAGATCTATTTATGGGTTCAAGTAAGCTCTGAGAGCATGGTACAATTAGATTGATAACTAACTTTGATGATTGGGCTTCATTAAGAATGAGCCAGATGCTAATCTTTACTACATCATAGTTGGAGGGCTTCCACTCATTCTAGTTATATATGTCGACGAACTTATTTTGACTAGAGATGGGAGCTTGATCCGGTACTGCAAGGAGGACCTCGCAAAGGAGTTTGAGATGAAGGATATGGGTATTTTTCACTATTTCCTTGTCTTGGAAGTTTGCAAGGGTGATGGTGAGATCTTTGTGGGATAGGGAAAGTACACAACAGAGATTATCCATAAATTTCATATGCAGGATTGCAGGCCCATGGCCACACCTCTAATCGCAAACTGGAGAAATATGGCTATTACTACAACAGGGCAAGTGGATCTTAGAGTATGCAAGCAACCTAGTGGATCATTGATGTACTTGGTCATCACACAACTTGATATTTGTTTTGCAGTCAACCAGCTAAGTCAGTTCATGATTGAACCAATCAAAGTGCATTGGGTTGCTGCAAAGGATGTGTTGAGATATCTCAAAGGCTCAATAGAATATTTATTGTGGTACAAATACGCTGATTGAGGCTTGAGGGCTTCATTGATGTATATTGGGCAGGGATCTCCATAGATAGGAATAGTACTTCAAGTTCCATCTGCGGCATTGGGTCAGCTACAGTTTCTTGGTATAACAGGAAGTGAATATTAGTTGCAATCGGTTCAACATAGGTATATTACATGGTTGCTATTCAGGAAGCTTGGAAGGCTATTTTGATGAGGAATTTAATTGTGGCACTTTTTAGAGAGAGGATGGAGCCTACCATGATACATTGTGATAGTTACAGTTGCATTAAACTTTCTAAGAATCCAATGTTTCATGATCGCTCAAACAATATCAAGATCTCGTATCACCATCTTTGAGATTGTGTGAAGAAGGGCATATTCAAGCTACAATACATTCCAGTAGGGGAGCAGATGAGAGACATCATGACCAAGGCATTGGCAAGATTTAGTTTTGTTCATCATAGAGATAAGATGGGATTATTACAAAATCCCTTCCTCACTAATAGGGAGTGTTGAAAATTAGCAAAGGAATCGATTCCTTGATATGTGTCTTCATTCAACGAATCAATTTGGAGATATGCTTAGACATCTATGACTTCCAGTGATGAGTACGTGATCAGAATTTAGATCAGGGGAAACAAATTTCTCAAAATTAAAAGTGCTCATAATTTCACCAAACTAGAATGACAGTGGCCAGCCCTTCGCCAGGAATTCAACATAACTCGTTTCATCGAAAACCGAGTTCGAATGAAGAAGTTATAGTCTGTTGATTGTCGTTCAGAACATGAAATTAAATTTTTTTTTACAGAATAGGTATAGGCTGATGACATGGTAGCCTAGTCAGCATCCATGGAATATTCTTCAATGTTTGTCCAATGGGACTGTGACAAGTGTCACTGCAAGATTTGCTAGGTTGGTTTGTGAAGGTGAAATTTGCCCAATGTCCTCAAAGGTTAAATTTGGGTTCATGATGAATTATGTGTTCGAAATTATTTTTTAATTATTAAGGATTGGATTAATGTATATATATATAATATTCTATATGGGTTTTATATCGTATATTATATTAAATTATTAATTTCAAAACTTTATTACATTATAATTCCACATATAATATTTCAAACCTAAGGTTCGGTTACATTGGAAATGGAGCACATTTCATTGACCTAAATATTGATGGGACATATTTAATATGGAAAGTCCATAAAGGTTTTGGTGATGCATATTAAACCTTGGTCTGACCATATATTAATGGTGGAGGCTTATATCACAAAGTCTATTTTACAAATGTTTATATGGTGTGTTTTAATATGTTGCAAAAACAAGTATGGAGGGGCAGATGTTGGGGCTTGACCCCATGAGCTCCCCCAAACAACTCCAAGCACCTTAAAAATAGGTCATTGACATTTCAATTGAAAGGAATGCTCCCACACTATATTTGAAAGACATATAGATGTCTGATGGCGGAACGGAGCGGGCCAGCCCTCCTCCCACATGATCGCCCCATAAGACCTCACCACCAGCGCTCAACTAAAACATGATTAGTATGCACTTATCACCTCCTAATATTCCATTAACCTTAATTAATCTCTCATCTTATGTTGGCTAGATTTTTGGCAGTCCCCCAAATTCAGTGGATTCTCCAGAATTTTCGGAGCTAAGTGAACCTCTCCAGATTTGGAGGTAGAATCTAGGGTAAAATTAAGTGAGGCCTATCTTGAGAAATTTTCAACCAATTGTTGCTCAAGAAGAGCCATTCCTACCAGATTGGCATGCTATAAATCCATTGGAACAACTTGCAGATGCAAAGGAGCAATTATACAGAGGTTTTTGTCACTATGAGGAATTTTGAAGCCCAATGCCACTAGGAGGGAAGGCCATGCCTAGATCCGTTGAAGGCCAGATGGAGTGAAGGAATAGTCATTCCTAGAAGATTGGAATGCTCTGAATCCATTTGAATAGCTTGTAGAGGCAGTGGAGTAAATCTATAGGTGTTTTTGGTCACTTGAAGAATTTTGAAGCCTAGGGCCACTAGGAGGGAAGGCCATGCCGAGATCAGCCGAAGGCCAAATGGAGTGAATGAATAGACATTTTTAGATGTAGTTTATGTTTTTAACACATTGATATAGTTTTCGGAGGTGTTGGAGCACTTTTGAAGGTTTTTTTTTTCACTTTGGATATTAAACAAGCCCATGGCCACGAAGATGGGAGGTCAAACCTAGATCAGCTGTAAACCAATTTCAGATATTTAATAGTGATTTTTGGGGTGTTTGAATGTTATGAAGCTAACAAAGGAGGTTTAAAATACATTGAAGAAACATTGGTGCTTTTAATCATACATATGGATCTTACTCCCAAGAGGTCCTAGCTAGATAAAACATGTCCATGGAGATGTAGCCTAGGAGGGGTGAACTCCGTTATCATTCATGGTATTATGTGATTTTTGTGTGTCATTTTTCTGCATTTCATTTTTATTATATGATTTTTTAAAATATAATTAGCTCATAATTTTATCATCAAAGACACATAAAACTTAACACATAAACCCCTTCACAAGTGGTCAACTTGAGACGATTCTAATCACACTTTTTTAATATTGATGAGGGACCTAGCATAGCAATAACTAGTTTTCCCATATTCAAATCAAGATGGTATCAGAGCATGAGTTTAACTCATTTTATCCAAGGATAGCTACAAGAATTAGCTATTGGTTTTTGAATTTGTGCAAGGATAATTTAACTATGTGCAAGTTTATGTGTGAAGGAGAAGATCAAAATTGAGAATTGAATTTTCAAATCACAGCAAAGAAGCTTTGTATGCACTATAGATGTGATGGCAGCTTCATTAAGTGATGCTTCAAGTCAATATTAGTTAGCAAAAATATTTGATAAAGAGATGTTTCAGAAGCTCTACATCATGATTGATATGATGCAAGGGAAGTATGAAAATAAGAGGGAGAGTGTTAAACTTCAAGATCAGTTGACTTCCATGAAGGAGGAGAAGCAAGAGCTTCTTGAAAAGATGCATGAGATGGAGAGTTAGCTCCATATTGCAAATGAAAACTTAGCAAAGATGCATGAGATGGAGACTCAACTTCATGATGATGTCTTCAAAGGCCTAATTATTTGGGCCTTGGTTATGGACAACATGATGGAGAAAAACCTAGATACAAGGACGCAAATGAAGGTGTTCCATGAAGGACTTTCATTTCATGTTCATTACCTAAAGCTTGTGAATATTGTGTTCATGAGGAATGCAAAATTTTTACACCAAATTTTCAAGAAGGTTCTCATACACATGCAGCTAATGAGAATGGTAAACAAGAGGATGTTGAAAACTCTAAAGTCATTGAATGCATTGTTGGTATTATGAAGAGAGCCACTACCTCATTAAATTCACCTTCTCAAGAAGGCGAAAAAGGTGAATGTTCAAGGTATAAATCTTTCTTTTAATCAAATTGCTTTTGATTATGACAAACATGAAAAATTATCACATAATATTTGGAAAACGTTTTCATGCTCCTTTTGTGGTTTGGATAACCATAATGTTTCGAGGTGTTGGAAGAACATAGCCATGTAGAGGAAACTTTCAAAGCAAAGGAGGCAAAAATCCAAAGGTCCATTCGACAAAGAAAAGCATGTTGAAAAGAATAGGCAATTGTTTTGCACTCATTACCATAAGCATGGCCATCTTGTAGACAAGTGTTGGACTTTGTATCCAGCAAGTCATCCAAGACATTTGAAGAAGGTGGAGAAAGTGTTGGGTGTGGAGCCTGATTATCTTGTTTACTTTGTGTCACAGCATTGGACCCCTGTACCTTAAAAGGGGTGGCAACGCCACTCATAATTAATCGCTGCCGCCCCCCCTAGCGTGGGGTTTCGGGGGCAGCGCCCCTGAAGCTAAAAACAGATGTAAAATTGCCTTGTAAAAGTATAGTAATTTCTAGTCAATCTGGGCCGTTCATTAGGCAGATGATCTGAGGATAGAAGTTACGTTTAGTTTATGGTTTTTTGCCCTAGAAGTGACCCCCCTCGCTTGTATGAGGGTATTGTATTATGGCTGTGTATTGTATGTGTATTCTCGGAGCGAGAAACAAAGAGGGAGACTGTGAGAGAGAACAAAGGATATTATAGTGGATCTGCTGTAGGTTGTGTCTCTTCATTTTGCTGGATAATAGAAAGGAAGGACTGCCTATTCGGGGTGGATGTAGCCCAAACTAGGTGAACCATGTATATCTATGTCTCTTTGGTTTTATGTGTTTTGTGTGCTTGTGTTTTCCGCATATTTTATGTGTTTCACTTCTCTGTAATATATAATTGTCTAAAAGAAAGAGAATGGCAAGAATGGAAAAAAGATTCCATAATTGATGAGGGTCAAGATGATTCACATGATGATGATTTTCAAGTGAAAGAAATGCCATTTAAAAGGTTTGGTAAGAGATGCTTAGATTTCTTATCCAATTAAGGGTTTGCATGTCTTTTGATTTTTATGCATTTCTTCGCCAATGGAATGCATGTTGCATGTTTATACCAGGAAGGTGATTTAAAGTGGAGTATGTTTACTCACATTATAGCATCAAAATTGGTTCACTTCAGCTTTAAATACATGTTCATATGAATGGGGTTCTTGTACTTATGATTGTACTTGTGAGAGAGTTTAATAATTGTATACATGCATGAGAGTTTGTGTGTATGAACAATGGAATTTTTATGGTTTCATTGTGCTTGAACATGCATGCGTAATTGACTTGTGTTGGCTGATTTCTTTGTTTAACATGTATGTTGTCAACTTGAGAGTGTTGATCATTTGCACATGTATGAGTGTCGACTTGTGTTGGTCGACTGTGTGTGTAGATGCATGTCATATTGACTTGGAAGAGTTTATTTTGTCTCCAAAGATGAAAAGGACATGTTGACAAAGTGTTTCATGAGATGTGAAATTCATTTTGTTTGGGAAAATAATCATCAAATTATTACACATTCTTATGCTTGACTTGAGAGTCAGTCATTTTAAGAGGCATATTTTGTCGACTTGTGTTTGGTAGATAATTTTTTGACACCAAGATGTAAGAGTACATGGCAAGGTTCACATGATGTGAAATTTGTTTCTTTGAAGAAGCAAGAGGATATGTCGCCAAGTTATGTTTCTTTCATGATGTATTTTTCAGATACAAACAACAACCGTCAATCTGAATATGTTGTGTATGTGACAAGAAGTCAAAGAATTTTCAGCAAAAAAATTTGCAGCCATTGTAGACCATTTTATGTGTTGACGCCAAGAAGAGAAGGAGATGGAAAATGCATTCTTCCAAATGTTTTACTTGGAACCATGGAGGTAAAAAAATGGTCATTTTATTTTCTTGTTATTACTCATGTTGGAACTCATTGTTGTAGTTCACTCATATGGGCTTAATTTGGAAAAGTGGTTTCAAAATAGAAGCTTGCATCGAATGCATGTTTGTGAAAAGGAGGAACATGATTCTCAGTAGGAAGGCAATCAGTTAGTTTTACAAGCACTGAGGAATAAATTTGGTACAAAAAAAGTGTTATATCTGTTACCAAGCAGCCAACAAGTGTTGGATTGAGTCAGCAGCAAAAGGATAATAGTGGTTGAAGAGCCAAGCCATGTGCAATGCAAGGCTTGTTAGTGAAAACAAGTGTTTGTCATGGAAAATTTTCCAAGTAGAATCAAGAAGATATAACTTGGGAAACATAATAGTATTCAACTCTCATGAGATAACCAACTTTTGTGGGTCCAAAAGCATGTCAGTGGGAAGGAGTGATCAGAATTTGGATCAGGTCAAAAAATTTCTCAAAATTCAAAGTGCTCAAAATTGCACCAAACAAGAACACCAACAACTGTCCCATTTCCAGGAATCCAACGCTACTCGTTTTGTCAAAAACCGAGTTTGGATGAAGAAGTTATAATCTGTTGATCATTGTCCAAAACAGGAAAAAAAATTAAAAAATTGCAGAATAGGTACATGCTGATGACATGGCAACCCAGTCAACATGCAGGAAATATTCTTTAGTTTTTTCCAATGGGACTGTGACAAGTGTCACTGCGGGATTCACTAGTTTGGTTTGTGAAGGTGAAATTTTCCCAATGTCCTCCAAGGTTGAATTTGGGTTGATGATGAATTATGTGTTGGAAATTATTCTTTAATTATTAAGGATTGGATTAATGTGTGTGTGTGTGTGTGTGTGTGTGTTTTAGATTATTAATTTCCAAACTTTATTACATTATAATTCCACATATATTATTTCAAACCTAAGGTTCGGTTACATTGCAAATGGAGTGCATTTCATTAACCTAAAGTTCGATGGAACATATTTAATATGGCAAGTCTACAAAGGTTTTTGTGATGTGTATTAAACCTTCATCCAGTCATATATTAATGGTGGAGGTGTATATAACAAATTTTATTTTACAAACGTTTATATGGTGCATTTTAATACAGTGCAAAAAAAAGTATGGAGGGGCAGAGGTCGGGTTTCGACACGATGACCTCCCCCAAACCACACCAAGTGCTTTACCAATAGGCCATTCACATGTTACTTGAAAATAAATGTGCCCACACTATATTTTAACGACATACAAATTCCTGATGGCGGAATGAGGGAGCCAGTGCTGCGGGCCAGCCCTCCTCCCATATGATCACGTCATAATACCTCACCACTAGCGCTCAACTAAAACGCAATTAGTGCGCACTTATCACCCCCTAATCCACCATTAACCTTAATTAATCTCTCATATTATTTTGGTGGGATTTTTGGCAGCACCCCAAATTCGGCAAATTCTCCATAATTGTCGGAGCTAAGTGGACTTCTCCAGATTTAGAGGGAGAATCTAGGGGAAAATTAAATAAAGCCTATATTGAGCAATTTTCGACCAAATTTGGCTCAGGAAGAGTCATTCCTAGAATATTAGCATGCTCTAAATCCATTGGAACAACTTTTAGAGGTAGAGGAGTAATTATACAGAGGTTTTTGTCACCGTGAATAATTTTGAAGGCCAGGGCTAGGAGAAGGGAAGGCCATGCCCAGATTAGATGAAGGCCAAATGGAGTGAATGAGTAATCATTCCTAGCATGTTTCCATTCTTTGCATCCATTAGAACAACTTTCAGAGGTATAGGATAAAATATATAGGTGTCTTTGGTCACATGAAAAATTTTGAAGCTTGGGGCCACTAGGAGGGATGACCATGCCTAAATTAGCTGAAGGCCAAATGGAGTGAATGAACTATCATTTTTAGATGTATTTGATGTTATGAACATATTGATACAATTTTCATAGGTATTGGAGCAGCTCAGAAGGTGTTTTTGTCACTTTGGATATTAAACAAGTCCATGGCCACCAAGATGAGAGGTCAAGCCTAGATCAGCTGGAAGCCAATTTCAGAGATTGAATAGTTATTTTCGGGGTATTTAAGTGTTTTTAAGCCAATGTAGGATGTTGAAAATCCATTGGAGAGATACATGTACCTGTAATCAAACATTTGACTCTAAATCTCAAGAGGGCTTAGCTAGTTAAAGCAGATCCATGGAGATGTAGCTCAGGAGTGGTGAACTCTGCTATTATCCATGGTATTATGTGATTGTTGTGTGTTATGTTTCTGCATTTCACTTGTTGTATATGAGTTTTTAAAATCTAATTAACTCATAATTTGATCGTCAAATAGACATAAAACTTGACACATAAACCCCTTTACAAGTGGTTAACTTGAGATGATCCCAATCGCACATGTTTAATACTAATGAGGGAGCTAGCATAGCAATAACTAGTTTTCCCATATTTATATCAAGTTGGTATCAAAGCATGATTTTAGCTCATTTTAGCCAAGGATAGTTAGAAGAATTAGCTATTGGTTTTTGAATTTGTGTAAGGAGAGTTTAACTGTGTGCAATTTTATGTGTGAAGGAGAAGATCAAAATTGAGAACTGAATTCTCAAATCACAGCAATGAAGCTTTGTGTGCATTGCAGGTATGATGGAGGCTTCATTAATTGATGTTTCAGGTCAATATTCCTTATCAAAACCATTTGATAAATATATGTTTCAAAATCTCTACATCATGATTGATATGAGGCAAGGAAAGTATGAAAATAAGAGGGAGAGCATTAAACTTCAAGAATAGTTTATTTCCATGAAGGAGGAGAAGAAATATCTTCTTGAAAAGATGCATGAGATGGAGAGTCAGCTCCATATTTCAAATGAAAAATTAGCAAATATGCATGAGATGGAGACTCAACTCCATGATTCCAAGGAAGCCTCAACCAAGCATGTGCTTGAAAAAGAGGTAATAAATTCAATTTTATCTTCAATTTCTTCTCAAAATGAATGTTTGGGTGCTTTTGAAAGACACACTATAGGAATAGGGTCCAAATTATTAATGAATATGGGCTATGAAGATAAAGGATTTGGAAAACATGCACAATACATAGTTGAGCCAATTGTTGTTGAGGAAAGGCCTAAGTATTTGGGTCTTGGTTATGGATAACATGATGGAGAAAGCTCTAAAGCCAAGGATGCACATGAAGGTGTTCCAAGAAGGACTTTCATTTTGTGTTCATTACCTCAACCTTGTGAAGATTGTGTTCATGAGGAATGAAAAAATTTTACACCCAATTTTCAAGAAGGTGTTCATAGTCATTGAGCTAATGAGAATGGTGAACAAGAGGATGTTGAAAACTCTAAAGTCATTGAATGAATTGTTGGTATTTTGAAGAGAATCACTACCTCATAAAATTCACCTCCTCAAGAAGGTGACAAAGGTGAATGTTCAAGGGATAAATTTTATTTTAATCAAGTTTCTTTTGATTATGATAAACATGAAAAATTCTCACATAATATCTGGAGAAATTTTGCATGTTCCTTTTGTGGTTTGGATAACCATAATGTTTTGAGGTGTTGGAAGAAGATAACCATGCATAGGAAAATTTAAAAGAAAAGGAGGCAGAAAGCCAAGTGTCTATTGGACAAAGCAAACCATGTTGAAAAGAAGAGGAAATTGTTTCACTCATTCCCATAAGCAAGGTCATATTGTAGACAAGTGATGGAATTTGTTCCAGCAAGTCATCCATAGCATTTGAAGAAGGTGGAGAAAGAGAATGGAAGGAATGGGAAAGAATATTCCATAGTTGATATGGGTAAAGATGATTCACATGATGATGATGTGCAGCTGAAAGAAGTGCCATTGAAATGGTTTGCTAGGAGGTGGTTAGATTTCTTATCCAATTAAGACTTTGCATGTCTTTTGATGTTGATGAATTTATTTGCCAATGGAATTCATGTTTCATGTTTACGTCAGGAAGGTGATTGAAAGTGGAGTATGTTGAGTCACTTTATTAATGGAAAATCTTTTCATTTCAACTTTAATTACATGTACATATGAATGGGGTTCTTGTACTTATGACTGTACTTGTGAGAGAGTTGAAGAATTGTATACATGCATGACAATTTGTGTGTATGAATGGTGGAATTTTGATGGTTTCATTTTTCTTGATCATGTATGCATAATTGACATGTGTTGGTTGATTTCTTTGTTTAACATGTATGTTTTCAACTTGAGAGTCTTGATCATTTTCACATGCATGAGTGTCGACATGTGTTGGTCGGTTGTGTGTGTACATGCATGTCATATCAATTTGGAAGAGTTGATTTTCTCTCCAAATATGAAAAGGAGATGTTGGCGAAGTGTTTCATGAGTTGTGAAATTAATTTTTTTTAGGAAAAGAATTGTCAAATTATTACACGTGCTTATGCTTGAATTGAGAGTCAGTCATTTGAAAAGGCATGTTTTGTCTAATTGTGTTTGGTTGATAAGTTTTGGACACCAAGATGTAATTGAACACGACGATGTTCACATGATGTGAAATTTGTTTCTTTGAAGGAGCAAGAGGATATGTCATCAAGTTATATTTCTTACATGATGTGTTTTTTAGATTCAATCAACAACCATCAATCTGAATATGTTTTGTTTGTGACAACATGTCAAAGAATTTTCAGCCAAAAATTTTGCATCCATTGTATACCATTTTATGTGTTAACGCCAAGAAGATAAGGATGTCATGCCAAACACTCAAGAGTGTTATTTGATGAAAGGGCAACGGGTTCAAAATCCTATTAGTTATGTTCCAGGTTAGAAGTGTGGCATACGTTTGTAGAAGTGTGGCCCCATGAGTTAGTAGATGTCCATGCCATGTCATCAACATTGATTGACATGATAACATGCAGGGATTCCTTCAAAAGGCTTGGTAGATTAACAATAAATTTTTGAAAATTTGACTTTGGTGAAACTGCATAGGTCTAATAGTGCCATCCCAAAAGTTGTGTCATTACTGACATAACTTTTGATTTTTCTCTTCTTCTTTTTTTTCAAAACTAAGATCATGTAATTTTCACATTTCTGTATTGATGTCAAGGTCACTCTATATATATTCTATTTATCCTTGTAATATTAAAATGCATTCGGTTTCAAAATAAAATATAAGAAACCTACTACTATAAATAAATTGCAACAAACAAGTAACACAAAAAATAAGGACAGGAACAAAAAAAACTACAAATAGTGTTAGATGTGAGAAACAAACATGGACTCCATCTAGTAAGTGCCCTTCATCTTTGTACAAAAATCAATAGTGTGAGGGAAAAATCATTCTAGGGATCAAGCACAAGAGCTTATGCAAAGCATTCAAAAGCCTTCGGAATGAGACCTTTTATTTGGAGACAAATTCCATTTCCAATGTGAGCCTCGACGGTGACAGGATCTATTTCTAGAGAAAATTCATAGATACCAAGTGCATCTACAAACTTATTCCTCAATTAAATTATACTAACATATGACAATGCATCCTTCCCTTAAATCCTTCTTAGCAATGAGGGAGAAGGGGAGGAGAAATGAAGAGAAGAAGTAGAAGTAAGACTGGTGCTAGAAGTTCTGCTCATTGAATGAGGGCTCACTAAATAATGACTCACTGCTCCATCGACATTTGAGGGTAATGGCCTTTGTGAGTGCTCATTATTTCCTGCAACATCCTCACTCTCTTATAGAATTCATTATCTCCTACTGAGGAGATGGACTCACTACTCGATCGACATTAAGGTAATGGCCTCTGTGAGTGATCATTGTCACATGCAACATCCCCACTCTCTTCCAGCATTCACAATCTGAGACTAAGTGAGTTGAGGTTCTATCCCTACCATAGATGGACCAATTCCACTCTTCAACGCCCCCAATTTTCCATAGTGCTCCACTTCACAACCCTGCTTTACCAAAATGAAAAAGCATGCATATAGTTACAAACTTATTTCAAAAATTCAATCATATAGTAACCCCACTGAAAACCATTACCAACGATGGATTAAATCCTTCAAGAACACCTTACAAAAATTTATTAGAACATAACACATTCAAAATAAAGACCCTAATCGAAATATATCAAATGCATTCAACATTTGGGATGATTACCTTAAGGTAGGGCAGAACATAGTCTACAGAACAAAGTCTGATAGTATTATTACCTTATGGTTTGGCATGACAGAGTCAAAAAATACTTTCAAACCATGAAATGTTAAAATCCCGCCAAATTAATAAATGAGTAGAATTTGAAACCATGAAATGTTAAACTCCCGCCAAATTAATAAATTAGTAGAGCGAAATATAAAAACAAAAAGAAAAGTCCAGATCATTTTGAAATTTTTTAAAGAAGGAAACAAGGAGGGCTCTATTAACTCTTAATTGGGTGCCAAATGGGTTATGAAGAGAGAATGTTATAGGTTATAATAAGGAAGACACTTTTAAGTAGTCTTTCTTTTCTTTATTCATTTTTCTAGTCTTTTGTCTTGAAGAGGGTGGAATAGGTTTCTAGAACGAAGATATTACGAATCACACACATTATTAGATCTCTTTTAAATAGTACTCCTATTTTTTATTCAATTTATTTTACTATTTTTTCTTAGTTTTATGTTTTTATTTACTTTTTACAATTTTTTTTTATTTTCTATTTTATTAGGAAAATGTAAGTAGATAATTAAAATAAATCTCTCTAAACTAAATGATTAAAATAAAAATATTAATAAATGTTGATATAAAGGCATGGGAATAAATTCTTGGACAATTACAAGAGAAGGAAAACGTCACAAGTGAGAGTGTAACATGAGAAGTGGACCTTAAAAACCACATAGGTCTTCTTTAATGGATATTTAGTCTTGTTGAGATATGGGTACCATAGGAGGAATTTATCATAACATGTGGGAGTTAGTGTCTATGTTATGGTTAGGAGAGGAAAACAAGGGTGTTAGTCTGTAAATTAATCTTTCTCATGCTGAATTTCCATGAATGATACCTCTAGCTAGGAATATGGCCATTTAGTATGTTTTGCATGGTAAGATTGGGTCTCATGTCCTTTACTATGGCCAAGGAAGGAAAAAAAAAAGGAATTATGTCCTAAATAATCAGTGACCACATTTCAAAGCATCGCATTAATTATACTCTCTAAGGGATATTATGTGGCCTCTAGGAGGGATGTGTCTACCATTCAAAGGTTTTTCACACCACAATTGGTCCTTTAAGCATCGTCATTGGAGGTTAATGAAATTAGGAGGTCTTCAAATCACATATGATGTTTACAAGTGTATAAAGAGCACATTTAACCAGGTTTCAGGGTAAATTTTATACGTATCATAATGTATATGAGGGGGAAAATGGATTTTAGTGCTAGTGATGTAGTCACATAAAAGACCCCATAAATTTGTGCTTTGGGATATCCCCAAGAGTAAATAAGTAATCCAAAGTGTGAGGATTTTTTTCTAAGGTACTGACAGTAGAAACAACCCTCTAGTGTTAAACTTTAGAGACAAAAGTGTATTCAAATTTTTAACACTCTAGATGGATTTAGAGACCCCTTTGTCTCTAAATTTTAACACTGCAAATGGATTCAAAGACCCTTGCAGTGAAATGTGACTCTTTGGTATCAAAATTGTAATTTTCCATTTCCGAAGTGATACATTTAAAAATTACTAACATAAATTACTAATTCATATACTTGTACTTTTTATTTGGTCATATTTTTATTCTTGGACTATAACAGTTATTTACATTAATCATTATTATTTTTGTCACTTATATCTAGTCATATATTTTAGTCCTAGACTAAATTAGTCATTTAAGTTAGTCACTTTTAGTTTAGTCACTTATTATCTAGCCATATATTTTAGTCCTGGACTAAATTAGTCATTTAAGTCAGTTGCTTTTAGTTTAGTTAGTTATTATCTAGTCGTATATTTTATCCCTAGACTAAATTAGTCGTTTAAGTTAGTAATTTTTAGTTTGGTCACTCAGAATTTCTCAAATTTAGTAGTAATTCACTTAAAATGATTGCGATGACTAACACTTTTAGTCACATAGTCACTAATTTCATCATTTTATACTAGTGATCTAATTGATTGAGCACCATCTCGCAAAAAATTCGAGGTGATAATTCTATCTTTCTTCTTATCCCTTTTTCATAATTTTCCTCTAATTCTTCTTTTGTAGAAATTAAAATCTCCCTCCTTTTCTTCAAAATTTTCCCCATCCCATTTTTGTTTTTTCCCTCTATTTCCTAGAAGAATTTTTTTCCCTATCCATTTTTCTTATGTCCCCTCGCTGGGTTGATCTCATTCCTAAGTGTCCCTAATAATATCCTTCCCTTTCTAAATTTTACTCATCTCCTGCTTCTTTCTTCCCTAATGAATTTTGTTGCAGGATCTAATGGGCCTCTAAAGATTTTTTTTGGTTAGATCGAAGAATCATAATGACACCAAGAACTGGTGATGAAGGAACTCCTTTGAATTCTGAAAATTTTCTTTTGAAGTCCAACCTGTATATAACTCAAGAAATTTGGAATAACCCTTTTGCATAGTACAAGAACTGCAACATTTTCATGCAGGAATATTTTCTTCAGTACAAGAAAGAAAGGTTCAGAAACAAGATTTATGTCTAGTACAGGACTTTCATAGTCATAAATTTTAATTCATAAGATCTAAACAAGAAATGCAGTGATTTTTTAAAATAGAACCATATGTTGTACTTTCAATTTGACTGTAATTTTTACCATTTCTCATAGGAATGATATTTTAAGTGTAGAGACATTATGAATTTGGCTAACTTATTTTAATTAAGCATTAATATATACCCCAATAAGAGTCATGATGATGATGGCACATCTATAAAAGAATTCCTTATGAATTACCAACCTCATCAACTTTCTTACCTTTTGATGATTGGGTCGTTATCATATATAAAATTGCATTCCTTTTTTAAATTTCCTACAACCATCGCCTTTATCTACCATTATTATCCCACTCACCTTGAAATGATATCCATATCTACAGCCTTCTAAACCAAACTTTTATGCTAACAGGATATGACCATTTGAATTGTTGAGATAATTGGGGAAGTTGTTGTTGCTTACAATTCAAATTAGTAAGTGTAGAACCTCCAAGGGAGAGAGGAAGTGTAACCATCAAAGTACCATGGCACTAGTCTGTATCAAACCTTGGTCCATGACGGAATTATAAGGGACAATTGAATATGAGGGAAACTTACCTTTGTTGTAGGAAACAAGGTTCCTCCCCTTCCTAAAATTTGAAGGGTTCAATTATGTTGTTGCACTAGAATTTGCAGGTAGTTTCGATGGGAATACATCCAAGATTGGGTTTATGGAATTTCAAGTCAGAGAGTAGTCCATCTATGGGGCTGAAAAGTAGTTAGACGCTATGGGTGAGAAGTGTTTTAAGAAAGGAGAGATTGAGAAAGGAGTATGGTGTTGGTTTCTACTTGAAGAAAACCATGTTATTGATTGTAAGATTGGGTTACAAAGAAATGAAATGGTAGAGAAGTGGAGACATATGTTATACATTTTTCAGAAGTTCCTCACCTATGAAGGGAGGTACTATTTGACTTACCTCTACCACATTCACCTTCTGCTCCACTTCAAGTCAGGTAAATTAATCAAATTTCCTCATTTTCTATTGAAAAGTCTAGATAAAATGTCCATAAGTGTGCAGAAGAGCCAAGAGGATCAAATGGGTTTCAAGTTATACCATTATGGCTTAGTAAAAAAATTAGTTAAGAAATATTTATAGGATAAGGGCACAACGTGGGACGCATCCCTGAAAACATTCTAGGAAGGAGATATCATGAAACAACCTCAAAAACTAAGCAACAATGTTGCCAAGTAGAAGATTAGCTGAAAGAAGAAATTTCCAACCCTGAAGACTGAGAAACGTAAAAAAAGGAAAATTAGAAAACCCCTGCCTGAGAAGTCAACATCTAGAAATAAAAATTAGAGTAAGGAGAAGAAGGAGGTTGAGAACCCTAGTCCTTCGTGAATATTAACTAGAGTCTCTTTAAAAATATGATATGCTTCCTCGGGAGGAGACATTGCTGTAATGTACACTCTGATAAAAACTGAATATTCAGAGGAATGTGTTCCCTCCAGAGATTTTCTTGCAGGAAATCCTCCGGAGAATTCACTAGTGCATAATAACCTCTCTCTTTTGCTAGATATTTCAACTCTTGATCATTAGTTTTTTAGTTCAGGATATGTTGATGAAGGGGATTACATTAATTTATCAGCTTTAATTAAAAATTTCAAGAATAAGAAGGTAGCCAGTGTACAAAATGCAAGCCCGGAGATAGTAAGAGACTCGACAATGAGGAAGAATGAGGATACTATTCCTTAGGATTTTTAGACATAGGAATGTGAAAAAGGCCTCGATGATAATGATACTCTTCATGAGTCAGTTGTTGAAAAGATGATAGTAGAGGAAGAAGATGAGGAAAGAGGCTCTATTTTTTAGGTGCAATGTCAACTTGAGGAGTTGAAGCAACAGATATATGAGCTTGAGGTATTGAATCGATGTGTGATGGATCAAAACACGACGATGAAGAGAAATAATGTACAATTAGTAAAGGAAGTACATGAAAGGAAGTGACAAGTAAAGGTATGGAAGTTTCATGTATCCAAATGCGAAATTCGCTTGAGGAAAGCAGTGTATCATTTAATGAAATCCCGCAACGAAAAATTGAGAGCATTAAGGATGAGAATCAATATTCAAATCCAGAACTAAATGATGATTTCTATTTTTTTTTTTTTTCAGAAGTTTAGTAAATTGTGTGAGGACACAAAACAAGATGAGGTTGGGAGGATGTTTGTCACTATAATTTTACTAATTTTGACCCTATCCTTGTCCTAATCATAGTATTTAAACCCTCTATTTCACAATTAAAATTCAATATTTACGCATGATTCTTGGACTCTTTACGAATTTGGTAAAGTATGGGTTATATAGGCTTATTAGTTATTTAAAAGGTTAAATAAACTCATGTGTCTTTGTAACTCATCTATTTTTCCATTTCCTTAAAAGCATGGAAAATTAAAAGTCATTAATCGAAGTAAGATTTGGTTGGTGTAGAATCAATAAGTTCTTGTATCGTCTGCCTAGTCCGCTACTAGAAGACATGCAACAGATTCACTTTGATCCTTTGCCAAAAATATCACATTTCTTGAGTGAATGGTGCACATCCTTCTCCTAAGGTTAGTTATACTCTCTGTAATAATATTGGAGTGTTAGGGGAAGCACAAAAAATGGAGGCTAGTTTTCGACCAGCACACATCCCGGACTAAGTTTTTGCCACAGCCAAGAGCCAAACGCCTATGTATAAAATAGGGATTTTAGGTTAGAAATAGGGAGTGATACTTTGGGAAATTTCGATACTTTTTGAACCTTCAATTTTTGTATCACCTGTCTCTCTGGGATAGATCCATGAGTTTATGATGTATATTTGCAGCAAAAATTTAATAATATAAGTAGCTAATGCCAATTCTCTCAATTACGGGTTATTTATTTATGTGATGATTCCTTTATGCAGTTGATTTTCAGGTTTTCATAAAGGTAAATGCATTGGTTGGCTAGGGCCTAACCAACCCAACTCGTTCTCCCTCTATTTCATAGGAGTGCTATATTTTATTATGTTGGTGTGAGCAGAAGAGTTAATTATTTTATTTGTTCAAATCGTAGATTGATGAAACCCTTGGGAATGTGTGCATGCATCTCATATCTGAGGACTCATGGTCTGTTAGTGTGTCAAGTTAATTTCATTTACAAAATTTAGTCTTTCTTCTTGAAGCATCGCACGATTGTTTCCTTTATGCCTAAAAGTGTTTCCTTTAAATTTTGCAAGGTGAGATTGAATTGTGAGTTTATTTTGAGTTGATCTATTTCTATTCGATCTATTTTCTTTAGATTTCAGTGCACCCTAGTTTAAACGATAACTCAAATCGAATCAAAAGTAAAACACTGTGTGAAATAACTGTAATGGTTTCCTTCTAGAGATATAAATAACCTATCAATATGTCAGGAATTATTTGCATTATACATTGGGTTTAAATATCTATTGCTGAGAAAAAAGAGTTTGTTTATGTTTGTAGAAGAAATATGAGAAAGCAAATTATTTTCGTTATAGATATTTACCGTTTCCATGCAATATTATTTTCTTTCTGTTGAGTGATCATTTTTTTAGTATTTAAATTATTTTTATTTGAATGCTTGTTGGTTGAAGGATCTCCATTCCTAAAACACATAAGTCATAATTTCTATTTCTAGTCTGATTTATTTCTAGTTGGTTAATTATAACACACTTCATGTGTGATAAAAATGATTGCTAGGTCCCTATAATACTAGTGGATAGCCTTATTTTTAATGTTAGCATAGCCCCTTATTGTTATCTTTGTGCCCTTACATTGTTATTGTTATGCCGGTTAAGATTATATTGTAACTCATTAGGCTCCTATACACATAAAGGAGGTTTTTCCATTTGTATCATTCAACAATTGTTAATTTATGTAATGTAAAGGAGGTTTCCCCCTTGAAGAGGCTGATTTCTAAGGTGTTGATCTATATTTTCTTCTATTTTGGGAGTTGGTTTCATAACATTTCATATCAGACATTTGGATTCTAGGGTTTCATTACTACAAATAGGTCATCTTGCAATTTTTGCTACATATTTTTTTATGTGAAGTTTTAGCAGCTAAACAAAAACCCATTTAAGCTGAAAACTTGAGGAATGCCGTGTAAAAATTTCAGACCTTGGTTCGCAATATTTTCGGAGATATGATATGTGGAAGTTTTGGTTTTTGCAGGCTCCATAATTTCATCCCAACACGTGACCAAGGGAAAATCATCATAACTTTCGTTTCCTGCATTGAATTGGAATTCTGTAGAAAGTGGTTGAAATTGCATGAAATATACTTGCCTATGCATTGATTTTAGAGATGAAGGTAGAAACAGTGACACGTGGCATGTCGAACAATTTCGATCTACTAAACCATCCCATAATTATAACATTGTGGGAGATTGGGCATAAATTTGTCTTTAAGAATCCAAATTAGGTACGACCTATGGAATTGAAAAGAAGACTTAGATAGCTACTACAAGACCAAATATTGAATATTGAATATCTGAAATCACAGGAATAATATAGGTTATATATAGACCTACTAAAGAAGAAGAAAAAGCTGTGTATTTGTTTTTTACAATTGCATAAATTTTTTTTGGAAAAGAATTTTGAAGTGATTCCAAAGGAATATTGAAGCATAGATATAAGTATTAGATTCTAAAATGCCTCCCAAAAATAATTCACGCTATGGGTGAGAAGTGGTTTAAGAAAGGAGAGATTGAGAAAGGAGTATGGTGTTGGTTTCTACTTGAAGAAAACCATGTTATTGATTGTAAGATTGGGTTACAAAGAAATGAAATGGTAGAGAAGTGGAGACATATGTTATACATTTTTCAGAAGTTCCTCACCTGTGAAGGGAGGTACTATTTTACTTACCTCTACCACATTCACCTTCTGCTCCACTTCAAGTCGGGTAAATTAATCAAATTTCCTCATTTTCTATTGAAAAGTCTAGATAAAATGTCCACAAGTGTGCAGAAGAGCCAAGAGGATCAAATGGGTTTCAAGTTATACCATTATGGCTTAGTAAAAAATTTAGTTAAGAAATATTTATAGGATAAGGGCACAACATGGGACGCATCCCTGAAAACATTCTAGGAAGGAGATATCATGAAACAACCTCAGAAACTAAGCAAAAATGTTGCCAAGTAGAAGATTAGCTGAAAGAAGAAATTTCCAACCCTGAAGACTGAGAAAGGTAAAAAAAGGAAAATTAGAAAACCCCTGCCTGAGAAGTCAACATCTAGAAAGAAAAATTAGAGTAAGGAGAAGAAGGAGGTTGAGAACCCTAGTCCTTCGCGAATATTAACTAGAGTCTCTTTAAAAGTATGATATGCTTCCTCGGGAGGAGACCTTGCTGTAATGTACACTCCGATAAAAATTGAATATTCAGAGGAATGTGTTCCCTCCAGAGATTTTCTTGCAGGAAATCCTCCGGAGAATTCACTAGTGCATAATAACCTCTCTCTTTCGCTAGATATTTCAACTCTTGATCATTAGTTTTTTAGTTCAGGATATGTTGATGAAGGGGATTACATTACTTTATCATCTTTAATTAAAAATTTCAAGAATAAGAAACTTCTACTATGATGCATGAAGAGGAAGAAGTGCAACATTATATATCAAAATTACAAGACCAAGTGAAACAAATGTCGCTCTCGCAAAAAGTAACCAAAAATGAAATGGAAGCTAAAATGGATGGTTTGAGGAAATGTATGGAAGCTAAGATGAATGGCGTGGAAGTGAAGATGGATGGTTTTCATAAGGGTATGGATGGTTTGAAGAATGGTATGGATGGTTTGAATAGTTCTATGGAAGCTAAGATCAAT
The DNA here is from genome assembly GCA_034641835.2 of Pinus albicaulis. Classification (NCBI taxonomy): domain Eukaryota; kingdom Viridiplantae; phylum Streptophyta; class Pinopsida; order Pinales; family Pinaceae; genus Pinus; species Pinus albicaulis. The sequence continues at coordinate 1,281,357,983 of CM076570.1, read as the reverse complement.
GGTATGGAAGAAAAACTAAAAGCAAACATGGAAGGTTTGAAGGAAGGCTTCACAAATTTTCTACAAGAAATGATTCCTACTGATGAAAAAATAGTAGAGGAAACTCATGATGAAAAGAAAATAAATGTTAATTTTGATTTCATAAACTCTAACATTGGATTGAAAACCCAGCATATTCCAACGATCGATATGAGGAAGTTTGATGGCAAGTACCCCATATCATGGATACTATGGATGGAGAAATATTTTGATCTCCATAATGTGAAAAACACACAAAAGGCACATATTGAAACCTTTTATTTAGAAAAAAATACATTTTTATGGTATTGATGGATTTACTCTCATAAACAAATTGTCACTTGGTCAATTTTTATAGAGGAAATGATAGCACATTATGAGGATACAAAGAGCAACATCTTCTTTAGCCAAATGATAAATCTCAAAACAAAGCATTCAATGGTGGAGCACATTGATGACTTCCAAAAATTGAATATAAGGGTAAAGGATATTCTATAAGAGCATGTTAGGTCCCTATATTACTAGAATAGTCCCTTATTGTTGTTAGTGTAACCCCCTTATTGTTATTATTGTACCCCTGTAACCCCAATATCGTTATCATTGTGCCCTTACATTATTATTTTTAGGTTGGCTAGGATTATATTGTGACCCCGTGGACTCATATATATAGAAGGAGGTTTTTTCATATGTATCATGGAAGAATTGTTCATTTATGTAATGTAAAGGGGGTTAGGCCCTCAAAGTGGCTTATTTATAAGGCGTTGATCTCTCTTTTCTTCTACTTTTGGAGCTGATTTCATAACATTTGGTATCAGAGCTTTCGATTCTAGGGTTTCACTGCTCCAAACAAGTCATCGTGGAATATTCGCTATAACTATTTTTCTACGAAGGCTCAAAAGTTTAAATTTGTATCATGCGAAGCCGTAACCCTGAGGAGCTTCATGTAAAAATTTTAGATATTGGTTGAAAAAAATTTAGGAGATATGATCTTTGGAATTTAGAGTTTGTTCAGGCTGCCAAATTTCAGCTCAAATAGGTGACCCTGGGAAAATCGTCATAACTCTCTCTCTGAGCATCAGATTGGAATTATGAAAAAAGTGGCTGCAAGTACATAGATTTTAGTTTCTTTTGTATCAATTTTAGAGCTGAAGGAGGAAATAGTGATATGTGGAATGCCGTACAATTTCGCTCTACTGAACCAGTTTATAATTAGGTCATTGTGGGAGATTGTGCATAACTTTTCCTAAAGAATCCAATCAAGTCAAAACTGTGGCATTCGAAGAATATTCAGAGGGTTACTACAAGGCTGTATTTTAGATATTGAAGTTCTGAAATCACATAGATAATTTAGTTTCAATATCAAGCTCCTTAAAAGCAAGAAAAAGGTGTGTATTGTTTTTTCGAATTGCATAAGTCTTGTGTGAAAAATTAATTTGAATTGATTCCAAGGGAATATTGTAAAATAGATATCAGTATTGGGTTCTAAAATTTCCCCTAAAAATAATTCAACACCCATTAAGCCTTCAAAAGGCTTTACTATGAATCATGAAGACTAAGAAGTGCAACATGAAATATCAAAATTGCAAGAGCAAGTGCACCAAATTTCGCTCTCGCAAAGAGCAACAAAAAATAAATGGAAGTGTTGAAGAAAGGCATGGAAGCTAAGATAGACGGTTTGAAGAAAGTCATGGAAGATAAGATGAATGGAGTGGAAGCTGGCATGGAAGCTAAGATGGATGATAAGGAAGAAAAAATGAAAGACAACATGGAAAACATGAAGAATGATCTAAAATTAGACATGGAAGGTTTGACAAAGTTGATATAAGAAATGTTTCCTAATGGCGAAAATATAGTAGAGGAAACTGAAGGAAGGAAGAACCGCCATATTCCAAATATGGATATGAGGAAGTTTGATGGCAAGGATCCTATAACATGGATACTATAGATGGAGCAATATTTTTATCTCAATAATGTGCGAAACACACAAAAGGTACACATTGCAACTTTACATTTAGAAAAAAATACATTTTTATGGTATCAATGGCCTCCCGTAAAAAAAATTCACTTGGTCAATTTTTATGAAGGAAATGATATCACATTATGAGGATACAAAGAGCAACACCTTCTTTAGAAAATTGATGAATCTCAAACAAAAGGGTTCAATGATGGGGCACATTGAGGACTTCCAAAAATTGAATATAAGGGTAAGTGATATTCCAGAGGAACACAAGATTGATGTCTTCATAGGGACTTTAAATGATAACATCCAACATGAAGTTCACATTTGGGAACCTGATTCATTGGAGAAGGCATTCAGGTTGGAAATAAAAATTGAATGCAAAATTATGGCAACAAGGAAGCCTACCACTCACATCTATAAAGATGGAAGTGTTTATACTCCAAGACTTCTGCAATCTACAAGGCTGACACTACAACAATTGGAAGGAAAAAAGAGAAAAAGGGCTTTGCGACATTTGTGATAGAAAATACACTAAAGGTCATAAGTGTGTTGAGAAGAAATTAATTTTACGTAGATTGTGAAGAGGAGGAAGAAAATGAACAAAAAAATTTAAAATAATAGGATATACACTAAGAACCAACCCTATAAGAAGAAGAAATGAGTCTGACGATATTGTGTAATGCATTGGCGGGAATTACCACTCCTAAAACTCTCAAGATAGAAGGACATATCAAGAATAAAAAGGTAATAGTGTTTATTGATTTAGGTAGTACCCATAATTTTATTCATTTTTAGGTAGCCAAGGAATTGAATTGTTTCCTATACCCGACACCAGAATGTCAAGTGATGGTTGCAAATGGAGAAACTATAAATTTCTCTGGAAAATTCCATAATATCAAGCTAACCATGGGGAATATGTATTGAATAGTCCAATGCTTTCCATTCCAACGGGAGGTGTTGATGTTGTACTAGGAGTACAGTGGTTAAAATCTTTGGGGACGATAGCTTTTAATTTTCAAGAACTTTTCTTGAATTTTTTTTCGGAAGGAAAGGAAATCGAATTACGGGATATCACAGGGAAGCTGAGAAAGATAATAAGATCTAATGTCATGACAAAGATTTTGAAGAAAGAACAATGAGGAATAATTGCACAATTATGCTCACTAGAAGTTCGAACATCAAAATCATCTATTTAGCCAGATCTCCAAAAATTCTTGGACAATCATTCCAAGGTGTTTGAAACAACCAAAGGACTCCCACTTGTTCGTGATCATGATCATGCTATTCAATTGATTCTAATACATTAGGGGAATTTTGAGGTCTGAAATGGGCCTCCTAAGGAAATTATAAAATAATAGTGGAAATAATAGAATAAGATTTGATTACATCATCAAATTCTAGAAGGAAAAAAGAAAAAATACTTTTTAAACTTGTATTTGCAACTTATCTCCCAAATGTTTTACTCAAATTTCGAGTGGGAGTGCAATCATGTTTTTCATGTATTTCTCAATTTTAGTGTAGCAGGATCCATCAAAAGTATGCAACATGGGTATTCCTTGGATGGGGAATTAAATTTTGCATCCAACTAGCACCCCCGCTTGAAATTTGAGTAAAAACTTTGGGAGATAAGTTTAAAATACGAGTTGAAAAAGTAGTTTATTATTTATTATTTTTTAATATTTTTACCCTTTTACTTAAAAAATGGTAAATCATCCCCCATGGTTGACATCATCATCTTGAATCCTATTGGTTTTTATCAAGTTAAATTTGGTTGTACATTTTTCTTAGGAGGCCCATTTTAGACCTCAAAATTCCCCTAATGTGTTTTCCTCCAAAGATCAGGCCTTACAGATATCCTTATGTCCAAAAGAGAGAAATTGAATGTATGATTGCAAAAATGTTAGAGGCTGGTATAATTCAACCTAGTTAAAGTTCTTTCTCTGCTCCAGTAGTATTGATGCACATGAAGGATGGATCATGGCGCATGTGTCCGAAATATAAGGATCTCAATAAGCTCACTATTAAAGATAAATTTCCCATTATTGTGGTTGATGAATTATTGGATGAATTACATGGATAAATTTATTTTACCAAGTGGGATCTTCGTTCAAGTTATCATCAAATTAGAATGAAGTCTGAAGATATTCCAAAAACCTCATTTCGAACTCATGAGGGTCATTATGAATTTTTGGTCATGCCTTTTGGCCTTACTAATGCACCTTCTACATTTCAAGGGTTGATGAATTCCATTTTCAAACCCTTCCTTAGAAAATTTTTGCTAGTATTTTTTGATGATATACTAATCTACAACAGGTCTAAGAAGGGTCATGTTCAACATGTTGAGAAGGTGCTCAAACTATTGGAGGTGAAACAATTATATGAAAAAACATCCAAATGTTTCTTTGGAGTAATAGAGGTGGAATATATGGGTCATATTGCATCTCACGAGGGTGTTAAGGTAGACCCTAACAAAATTAATTCCATTAAGGAATGGAATTTCCCCAAAACCATAAAGTGGTTGTGAGGATTTCTCGAGTTAAATGGGTATTATCGCAAGTTTATTAAGAATTATGGGAGAATAGCAGCACCTCTAACAACATTATTGAAGAAAGATGCATTTTCATGGACTCACAGAGCAACTAAGGCCTTTGAAAACCTTAAAGAGGCAATGTGCCTAACACCGTTCTTAGCTACGCCAGACTTAAAAATATGTTTATTGTGTAATGTGACGCCTCAGGAAATGGAATTGGTGTTGTTTTAATGCAAGAAGGAAGGCCCATTGCTTTTAAAAGCTATCCAATCAAAGGAAAGTCTTTACAGAAAGCTATTTATAAGAAGCAAATGTTGGCAATACTACATGCACTAAAGAAATGGAAAACGTACCTAATGTGAAGACACTTCAAGGTAAAAACTAATCATGATAGCTTTAAACATTTTTTAGAACGAAGATTGTCTTCAGAAGAGTAGCAAAAATGGGTCACAAAGATGTTGGGTTATGACTTTGAAATCATCTAAAAAAAAGGGAAGCTAAATGTTGTTGCAGATGCACTCTCAAGAAAGGATGAAGAGGTGAAAGCATTGCTTTGTGCCATTTCTACTATCCAACCAGATTGGACAACCAAAGCAAGGGATGAATGGAAGAAGGGCGAAGAACTATGGACACTCATTCAAAAGTTGCAGCAAGATCCTAGTACATCTGATACATTTAGTTGGAAAAATGATTCCTTATGGTACAAAGATCGCTTATATATTTGTAATAATTGCCAACTAAAACAAAATATTCTTTTGGAATTGCACACTTCTCCTTTAGGAGGACACTCAAGATAATTAAAAACTTGCCACAAGGTGAAGAAGGAATTTTTTTCGGATGGCCTTAAATCTAATATTCAAAAATTTATGGTAGAATGTTTGGTTTTCTAGCAAAACAAAGTTGAGACAATTAAGAACCCGAGTCTTCTATGATATTTATCCATTCAAAGTCAACATTGGGAGGAGATTTCAATGGATTTTATCACAGGTTTACCTAATTCTAAAGGAAAGAGTGTCATCATTGTGGTAGTTGATAACCTTACCAAGTATGCACACTTTTGTTCATTATCTCATCCATTTAAAGCAAGTACAATTACTACTACATTTATGGAAACAATTCAAAAGCTACATGGAAACCAAAAGATTATTATAAGTGACAAAGATCCCATTTTTTACTGGAAATTTTTGGATGGAATTATTTTCTTGTTTGGGTACTCAACTAGCTCATAGATCATCTTATCATCCTCATTCTGATGGTCAAACTGAGATAGAGAATAAATTTTTGGAAGGATATATTCATTTTTTTGTATCTGATAAGAAAACACAATGGGTCAAGGGGTTACCTCTCGCTAAATGGTGGTATAACACTTCTTTCCATACAGCAACAAAAATGACCCCATTTATGGAACTTTATGAATATCATCCACCGTCCATAACATCTTATTTAAGATAAAATTCTAAGGTTCAAGCAGTGGAAGATCACGTTGAGCATCAACAAGAAGTTCTCCAACTCTTAAAGGATAACCTAAATTTGGCACAAAATCGAATGAAACAATCGACATATCAGCATCGTAGCGAGAGAATTTTTGGTGTAGGAGACTGGGTATTTTTACGACTACAACCATACAAACAAATGGCCCTCAAGCAAGCTAAGAAGGATAATAAATTATTTCCAAATTACTATCATCCTTACAAGGTGTTGCAAAATATTGGTACTACGACATACAAATTGGAGCTTCTTGCTTCTTCGCGAGTGCATCCAATTTTCCATGTTTCATCCATATGGAAGGTTATAGGTGACAAACTTCTAGTTCAAGAAATATTGCCAGAACTTGATTAGGAAGGAAAAATCATATTGGAACCTGAAGCAGTCATGGAAACAAGAACTTGACACCTATGAAATCGATCAATTTCAGGTTATCTCATCAAGTGGAAGAACTTATCCATTGAAGATTCTACATGGGAGGATGAGAATTTTATACAAAATCATCCGAAGCTACTAAATCATTGAGGACAACACTTTTTTGAAGGAGAGGGGCATGTTAGGTCCCTATATTACTAGTATAGTTCCTTATTGTTGTTAGTGTAACCCCATTATTGTTATTGTTGTACCCCTGTAACCCCAATATTGTTATTATTGTGCCCTTACATTATTATTATTAGGTCAGCTAGGATTATATTGTGACCCCATGGACTCCTATATGTAGAAGGAGGTTTTCTCATTTGTATCATCGAAGAATTATTTATTTATGTAATGTAAAGGAGGTTTCCCCCTCGAAGTGGCTTATTTCTAAGGCATTAAATCTCTCTCTTTCCTTCTGATGCAGGAGGATTAGGCTCAAAAAAATACTTTGTATATAAATAGACATAGTGAGGTCTTATGGTTTTAAATTCTCATGTAATTATTTGTATTTTTAATAAAATAATGAGGAATTGTAAATGTTCTCCAATCATAGGAGAACATGAGGAGAAGTTGATTAGCTAGGAATGTGAAGAGTCAACTTCATTTTGTTTGGGTATTTAGGCTAAATTTAGGACTTGGATGGATTCCAAGAGTTTTGTTGAGTGTTAAGGGAATATGACTCAATTTTTATCAATTTGTATAAATAAGCCCTTGTGGCATTGAGTAAATAGAACTGCATAGATCTGCACAGAGTGGAAATCTGGAGAGGAAAAGTAGTGGGGTAGAAGGCCAATTGAAATTGAAGATCTGGTCGTGGACCAGAAGCTCTATAAGTGAATTCATTTGTAAATATGAAAGAAATGTTTCTGGATTCTGTGAGATGTGTATTGTTTGAGTTATTCTGTGTGAAGAATATTTTGAGGTTCAGTGAGTAAGTGTGAATAGACTCTGAAATAATGTTTGAGATAACACTGTGCCCATAATGAAAGAAATCAGTGTTGTTTTGAATTAAATGTGCCTACATTTATGAAATGAAGTCCTGTGTGTTAAATTTAGTACTGTACAGATAAGATCTATTGTAGTCGATTTTAAGAACTGTAGAAAGAGTCGGCTGGAACGATGGCTCTGATGAATTGGATCAGAACATAAATTAAGCGATGGTCCATTTTGTAAGTAATAGAGGATAGATCTTCAAAGAAGAGGACTTGAGTATACATGAAGAGTGGACCCAATGGACAATGGGCAAAGATCCCACATTAAAATTATGATGGTGCCGTAACATTTGAAGACTACTCGAACCATAGATTGAACAGAGATGGGATTTATAAAGAAATGGTGCAATCAAACCCGTGAATTGGAGGCGTAGAAGCTTGAAGGATGGTAATTTTTGGGGTTGATCGAACCTTGAATGCGCATCATAAATCTAATGGAGCGATGTGTTATAACATGTGAAAGTGCCGTGTTAAAATTTTGAGGAACAAAGGTTAACATATGAAGAGTGTTAATAATAGTGATGGAACCTTGAGAAATGGAACCAACAGGACAGTAAAGGCGGGTTCGGAGAAAGAAAAACAGGTGGTATTCGCACTTTTAAAAGGTGGTAAGTGGAATTCTGAAAAATAATGTGATAGTGCTCTTTGCCTGACACGTGGCTTAAGTGGTATTCGTTTACCAACCATTTCGTAGTTTATTTTCGTGCTAAAGTTCGGTTCTTTAAAAAGTGCGATATCCGTTAGATCATTCAAATGGTAGAGCGACGGTGTGAACATCGTCAATTCGATGGATGGAGAATGAGAGGTACGTTAATAAATATTGTGGGCCCAAATAATATTATATGCTGGTGTTTGGGTTTAAATCAAAGTCAGTGTTAATACATGCATGGGTGCGTTGGACATGCTAAGGTCAAAGGTTGGTAAGTTACACAAGTGGGGATTTTGTTTGATAATTGGGCTCGAACATTTATTGAAAGGGTGGAAGGTAAATGTGATTTGGTTTTAATGGAATGGGTTTTAATACAAGGTCATATAATATGAAATGAGGGTTTTATAACCTTTTAAAAGAAGCTTCCGCACAACATTACTTTAAATTGCCAGATAAGAGAAATTAAGCAGGTGCGTCCATTTTGATGCACAGGGGAGACTATGATTTTATAACCATAAGAGGATTTAGTCTAATATCTCAAATATCAGATTTGAGATATTAAAGCTTCCAGATATATTTATGAAATTTCCAATTCAATAAAGGTTGAGTTGGCTAGATTGTTTGAGAATTGTATTGGGTTGAAAAATGAAGATGAATTTTTATATGCATAGAAAGTTGTTAATGTGGGTTTATAAAGGAGGCATGCCGTCAAGCGGTATCAGAGTAGGAATAGCTCTTTGAAATTTAATTTTTGATATGCACAAGTAATGAAGCAGTGAAGAAAGTTAGAAGTTTTAAATCCATTTAACATAAATTACAGATTTGATTAGGTGTGCAGTGAAGGTATTCCGATTTCCAGAATCTGGAGTTGAAGACAAGTTTCTAAAGATTGGAGCACACAGAGATGGAGTGCAGGTGAGAAGAGAAGAAAGATTACACAGAATCTTGAAGGTGAGTTGATGAGCATTATTTAAACTCTGGTTTGAAGTATTGTTTGGAGAACTCAAATTGCAGGCAATTAAGGAAATCTCAGTAAGAGAAAATCACAGCTTTGATAGCAGTGATGAAAGAGTCCAGCAAGGGATTCTAAAGTGAATAAGAAAGTGTGGCAGAACCTGGAGAACTCCCAATAGAGGTTGGATGAAAGAAGAACAGATGTGTTCTTGAGAAAAGTTGCAGAGTGAAGCCTAGAGAGAGCAAAAGAGAGTGCTCAGAAGGTTCCAGCAGATAGGGGACCAGTACTTTCCAAAAGCCTAGATCCAGAGGAAAGGATTGGTGAGGTAAGTTGCAGCAAGAGAGCTTGTTGTTGCAAAGGCTTAGTGCAACTTGTGAGTGAAGAAATCGTGGAGGATAAAATGGCTACTGATAACCATAGCAAAGATTACAAAGGTTCTGAGAGAGACCACAACATAAGAGTGAAGGAAGATGCCAAAGAAAATGGCATGAGGAAGAAATTCAGTGATGAATAATATGATAAAGAATTAGCTGAGATCTCGTAGAAGTTCAACAAATTGGAACTGATGATAAAGGAAAGCCAGAGAGTTGGTTGGCTCATGAAGAAGAAATTAAAGTGGAAGAGGCTACATATGAAGAGAGAGCAAATGATAAATGCTCACCTGAAAGAGAGATTACTAAGGATGATTGAGCATTTGGAGAAGGACTTGAAGACTGAAACTTCAAGTGAGACCAAGAGGTCAAATGACTTTACATCTGATGAATTTTCTATGTTTGCAGAGAGGCTAAGAAAGCTTGATTAGGGGATGGATGTACAGTTGAGGTGTACATAACTCAAAGCAGATGAGTTGAGAAGAAAAGTGTCTATTTGTGAAGCAGAACAGAGTCCAGATGAAGGATGGATATCAACAAAAGATCTTGTGGATCATGGTGAAGTTTTAAGACAGCAAGAAGTTTGTTTTGCTGAAGAGGAAGTTATTGATGATTTCCTAAGTTATTGGACAAGACCAAATCAGCTGGATGATGTAGAGCCTTGTATTTTTGTGACTGATAAATATGATGTGATTATAGGTTTTGCAGAGGAGGATGAGCAATCTTGTGAAGCTGCCACAAGTATGAAGAAGTATCTCTCAGAAAATGAATACTCTAAAGAAAAATGCAATGTTGGAGAATTTATCTTGACTGAAGGAAGGAGTGATACATTTATGATGGAAACTATTGCAACACAGGAAGAAATTCTTGCGAATGAAGAAGGAGAGGATCAGTTTAAAGAAATGATATGTGAAATACTAGTTGAGGCTGTTGGAGCTCCTAGTTTACAAACTGAAATTTTGTGTAGGAATGCAAGGACAGTGAATGATGATGAAATACTTCGGCAATGCCACAAAGAAATTGCATTGCTGGAATATTTGTTGGAGAATTCAGAGTTTGAAAGGGAGATTGTAGAAGGCAAAGTTCACCACAGTGAATAGGAAAACATCATGGGAGCAAATGGTGTGAAAAGAAGACTAGTTGAGAGTCTTGGGAATTATTCATAGAATTCTTTGGAAATTTTGGATCAACATACTGATGTGCTAATAGAGAAGGAAGGAATTTCAGGATAGCATACTAAAGTGTTGGCAGAGGAAAGAAAGGCACTGAGGCCTTATGATTTTTGTTTTAACAATTGTTTTATGGATGCAGATTTTGTTGATGATGGAGAAAATTTGACACCATTGGACAATCAAACAGAAGAGGAGGAAATTTTTGTGGAAAATCTTAATCCATGGGATGAAGAAATTAGATTACTAGAGATTATGCTGAACAACCAGAATTCAATGCAGGAAGGAGAACCTCAATTTCAAAATTGAGGATTGCAGAATGTGAAGGTGCAAGGGAATGAAGACAGTGAAGACTTTATGAGTCTTGGAAAGGACTTGGAACTACGGAAGGAAGAATTGGTGACTGGATCATCAATTGAGAACATGGGGTCTTATAGTGTTGAATTTGACAATTTGACTATAATTTCAGGTGTTATAGAAGACAATCCATCTCTTGGAGTTGTCTTGGATGAAGATGAACTTCTGCAGAAGAAGGAAGGTGAGGCAATCATGTCTCATGTGGAGGAACTTGTTATTACTAATAATGACAAGAAGAAGCTAATGTGTCTGATGGACAAAGAGAATACTGGAGGACATACTTTTGGGACTACTACAGCAGTGGAGAATCAGAATTTTATTCTGATAGAAGATGAGGACACAATACTTGAAGGACTTGATTTGATTGCCAGAATCAATCAGGGGGATAAAGGACAGTTACTGAAGATTGTCAAGGCAGAAGAGGAATATGCTAAACCTGAATTGCAGCATATTGATGATGTGTTTATACAAAGGAGATGGCTAAAATGTTTGCTAGAAACATTTGAATAAGGGAAGCGAATTGCAGACACTAGAGTGAAAATTCTTGAAGCTGTGAAAAGAATAGGAGCAGGTACTAGTTTGTAGAATTTAAATATGCTTACTAGTATAGAAGGAGAAATGAATGATTATGTTAATACAGATAGAAAATTGAAAGATAACTTACTTTTTAAAAGTAAATTGGCAGGTGATGAGCAAAAGAATGTTGCAGAGGGAGATATTCTGAGAGATATTCAGGAAGTTTGGGAGGCAGCAACATGTGGGGTGACATCTGCAAGAGTAAGAACAATGTTAGCAACATTTCTGGCAAAAGAGGCAGCATTGACAACAGCAACAACATCCATGAGGGAAACATTTACAGCAACAATTGGGGAGATTACAATAGGGACAACAGTAAAATTCTTGGAGACAGTAAGAGTTCAGCAATTAAGAATTCAGCAAGCAGAAGTAGAGGTAGAATTTCAGCAATGAAGATGGAGCAGTATCCAGTAGTCATAGGCCATATTAGACAAAGAAATTGAATTTCTGAGAAGACTGATGGTGAGAATGCCTGAAAAGAAGGAAACAACAAGAAAGAAGAGAAACAACAATAGCAAGGGAAAGAAAGTCATAGACTGTGAAAGCTTAACAAGTGGAAAGATGCAGCATAAGATATGGAAACCTGGAGAAGTGCAGAAGAAGAATGTTACAACAGATGATCAATTGCAGAACAAAGTGTGGGATCCAGGAAGACAAGGATGAAAGCACATGATCAGGAGATCATGAATCATTTTAACCTAGGAAAACTGATGCAGGAGCATTAGGCTCAAGAAAATACTTTGTAGATAAATAGACATAAGGGGGTCTTATGGTTTTAAATTCTCGTGTAATTATTTGTATTTTGAATAAAATAGTGAGAAATTGTAAATTTTCTCCAATCATTAGAGAACATGAGGAGAATTCGATTAGCTAAGAATGTGAAGAGTCAATTTCAGTTTGTTTGGGGATTTAGGCTAAATTTAGGACTTGGAGGGATTCCAAGAGTTTTGTTGAGCGTTAAGGGAAGATGAATCAATTTTTATCAATTTGTATAAATAAGCCCCTGTAGCATTGAGCAAATAGACCTGCACAAAGCAGAAGATCTGGAGAGTCAGAGTAGTGGGGTAGAAGGCCAATTGAAATTGAAGATCTGGCCGAGGACAAGAAGCTCTGTAAGTGAATTCATTTGTAAATATGAAAAAAATGTTTCTGGATTTTGTGAGATGTGTATTGTTTGAGTTATTGTGTTTGAAGAATATTTTGAGGTTCAGTGAGTAAGTGTGAATAGACTCTGAAATAATGTTTGAGATAACACTCTGCCCATAATGAAAGAAATTAGTGTTTTTTTGAATTTAATGTGCCTACGTTTATGAATTGAAGTCCTATGTGTTAAATTTAGTACTGGATAGATAAGATATATTGTAGTCGATTTTAAGAATCGTAGAAAGAGTCGACTGGAACGATGGATCTGATGAATCAAATCAGAACATAAATTAAGTGATGGTCCAATTTGTAAGTAATAGAGGATAAAGCTTCAAAGAAAAGGACTTGAGTATACATGAAGAGTGGACCCGATGGACAATGGGCAAAGATCCCATATTAAAATTATGATGGCGCCGTAACATTTGAAGACTGCTCGAACCATAGATTGAATAGAGATGGGATTTATAAAGAAATGGCGTAATCAAACCCGTGAACTGGAGGCGTAGAAGCTTGAAGGCAGGTAATTTCTGGGGTTAATCGAACCTTGAATGCACAGCATTAAATCTGAAGGAGCGATGTGTTATAACATGTGAAAATGCCATGTTAAAATTTTGAAGAACAAAAGTTAACATATGAAGAGTGTTAATAATAGTAATGGAACATTGAGCAATGGAACTAGCAGGACAGTAAAGGCAGGTTCGGAGAAAGAAAAACTAGTGGTATTCTCACTTTTAAAAAGTGGTAATCGGAATTCTGAAAAATAATGCAATAGTGATATTTTCCTGACACGTGGTTTAAGTGGTATTCGTTTACCACCCATTTCGGAGTTTATTTTCATGCTAAAGTTCAGTTCTTTAAAAAGTGTGATATCTGTTAGATCATTCAAATGGTAGAGCGACGGTGTGAACGTCGTCGATTCGATGGATGGAGAATGAGAGGTACGTTAATAAATATTGTGGGCCTGAATAATATTATATGTTGGTGTTTGGGTTTAAATCAAATTCAGTGTTAATACATGCATGGGTGCGTTGGACATGCTAAGGTCAAAGGTTGATAAGTTACATAAGTCAGGATTTTGTTTGATAATTGGGCTTGAACATTTATTGAAAGGGCGAAAGGTAAATGTGATTTGGTTTTAATGGAATGGGTTTTTATACAAGGGCATATAATATGCAATGAGGGTTTTATAACCTTTTAAAAGAAGCTTCCGCACAGCATTACTTTAAATTGCCAGATAAGAGAAATTAAGCAGGTGCGTCCATTTTGATGCACAGGGGAGACTGTGGTTTTATAACCATAAGAGGATTTAGTCTAATATCTCAAATCCCAGATTTGAGATATTAAAGCTTCCAGATATATTTATGAAATTTCCAGGTCAATAAAGGTTGCGTTGCCCAGATTGTTTGAGAATTGTATTGGGTTGAAAAATGAAGATGCATTTTTATATGCATAGAAAGTTGTTAATGTGGGTTTATAAAGGAGGCATGCCATCACCTTCTATTTTTGGAGTTGGTTTCATAACAGAGCACGTGATGATGCCTTCGTAGGGCCTTTAAAGGATAACATCCAACATGACATTCTACTTTGGGAACTCGATTCATTGGAGAAGGCATTCAGGTTTTCAAGAAAAAATGAAAGAAAACTTATGGCGACAAGGAATTATACCACACACATCTATAAAGATGGAAGTGTTGCTATTCAAAGACTTTCACAACCTACAAAGTTGACGGCACAACAATTGGAAGAAAAAAGACCAAAAGGGATTTGCTATATTTCTGATATAAAATACACTAAAGGTCATAAATGTGATGAGAATAAATTATTTTGCATAGATTGTGAAGAGGAGGAAGAGAAGGAACAAGAAACTTCAAAAGAAGAGGATATACACCAGGAACCAACCCTAGAGGAAGAAAAAATGAATCTAACCATATCTTGTAATGGATTGGCTAGAATTACCATTCCTCACACTCTCAAGATAGAAGGACATATAGAGAAGAAAAATGTAATAGTAATTATTGATTCAGGTAATACCCATAATTTTATTCATTTTAAGGTATCCAAGGAATTGAATTTATTCCTATACATAGCACAATATTGTCAAGTGATGATTGCAAGTGGAGGAACTATAAATTACTCTAGAAAGTGCCATAATATCAAGCTAACCATGGGGGAATATGAATAGTCCAATTCTCTCAATTACAATGGGTGTTTCTAATTTTGTACTAGGAGTACAATTATTACAATATTTGGGGAAGTTAGCTTTTAATTTTCATGAAATTTTCTTGAAATTTTTTCGGAAGGAAAGGAAGCTGAATTACAGGGTATCAAAAGGAAGCTAGGAAATATAATCAACTCTAATGTCATTAAAAAAATTCTAAATAAAGAACAACGAAGTGTAATTTCACAATTATGCTCACTATAAGTTGAAACATCAAAATCATATGTTTCTCCAGATCTCCATATAGTATTGAACAATACTTCCAAGGTGTTTGAGACTCCTAAAGGACTCCCACCTATTTGTGATCATGATCATCCTATTCATTTGATTTGAGGAAGTGTTCCCCCAAACATCAAGCCTTACATGTATCTCTATGCTCAAAAGAGTGAGATTTAATGTACGGTTGCAAAAACGATAGAGGCTAGTATAGTTCATCCTAGTCAAAGTTTTTTCTGTGCTCTAGTAGTATTAGTGCACAAGAAGGAGGGATCATGACGTATATGTCTGGATTATAGGGATCTTAACAAGCTCACTATTAAAGATAAATTTCCCATCCCCGTCACTAATGAATTATTGGATGAATTACATGGAGCAATTTACTTCACCAAGTTGAATCTTTGTTCTAAATATCATCAAATTAGAATGGAGACTAAATAAATTTTGAAAACAACATTAAAAACTCATGAGGGCCATTCTAAATTTTTGGTCATGCCTTTTGGCCTTACTAATGCACCTTCCACATTTCAACATTTAATTAATTCCATTTTCAAACCCTTCCTTAGAAAATTTATGTTCGTATTTTTTGATGATATACTAATCTACAACAAGTCTTGGAAGAATCATGTTCAACATGTTGATAGGGTGCTCAAACTATTGGAGGAGAAAAAATTATATGCAAAAACCTCCAAATGTTTCTTTGGAGTATAGGAGGTGGAATATTTGGGTCATATTGTATTTCATGAAGGTGTTAAGGTAGATCCTAACAAAATTAAATCCATGAAGGAATGGAAAATTCCCACAACTATTAATCATCTTCAAGGATTTCTCGGGTTAACAGGGTATTATCGCAAGTTTATTAAGAATTATGGGAGAATATCGGCCCCTCTCACATCACTACTGAATAAATATGATCTTTCTTGGATTCCAAAAGTAACTAAGGCCTTTGAACATTTTAAAGAGGCAATGTGCCAAGCATCGGTCTTAGCTATGCCAAACTTCACAAAAATTTTTATTGTGGAATGTGATGCCTCATGAAATGGAATTGGTGCAGTTTTAGTGCAAGAAGGAATACCCGTTGCTTTTTAAAGTCTTCCAATCAAAGGAATGTATTTACAAAAACCTATTTATGAGAAGGAATTATTGGCAATACTATATGCACTAAAGCAATGACAACCTTACCTAATGGGAAGACACTTCAAGGTAAAAACAAATCATGATAGTCTTAAGTAACTTTTGGAGAAAATATTATCATCTGAAGAGTAGCAAAAATGGGTCCCAAAGATGTTTGTCTATGAATTTGAAATCATATACAAAAAATGGGAGTAAAATGTTATTGCAGATGCACTCTCAAGAAAGGATGAGGATGTGGAAGAAATTCTTTGTGCCATTTCTAGTATCCTACCTGAGTAGATAACCAAAGAAAGGCATGAATGGAAGAATGATGAAGAGGTGTTGATAATCATTAAAAATTTGCAGCAACATCCCAGTACATCTGAAACATTTAGCTAGAAAAATGATTCATTATGGTACATCGATTGCTTATATATTTGTAGGAATTCCCAACTCAAAAAAGTATTTTTTTGGAATTGCACATCTCTCCCTCACGATGGAACTCGGGATTTTTAAAAACTTACCACAGGGCCAATAAGGAATTTTTTTGGGATGACCTTAAATCTGATATTCAAAATTTTGTGGCAGAATGTTTTGTTTGCCAACAAAATAAAGTTGAGACAATTATGACCCCGATCCCGTTACAACCTTTATCCATTCCAAGTCATAGTGAGAGGAGGTTTCAATGGATTTTATCACAGCAGCACCCATGTCCGAAGGAAAGACTGTCATCATGGTGGTAGTTGACATGATTACCAAGTATGCACACTTTTGTTCATTATCTCATACATTTAAAGCCAGTACAATTGCTACTCCATTTATGGAAACAATTCAAAAGTTACATGGAAACCCAGAGATCATTGTAATCAACAAAGATCCCATTTTTATAGGAAATTTTTGGAAGGAATTATTTTCTTGTTTTCGTACTCAGTTAGCTCATAACTCATCATATCATCCTCAATTTGATGGGAAAACTGAGATAGTGAACAAATGTTTGGAAGGATGTCTTCGTTGCTTTGTATCTGATAAGAAGACAGAATGGGCCAAGTGGTTACCTCTGGCTGAATGGTGGTATAATAATTCCTTCCATAATGCAGTAAAAATCACCCCATTTATGGCACTTTATGGATATCATCCAACATACATCACATCATATTTAAGATAAAATTCTAAGGTTCAAGCAGTGGAAGATGACATTGAGCATCAACAACAAGTTCTCCAACTTTTAAATGATAACCTCACTTGGCGCGGAATCGAATGAAACAACAGAAAAATTAACATCGCAATGAAAGGATTTTTGATGTATGCGACTGGGTATTTTTACGGCTACAACCATACAAAAAAATGTTCCTTAAGCAAGCTAAGAAGGATAATAAATTATCACCAAATTATTATGGTTGTTACAATTGTTCCAAAATATTGCTACTATGGAATACAAATTGCAGCTTCCTCCATCTTCCCGAGTGCACCTAGTTTTCCATATTTCATGCATAAAAAAGGTTATAGGTGACAAGCTACTGGTTCAAACAATATTTTCAGAACTTGACAAAGAAGGAAAAGTAATATTGGAACCTTAAGCAGTCACATAAACAAGAGCTCTACAGCTACAAAATCGATCAATTTCGAAGTATCTCATAAAGTGGAAGAACTTACCCGCTGAAAATTTGACATGGGAGGATGATAATTTTATACAAAAGCATCCATAACTACTCAAGCAGTGAGGACAACACTTGTTTGAAGGAGAGGGGCATGTTAGGTCCCTTTAATACTAGTGTATCCCCTTATTTATATTTTTAGTATAGCCCCTTATTATTATTGATGTGCCCATGCATTCCTCATATGGTTATTATTGTGCCCCATATAAGCCCAATATTGTTATTGTTATACCCTTACATTGTTATTGTTATGTTGGCTAGGATTTCATTATGACTGATTGGACTCCTATATATAGAAAGTATGTTTTGTAATTTGTATCATCCAACAATTGTTCATTTGTGTATTGTAAAGGAGGTTTCCCCCTCGAAGAGGTTGATTTCTAAGGTGTTGATCTATATTTTATTCTATTTTGTAATCTGGTTTCATAATAGTGATTGAAGGTAAAATTGTTGATAAAAGAGCTCTTTTATCTACATTATGGATCACAAAAGTCTTAGATCTAATGGTAAAATTGTTTATGTACAGGAACGATAAGACTTGGAACGAGAACAATGATTTCATAGTATAGGAAAAATAAATTTCTTAGTATAGGAATAGATATTCTAGTACAGGAACAAAGAATTCTAGTACATGAATTCAGATTTCCAGTACTAGGACAGAGTACCTCAGTGCAAAATATTAATTCATCTCTGGTACATGACCATCATTTCCGTACATGAGAATTTCTTTGGTACAGGAATGAAACATTCATAATAGATACAGATTTAACTATACTTAGAATTATTCCTTCTTTTTACACCTTCTGTTTCTTAAAGCATTGACACTCAATCACATGGATCTATTCCTTTATTTTCCATATTTATTTGGAGCTGATTGCAAATTTTCTTTAATTCTTTCTGTAAAAATTGGAAAGTATTCTTTTCAGTTGATTCCAGTACCAAAGTGTCTTGGTGTTATTTTCTTTTTATTTTATGATTCTGCAAGTTTAATTAGAGAAGATAAAAGTATATTTGGTAGAAGTTGATACCATAACTCTTTGGCACTTCCTGTGCTACGACTCAAAGCTTACATATCCCTGGTTGATAAATTAGTTTTGAGGGATTTTTTTGAATTACAACTCTGACACCCAACAAATAAAGCTACATAAAATAGGAAAAGAAGAAACAAAATAGTAAGTAATTGATTATGAAAGAAGTTGAATGCATAGAATGTTACATTTCGTTTTGTTTTTATCCCAATATTTGGTTTTGTGATATTGATAAGGTCCATTTGTGTAGGCTCATGCATAAACTTAATCAACAAAAAATAAGTCATCACTGAAATTAATAGTGCTTATGTCCCAAACAAAAACATTAACATAGTTTTGTGTGGAAAAAAAAATATTCATTGTGTTTATTATGAGTTTGACCAATCCTATACATGAATAGTGGATTTTTGCGAGATTTATGTATTGATTATCTTTCTTTATTTGAGTGTCTATTGTTATGATGTGAATTCCATGAACTACATACTAAGTGGTTACTAGGTCAAAGAATATTCTCAAATAACAATTAAATATTATATAGGTTTGCTATAACCATTTATATTTGTTAATGTATTCAATTTTTTATAGAGAGAGAATATGACTTGAATTCCATGAGTTCAATTAGTATCTATTATTTCCTCTTTAAAATGGTCATTAAACCACACGTGTAAATCTTGTTAATAAATCTATAATTCCATTATAGTTTACACCTATAAGCCATGACTAATTGTTAAATTTGGTCTTTTGTAAAGGAAAGAGTAGAGACAAAGATAAAGAAGGACATGATATTATAGTGAATGAATGATTTGAACATATTAAATATGGATACCAAACGTCATGCCAAATATCATATTGAAAAAGATAAAAAATGATCTTAAAAAATTATTTCTCCAAGGGATTCTAAATGATAAGGCGTACAAGATTCTCTATGAAGCTTACATTAGGTGACATTTAAAATGGTGGATATGCACACAATATTAAGGAATATATGAAACCCACAAAGAAAAGAGATGAATTCAATATTTAGATGCCTATGAAAAGCAATGGGTATTTATTCCTAAACCTTTCTCATGACTCGCATCAATATTTGTATCATATAAAAGGTATAATGCTATTTGAGGATCCAAGAGTTTGAAATTGTAGATATTGATAGGCCTTTAGAAATGTGGAACTTCAATTTTCCCCATTTTTCTAAAATTTTTGAAATTAATAATAAAATAAGAATATTTTCCATTAACATCCTTGCTTCAAATTATTTGAAAAGAATATTAGTAGATTAAATTTCTTTAATCTCA
The DNA here is from genome assembly GCA_034641835.2 of Pinus albicaulis. Lineage (NCBI taxonomy): Eukaryota > Viridiplantae > Streptophyta > Pinopsida > Pinales > Pinaceae > Pinus > Pinus albicaulis. Next base: position 1,281,337,839 of record CM076570.1, on the reverse strand, counting down.
TCTGTCAATCTCCCTTAAGATTCCTGAATCACCTTCAACAATGAATTGTGTTATAGAATTATGTGCACATTCCTATAATGTGCTTCCTTGCACATTTTTATACAATATACTCACATTTTCAGATGCTATAGCAATGTGTTCACGTTGCTAAGAATGTGGCCAATTTGTTCGATGCTTTACCTAACATTGATGATGTGTCCACCTAACATTGGTGGGATGTCTTTAGCTACTATTTAGGGAATTATGGTGAAGCTATACATTTAGGAATACATGCACATTCACAAGAATACATATAATTATTAGCTTAGCATGTTTTGTTGACCTCATTGTCTTTTGAGAGCATCAATGATGTGTTAGGGCTCATAGACTAGACAACATTTTATTATATGCAATTATAATGACATTATCATTATAAAACAATCCCTTTTTATATATATATATAGATATAGATATATTAAAACATGTAAGAAAAATATATTTATTTTCATTTTTAGATAAAGCAATTTTATCTAAAAAGATATTACAAATTATCTTTGTAATTTAAAAAAAATTACAATTTTGATTATTTTTTAAGCATTAAAATGTTTGTGATTAAAAAATATAAAATTTAAAAAATTATTAGAATTAGAGAAATTCAAAATTTTAAAAATGTTATAAATATAAGCAAAAATTGATGAGAAAGAGCTTGGTTTTCTTTCTTTTTTCCAAATTTTATACGAAGTTATAAGACAAATAAATTAGAAATAAATATCAAAATACACAATCTTCAACATCTCCTCCTGGGCCTCCAAAGAAGAAATATGTACTAGTAAGATCTTCATCTGGAAATGAGATATCATAGCATTTTGGTCTACTTGCAATTGGAATTGCAGGTACATCAATTGATTCTCCATTGTTATCAGCAACTTTTATATCCCTTACAAGTGCAGCAATACCAATTCCTGCCTTGGGGAAGTAGCCACTACCCATGTCTGTTTTAGTGAATCTTGATCCAATAACACCCTGTTTACAACAAACTTCACCTCCCAAATCCACCCAATTAGGGGTGAATTGAAGGTTTTTAAACAATTTACCAGGCCACCAACCTATAAGTCTGTCGTTTATATATAAAGCCCATCTTACACCATCGTTTAGTACCTCCTACATGTATAAATATGTACATACTCTGAATTTAGTAAATCATATCCTCTAAAGAAAACTTAGAAATAAAAATAAATATTTACGCCATATTGACAAAGATCACTCACTCTGACCAACTTTACACGGATATATTGTTGTTCTCCATTATATATAGACACCGGCTGCAATTCTTCTCCTGGAAATAAAATAGCATCCTTTGCTAACACAAAGCCACGACACTTTAGGTTCCAACAACCTGACTTACCGTAGCTGTCACTCTACATTAAAAAAAATAGTCGATAGTCATATTGAAGAGGAGATTTTTTTTTTTAATAGAAAAAATGAATATATTCAATATTTACTAAATATAGAAATAAACCTTTAATATAAATATAAAATTAAACTTTTCACATAAAGTTCAAAGGATTAAACACCTAAAAACAATGTACTATACCCGTATCTAAACTATAACTATTAACTACAATTTTAATATATGTAAAAAGACCTTACTGTCCAATATACAAAAAGCCGTGGCCTAGGATCTTTACCAAATAACTCTGTATTTACCTGAAAAACAAAAAATTAACAATTAGTTAAAGCACTCACTAATTTTTATTTATCCTAATTAAATAATTAAATAGGTTAAAAAAATTGTTTTTTTAAAATAAACTTTTTTTTTTTCTTTTTTATATTTAAAATGAAATTTTGATCATATATAAAATTTTTCAAAACTCAAATTTATAATTCTAATAAATATCTACTAAATTCCAAACAAATTAAGCTAAAAATATGCTAAAAACAAATATAACAAATAAAATCTTGCTAAACATTACTTACCGTCCATCCAACCTCAATAGTTTCGTCTACATTACTCTCATTTATCATCCAAATTTGACATAGACTGAATATACCATTATCATCAGTGACCACAGTGGGTTGCCATAGGTTCAAACCTGCACTTACTGACCAGATTGGCTGAAGTGATGCGTATCTAGCAATGGCATGCTTACAAATCCGAAACAACAACATATGATGGGTTAATTTCAGAAGGTACTTAATAAATTTCATATAAATATCTTAAATTAGAGGGTAACATTATAAGATAAGAAATCATATCACTGAAATGCTAACATAATTTTATAAATTAAGAAAAATCCTTTATATGCAAATTTTCGAAAGAAAAAAAAAAAAATATATATATATATATATATATATATATATATATATATATATATATATATATATATATATTTGTATATATATGATATAATTTAATATTCATCGTTACTCAATATCTTTAATCATATCCTAAACTAATGCTTTGTAATAATATTAAAAATTTAATTTTTTTAATTTTTACTATTGCTAAAATAATTTAATATTTATAATTAAATAAATTATAGATTTTGTTTATCTATTTTTCTAATTTAAATTTTAATTACAATATTTAATGTTATTGTATCAATATAGATGTATTTTAATTTTGAATTTAATAAAGGGAGAGTTTTCAAATTCTTTTGTTCAAAAAAAGATTTGTGTATCTAGAGATTTGATCACTCTTAGCACTTGTTAGATTGAAATTTATGATTGATCTCAAATGGTTTATTTTCCTCCATTGAATAAACTGTATTTAACATGAACACCATAAGTTTTCCTAAACATGGAGCTCAAACGCCACTAGTAAATTGAGCAAGTCCAGTTTAACTACCAAAAAAATAATAATAAAATAATAGTAAGAACAAATAATAAAATGATCAACTATTTTTGTTTTTATTTTATGTTGACTATTTAAAATGATTACTTTACATTATGCTGCACATCTTTACATTACATTACAATATTTTATATATCTCTACCATATTAGTGTTCTCCAATAAAATAAAAATACCCTTAATTATACAACATTTAATAATATTATATAAAATAACAAATTATATGTAACCTATAAAAATATTGAATCTCACATCCGTAGTGTATATAAACTATCCACTCAAGATCCTTTATACCTGCAACTTATCAAATATGAAAGGTTACTTTCTAATTTTAACTATAATAGGAAAACAAAGTTCTATTTTAATGACAGTGAACATTACATGATAATAAAATATGACTAAGCTTATTGGAAGGAAAATTAATTAGAAGTCACTAGTACAAATTTTCATTGGTGGTTGCTGCATATCGGACACATGCCTAAAAGACACTTGCTAGTTGTTGTTGAATTGTACACACTTGTTGCTGAACTGTACACACACTAGTGATCAAGTTTGGGAAGGATGTAGAGATTCATTGAATATTGGAAAAATCATACATCAACATAATCTAGGAGCTTGCTTCTACGTTTGGCATGATAAACTAAAAATATATAAAAAATCTCTCCCTTATGGAAAAGTAAAAATGCATAAATGTCATAAAGGAAATTATAATCTTCAATGAACTTGGAAAGGATCAGAAGGTTAAGAGAAGCAGGTCAACCAAGGATAAGGAGTTGTGACACTCCTTTTTGGTGGATTTTTTGATGGAGCATGCAAGAGGAGGGAGTGTGGATGCGAGATAGTTATCTACATGTTCTTAGAAATACACTTCTATTTTTGGTGGGAAGGAGGGCAGTGAACAAATAATAAGGCAAAGATAATGGCCCTATAGTTAATGCTAACTATGGCCAAATAGATCAACATATAGAAATTATCAGTCTTTGGAGATGAAAAAGGTGTAAAAAATTTGGTCAATGATTTCACAAATTTTTCCCTTCCATGTTGGAATTATACTCCCAACCACCACCATGAATAACAGTGGCAACAACCCACAATTCCATCAATTTTGACAGTAGAAAAGGACAAGTAGCAGATCTGAGATCTAGAGGCATTTTCACACAACACAACAAACTGAGTACCGGGCCATCCTCTGCGTTTATTGTTTTGAACTACCGCATTAACTTACCTTATCCCGTAGTAGCGCAATCGCAAGTTTCTTGCAATACCTTTAAGCCTTTGCCACCTATCTTATTCCATCGTCGATGCGATATCCAGTGGGACCCACATATAACCCAACCGGATTGCAAAACCTTTGCAACCCTTTGTATTTCCACAATCCTTTTATTTTCCATACTTCGCACTTACCACATTTTAAATTGCACTGCAAAGTGAATTTTTCAACACTTACTGCTTACCTTTCACCGACCACAACGTATGTTATTTGCTGTGTGATGCGATCGTGCCATCACACATTGCACCCGAAAGGTTTTATGTTTACAGTTAAAAGTTCCAAAAAATAATGTATTTGCATTGTGATGTGATATACAATGCACATTGCAATCACACAAAATTATGTTTACCATTGAAACCGACCGCAGGCTATGATAATTGATTTGCGATGTGACGGTGCCACACCACTTCACATTCGCACAAAATTAAGTTTATCCGTGTTCACGCCAGTTAAAGTTTAAAATTGTCGATCTTCGATCTGTGATAAAGAGACGAATGTGATGACAACTTAGAGCTAGAATACATAAATTATGAAGTTCTCCCTTTTAAGTTTTGAACGCGTCTTTACATATTTTCCTATGTAAATTAGAATACGGTCTGCCTACCATTTTTAATGAAGATATGGGTCTTATGACAACCAAAGGATGAATGTTTGTTGAATGTATGTTCAACCTTGAATTAGCATTGATAGAATTAGGTTTTCAAGGCTACGGCCAGTTTCATATAAGCTATGTAATTTCATTATGTTTTCAGAAAGTAGAAGAATTCAAACTCAAAGAAGAGTGGAATAAAAATTAAAAATAAGATCTGCTCCTGTGTTCTTATGCTATCTATGTATTGACTGTATTTTTTCGCATATTGTTTGTATTCTCTGTGTTTTGGGGGAGAATCCCTCTGTTTATTGATTTTGTTCAATATTTCCAACATGGTATCATAACAGGTCTAGGCTCTCAGTCAAAGAAGTATGAGCTCGCTCTCTTTATTGTAGAAGCTATAATATTGGTTTGAAGAAGTGGATTTCTCCAGCAATGAGAAAGATTCTGTTTTACACAGTCAAGAAGATTGTTTGTTCAACACAGTCATGATGGCAGCAGGAGGCTCAAGCCTCACAAATCCAAAATTACCATAGTTCAATGGTAGAAACTATGATTATTGGGCCATTACAATGAGGGCCTTGTTTTCTTCACAAGTTATATGGTAGATGGTGGAAGATGGCTTTCCAGAACCAGTAGATGTACCAGCACTTAATGCTTTGATAGAAGGAGAAAGAGACTTGCTGAAAGACAATAGGAAGAAGGACTCCATAACCCTCTTATATATCTTTCAAGCAGTACATGAGATTATTTTCCCAAGTATTGCAGCAGCAACAAAGTCTAAGGAGGCTTGGGATATCCTCAAGACAACCTATCAAGGCATAGAGAAGGTGAAGACAAAAAAATTACAAATGATAGGGAGTGATTTTGAAACTCTCTATATGAAAGAATCTGATAGCATATACTCATTCTTCACACATGTGATTGGGTTTGTTACCTAGATAAGGTCTCATGGAGAGACACTTGAGGAAAGAAGAATAGTGGAGAAAATCTTGAGAATTCTACCATTAAGATTTGATGTCATAGTAGCGGCAATAGAAGAGACAAAGGATCTCTCACAATTTTCAGTGGATGAGCTCTGCGGATCCGTGATGTCTCATGAACATAGACTGAACAAAACAACGAACTCCTCTTTGGAGCATGATTTCAAGACACAAATGTATTTTGGTCGAGGTAGAGGTTGAGGAAGATAAAAATACCGAGGTAGAGGAAGAAGCCCACAGAGAGGTGGAAGAAACAACCCTGCAAGCACAAGTGGAAGGGGCAGCAACCAGAACTCAAGTGAAGGCTGAAGCCAAAATCAAGCACAAGGACAAAGGTATGATAAATTCCAAGTCCAATGTCATTATTGTAAAAATTATGGGCATTATGCCAATAAATGTAGAAAGAAACATAATGACATGAATAATAAACAAAATGTAAATTTTGGAAAAGAAAATCAAAACCAGAGTAATGTGCTTCTAACATGTAATGTAGCACAAGAAAAACAAGAAGATGTATGGTTCTTAGATTCAGGTTGTAGTAACCACATTACTCGAAACATATCAATGTTTTCCAATCTAGATGAGAATGTGAAATCTGAAGTGACAACAAGGACTGATCATAAAGTCTCTGTCATGGGGAAAGGTAGAGTATTAATACTCACAAGGAAGAGAGAGAAGAAATTTTTCCCAGATATCTATTATGTACTTGGCCTAAAATGTAATCTTCTGAACATTGGACAACTCATGAACAAGGGCTATAATGTATTTTTTAAGAATGATGTGTGTACAATCATGGACATACCTCCAAGTAAAAGGGTCATTACAGAAGTGAAAATGACAAGAAATAGGATGTTTTCTCTTAATCTCAGAAAAGACTTGAAGGAAGGAGGTAATGTAGTAGTAGTCACACAAGAGGTCTTTCAAGAAGAAGTGAAAGACAAAAATTTGTTATGGCATTTGAGATTTGGACATATAAATTTTCGAGGTTTGAACCTCTTTCATAGAAAAGGAATGGTAAGAGGATTAACACTCATTGAGAAACTAGATAGTCTATGTGAAGGTTGCATCTTGGACAAACAACACAAATAATCCTTTCCAGCAGGAAATAGTATAAGGTCAAAGGCGCCCTTAGAGATTGTCCACTTAGATTTGTGTGGACCAATGCAAATGCCATCATTAGCTATCAGTCACTATGTCTTGACATTTATAGAGGATTATACAAGAGAGACATGGGTCTATTTCTTGAAACTGAAAAGTGAAGTGTTCGAACGGTTCTACCACTTCAAAGCTCTTGTTGAGAAGCAAAGTGGACAGTACATAAAAGTGTTAAGAAGTGACAGAGGTGGAGAATATATCTCCAAATATTTCCTACGTTTCCGTAGGGAGAATGGCATACACAAGCAGTTTACCAAAAGATATACACCACGGAAAAATGGCGTTGTAGAAAGGAAGAATAGGACCATCATGGACATGTTTAGAAGTATGTTGAAGGAAAAACACTTTCCAAATGAGTATTGGGATGAAGTTATAAATTGTGCAACGTATATTTTGAATAGATGCCCAACTAAATCTATTATGAACGGAGTTCCAGAAGAAGCATGGAGTGGAACAAAGTATTTTTTCACTCACATGACATTATTTAGATGTGTGGCATATGCACATGTCCCATATCAATTAAGATAGAATTTGGACAACAAGGGGGAGAAGTGTATCTTTGTTGGATATAGTGATGAATCAAAGGCCTACAAATTCTATAATCCATCCACCAAGAAAGTTATAATCACTAGAGATGTGCAATTTATTGAAGAAGAAGCTTGGGATGGAAGCTTAGAGAAAACAGTGAATGTGAAGACATGTGTGTCTCATGAAGATCAAGAGGAATGCACAACATCAAAGAATTACTCCACGGAAACTCCTCCTCCACCTACGCAAGCATAGCAGAGCACACCACAAGCAAGCAATAGAACAACCTTGAGAAATCAAGGAATTTCTTCTTCAAGCACACCACAGGGATTTGAAACTCCCTCGAGTTCAAGTGGAACTCGAAACACACCAAGAAGACCAAGGTTTAGGAATTTAAGTGAAATTTATGAGCAAGAAATAGCTGATAATAATGTTGGTATCAATTCTTTATGTTGATTACCCAATTCATTTTGAAGATGCAATAAAAAAATAAAAATGGATTGAAGAAATGAATTAAGAGTTAAGTGCAATAGAAAAGAATGATACATGGGAGTTAGTGGACCTCCCACAAGGAAAAGAAGTTATTGGAGTTAAATGTGTCTATAAGTCCAAAAGAAATGATGGAGGAAAAATGGAAAGGCATAAAGCAAGACTTGTTGTGAAAGGCTACAAGTAGCAGTAAGGAAGAGATTATGAAGAAAACTTTGCACCGGTTGCAAGGATGGAGACATTGTAGACAATGTTGTTCATTCCAGCACAAAAAAAAGTGGAAATTCTACCAAATGGATGTGAAATCAGCATTTCTAAATGAAGTGTTGAAAGAGGAGGTATATGTTGAACAACCTCTAGGCTATGAGATTGAAGGGCAACAGCACAAAGTGTGCAATTTGAAGAAAGCTCTTTATGGGCTGAAGCAAGCAGCAAGAGCATGGTACAACATAACTGATGCTTACCTGACAGAAAATGGGTTTGAAAAATGTGATGATGAACCCACACTCTACATAAAAGAAAATGACAGTAAAATCCTTATTGTTGTTTTATATGTAGATGATTTAATATTTACTAGCAATGATGTTTCTCTCATTGCATATTTTAAAGCATTCATGAAGAATGAATTTGAAATGACCGACTTAGGTTTATTGAGATACTTTTTGGGTATAGAAGTAAGGAAAAATGAAAAGGGAATTTTTATTTCCCAAGCAAAATATGTTGCAGAAGTGTTGAAGAGATTTAACATGCAGCACAACAAAGAAGAAGTAACTCCAATTGTCATGGGTTTAAAATTAAGCAAAGAAGGTTGCATCAAGAATGTCGATCCACCAGTACAAGAGAAAAGTTGGCAATTTAATGTATTTGACTGCAACTAGGCATGATATTATCTATGTTGTAAGTTTAATTTCCAGATTCATGGAGACACCAAAGGAGACACATTGGCAAGCAACCAAAAGAATTTTGAGGTATGTAAATGGAAAAAAGGTGTATGGTGTTCTATACTCCTCAACTGATAATTTTAAGTTGATTGGTTACAATGACAATGATTGGGCTGGAAGTGTAGATGATAGAAAGAGCACATTTGGGTATGTGTTTCATTTGGGATCAGGAGCCATTTCATGGGCTTCCAAGAAGCAACCAATAGTTGCTTTATCAATAGTTGAAGCAGAGTATGTAGCAGCAACAATAGCAACCTGTCACGCTATTTGGATGAGAAGGATGTTGAGAGATTTATGTCATGAGCAAGATAAAGGAACCACAATTTATTGCGATAATAGCTCAACAATTGCATTATCAAAAAAATTTGGTTTCCATAAGAGAACAAAGCACATAGATGCAAAATATCATTTTATAAGAGAATTTGTTAACAGTGATGAGATTGTTTTGCAGTAGTGTAGGACAGAGGAACAATTCGCTGATATCCTCATAAAGCCACTAGCACAAAAGAGTTTTGGGTATCTCAAAAATTGTCTGGGAATGAATTATGGCCACAGTTTTGATTAAGGGGGAGTGTTGGAACTATACTCCCAACCACCGCCATGAATAACAGTGGCAACAGCCCACAATTCCATCAATTTTGATAGTAGAGAAGGAGAAGCAGCAGATCTGAGATCTGGAGCGTTTTCACGCAACACAGCAAACCAAGTACCGGACCATCCTCTGCTTTTATTGTTTTGAACTACCGTATTAACTTAACTTAGCCCACAATAACACAATTGCAAGTTTGTTGCAATACCTTTAAGCCTTCAGCACCTATCTTATTCCATCGCCGATGTGATATCTGGCGGGACCCACATATAACCCAGCCACATTGCAAAACTCTTTGTATTTCCACAATCCTTTTGTTTTCGGCAATTCTTTACAACCCTTTGTATTTCTGCAATTATTTACAGCCCTTTGTATTTCTGTAATCCTTTTGTTTTCCGCACTTGCACTTACCACATTTTAATTCATACTACATAGTACAGAGTGCATTTCACAACACTTACCGATTACCTTCTGCCGACCACAACGTATGTTATTTGTCATGCAACAAGATCGTGCCATCGCACATCGCGCCCGCAAGGTTTTATGTTTACCGTTAAAAGTTTCGTAAAGTAACGTATTTGCATTGCAATGCGATATCCATCACACATTGCAATGGCACCAAATTATGTTTACCATTGAAACTTCTTGCAAGCTATGATATTTGATTTGCGATGCGACGCTACCACGTCACTTCACATTCGCGAAAAAATAATTTTATTGGTTTTCGAGCCAGTTAAAGTTTAAAAACATCGATCTGCGATCTGTGATAAAGAGCCAAATTCGATGAGGACTCAGACACGGAATACATAAATTCTAAAGTCCGCCATTTTAAGTTTTGAATGTGTCTTTATGTGTTTCCCTGTGTAAATCAGAATACGGTCTGCGTACCATTTTTAATGAAGATATGGGTCTTATGACAACCCAAGGACGAATGTTTGTTGAATGTATGTTCAACATTGAATTAGCATTGATAGAATTAGGTTTTCAAGGCTATGACCATTTTCATATAAGCTATGTAATTTCATTATGTTTTCAGAGAGTAGAAGAATTCAAACTCAGAGAAGAGCTGAATACAAATTAAAAAGAAGTTATGCTCCTGTGTTCTTACGTTGTCTATGTATTAACTATTATTTTTTCGCATATTGTTTGTATTCTCTATGTTGTGGGGGAGCATCCCTCTAGTTATTGATTTCGTTCAATATTTCCAACATTCCAGTCCTCAAAATCTGGATGCATAGCATCAAAACGATGATTAGAAAATTCCAGGAGATCCAACTGCAACATATCTACAGAGAACATAACTTGAGGGCGGATATGCTCTCAAAAAAAGAGATAGCTAATGACACATGTAGGTTTTTCATTACTGAATTGTCACACGACAAACTAAGTAACGATGGACAAGTCAGCTTCTCATAGTCTGCAAGAGATGAATGGTCCTCTAATATGAAGGAAATGAAGGATAAAGATAAAAAGGGAAGAGAAACTGGCAAGGAATGATGACTGTGACGTAATTGCAAAAAAGAGTAGTCCTTTTCCTACAGGGTGAAGTACTTTTTCAAGAGGAGACAACCAACCTCACCCTTCAAATTCTTCACCGCCTCCTCCCTGTGAACTAGCAGTGGACTCATCCGTCTTTCGATGGGTCTTCTGCTACATACATTGAAGCACAAAGGAAGCAAAGTTTGGAAGGTGTTAAAACAAAAGTGTAGTAGAGAGAAACATGATTTGACTTTGAGGATTTTTTCTGACAAGTTCAAAGGTGTCACAAAGAAATATAATAGATGTTCATAAATAAGAAAAAGAAACCCTTTCACAGCAAGTTTAAAGTTGTGTAAACTGTAACAATGTCCATCCAAAAACATTGGTGTAAGGTTGACAAAAAGAAATGTAAATTGTGATGAATATACTATCATATTATTAATATATGAGTAACTTAAAAAAAAAGAAATCTGATTAGTCACAACCCCAAACACAAGAAAAAGAAAATTTAATTACTTGAATATATTTATTTATCTCTTTCTAAAAAGACCTGAAAATGGACACCATGAAATGCTATTCCTTGCTAAATGTAGCAAAGCTTATTTCCTAAATTATAACACCATAAATAAGCCAAACTCACCTAGAATTAAAACAAGTACACCATCCAAAATGAATACATACTACCATGAAATATTTATACCTCTCTAACCTAAAAAATAAGCTTTGCCGCTAAACGATTCAACTTACAACTACCTCGTGCAGTTCACTGTCTCGCCGTTTCATGCTATATCTTTTACTTTTAAAGCGTCTCCCAGATCCCGGGCCTTTACTTATATGGCGGCTCACAGATCCCGCCCTTTCTACAGCTTCACGTTTTGTTTCTATAATTCGGACTGTCCCTTTCGGACAGCCTGTCCTAACGTCATAGCTCGAAATTTTTTTTCCAGACATCGTGTGTTGATCCTCCTCACTATCCATAGAGCGCTGCTCCGAACCCTTTAATAAACATGCAAGTAGTCAGAAGGAAGCACAGTGCTTGCCCACTGAGAAATCAGAAACTCGTTCAAAATACATTAATATGCTGTGATTGTATTTGAGACCATTTGAGCACAATAAAAGATAATGGTATTTTATTAAATATTATTTTTGGGATTCAATTGTGTTTAAAAGTCATTTATTTATGATCATTTTCATAAAAGTACTAATTTCTCATGGTTTTTGAATCGTCCACTTAGCATTTATTGCATCACGGATGAAAAATATCTAAAGAATATCTAAATTATATACCATATAATTCTTTTATTTATGAAATTTTAATTTTAATTTTACATTATTATGATTTTAAAAGATAAACATATTTTATTTAATTATTTTAAATTTACAAATTCTCACAATATCCAAAATCCATAGTCACAAAAGAGGTCAATGAATTGAATTTTTCATGGCCACCCAATTATTTTCAAAATCTGTAATTGAACATAAAAAAAATGCTTCAGGACTATTATAATAAGAAAAAACAGTAAACAAATGAGAATCCATTGAGAATCCATGGAAGCCATTGACATGCTTATTGATTTACAGTGCATTTCTCAAGGGCTAAAGAAATTCTTTGCGCAGACTTTTAACAAAGAAATTCTATACGTAAAATTTTAGTATCTGTACTCGTCTTCCAACCAATGAACTACCGATCCCGCAGTATTAGTGGGCTAGACGGCGCTTGTAGAGGGCTACAGGGCGCTTGCAGAGGCTTAGATAAGATCTGTGCATGCTATTTTTGACACATAGACTATAACCACTAAATTGGGAGATTATTAAAATATTTTTTCCATTTCTGACCTATCCATTCGGATTTCACAATACTTTTTCTGTATTTCCATGTTTTCGTATTTAATAATGATGGATTTTTAAAACAATATAGTGTATTTTTAGGCAATTTGATGTTCAAGTCCATAAAGATGGTTTTGTGTAAACATGGCTAGTCAAGTACTCTTAATTACTGTTTTATAGGAAGCTTTGGAACAAGGATCTCGAATTCATTATTAATTATTTTCATATTCAAACATGTTTTAATTGGTAGATGTTTTCATTTTATTTTTAATGTAATTTTTATTTATATATATTAATTATTTCATACAATTTTATTAATTACAATAATTTAAATAACTTTATGATTAATTATGATAATTAAAGTATTTAAATAACTTTATAATATAGTTATCAAATACTAATTTTTATTTAAATTCAAATTAAATTTAACTATATAAAATCTAATTAAAACACTTTAAGATCATATATCTTACAAATATTTATAAATTGAATTTACCATACTGTGTTATATTTTATATGGAATTTTCTGTCCTTTGCAACTAAAAAATTAACATTCTCTATCATAATTTAATATTGAATTTATTGTTTTGGCAATTGCAATTTTTGTAACATACAATCTATTTTTGATAATTTTTTTAAATAAAGAAATTATTGTATTTTCATTTATTTAATATTAAATTTATATTAATGAAAATACAATGGAGGATACAATGATGCATGGGCAAACCACCCCAAGTCAAAATTTAAATTCGTGAACCTTCGAGAACTCAAGCGTGACATGAGAAAGAGATTTACTCACAATTTGTTTGAGTTTGTTTGTAATTTGTTATTTTACGTAGATTTTGAGGGATGTGAGAGACCTTAAAATAGATCTGATCCTTAAAATTGTATTGAGGTAATATATATTGTAGGGGGGCCAATGCAATGTAACACCAGGGCGAGTGTGTCAGTTAGGCCCACAGAGGCCGTAGTACTATAATCTAATTCGATTTTAATGAAGATTGAATAACTCTATATTTATTCTGATTTGTTTTAACCTGGTTTATAAATCCTGTGTGATTGTGTGAATTGTGGTGTGCCATATTTTTGAAGTGGAATATCTTTTGAAGTTTCAGAGTTGGATCGACCAATAGAGTAGGATATGAATTGGTGGTTGTCGTGGAGTCTTGAGACTATGTGTATTGAATCGGGGATTGCGCAGCCGTGAAAATGTTGAAGTTGAATGGATGACGAGGATTCCATTGCAAAGACTCGGCAAAATAGTGACAGTCCAAATTGATTTCGCAAGTTAAATGTGTGAATTGCCGACATGTGATAAAGTTTGGGTTGCGAAGATGCGATGCAATATCATCATCGCAATGCCTCACATCGGCATATTTATTGTTTATGTTTAAAGTTATTTGATTTAAGTTGCGACATGCGATGTGGTATACATTCCGATATGCGAAATGTTATGGTTAGCAATATGCGAAGTGTTAACATTCGCGATATGAAAAATTATAAAATCTGTGATATGTTTATAATTGCAATATTACGACCCACTACGAGCTTAAGGAAAATGTTGCGTGCTTCCGAATTTATGTGGGCCCATAACCCACAGGTCCACACAAGTTGCGTAAATATGCAGTTCATCTACATCAAAGTGGTACCAAAGCAGGAAAAGGTTTCCTACAGAGCGAGTTTTACGTGCAAAGGAAGGAGGTACAAATATGTTGAATATTGGTGAGCATGTGGTCTTCATATTTTGTGCAGATAGTGGCAGAAGAAGGTGAGAAGATTCCAGCAGCCTAGAGCAAGGAGTGCTCAAATGGTTCCAGAGGAGAGAACCATAGAGATTCCGAAAGACTAAGCTTAGAGGAGAGAAGCTTAGTGAGGTATCATGTAGCAGGGAGGACTTGCTACTGCAAAGGTTTTGTTGCGGCTCATGAATGCTGTTGTTATCACTCAGGTTTTCCTTGAAGTTGTGGAAAAGGAAAGTATACCCGAGGTAACCACAAACCAACCTTCAGATGCAGAATCTAGCCAATCTGCATCCAGAGAGGGCTCTCTCTTTATGATTTATCTTTGTTCTTAGAAGATTTTAGGCTAGTTATAGATCCAAGAGTTTGTTTGAAAATGGTGGAATCTGCAAACTAAGGGCAAGGTTGAAGATTTTCAGTCCATTGGGCTATGGAGTCAAATGATGGCTTTACTAGATTTCTATTCTACACACAAGATGGCTTTGTAGGGCAAGATAGCGAGACAGAGAACAATCCTTAAAATTTAAAGTGGATGGGATGATTTTGAAGGGATGAAAGGAAGCTAAGAATCTATCACCATGTTCAAAAGAAAGAAATGAAATGACTACAAACAAAGAGCAATGAATAATTCTTTATTATAGTAATCAAGAATGTTTAAATTAGCAAAGCAAGAGCATTTAAGAATTCGTGCTTATAACCAATTTAGAGGAAAACATTAAGAATAATCACATCTGAAATCAAAGTACAATTAAGTAAATTCTGATTCAATCCTTTATGTAAATTATTCAGAAATGAACATAATGATATTATAAACAGATATAAAACTTAAGACATAGGATAGAAAGACTTATTGAACTGCAGTCCGACACATGAATCCTGCAAAAAGTCCTGAGCTTCAAATTGTCATCCAGCAAGCCACAAATAAATTTCTCCAAAACACTTTTATTCCAAAAAATCAATGTCACAGCCAAGTAGTAGAATCCACCCTCAATACTCCAATTGAGGGAGTATTTATACAAATTCTAAACTAAAATATCTTGAAAAAAATATCAAAATTAGTTCACAAATCTCTCCAACTATTTTACATAAATAGAACTTAAGTAAAGGACACTCAAACTAATTCATATATTTGGCACTATTTCTTATGGATAGGTGATGACAAAGATGTCCAGTTGAATCCCAGTCAACATAGATGTTGATGATGAGGCATCAGATAAGATGCACTGTATTTATTTTCTTTGTACATTAAAACAACAAGTTCTGCAGAATTGTGGGTCCAATGATATCTTTTTATTTCTCAATCCGTAATAGATATGTAAAAATTGAAAGCGGTTATTGTATATAAATATGTTGGTGAGATAAACCTCTTTCACTTTCCTAAAATTCCTCTCCAGCTATGCACAATAGGCTCTGTAAAAAGATGTGTAAAACAGAGTTTTACAGAGGCTGAAAAATAGCCTCTAAAGATGTGCATGTATCTCTCAGTCTGAAATCTATGTGCAAAAACTGAGATAGGTTTTTGTAGATGGGTCTCTTAGAAACAAAAACCTCCTTCAGGTTTGTAAAATGTATTTCGGATTGGCCACAATATTCTCTGTAAAATGATGACTTAACTGGTATTTTCTGCAAAAAGTTCTTTCCATCATTGTTTAATATTTAGTAGACCACTGTCATTGAAAAGTAGGTAGAAGTTTTATACAGATGATGGCCCTCTTAAGAACATAAAAATCCTTCATTTTTGTAAAATTCATCTTGGATTGATCACAATAGTTTCTGTAAAACTATGACTAAAATATGCAATTTCTGCAAAAATGATCCTTCTTGTTATGTTTTTTCATCTTTTTACTTTCTTGCTCTTTTGACTATTTTACTTTCACTTTAGACAAACCTCACTATTGGTGAGAGTATTCTCATCTCTTTTTACCATTTTACTACCTTCTGCATTTACTTTTACCGTTTACCTTTGACTGCTCTGTAACTTCATTTTAACTTTCACTGACTTTTACCTGATACACTTTAACCACTGATACTCTTTAACTGTTAAAGAAAGATAATCTAAATCTCAGTGAGAGGCATTCAATGGAGTTACATTCAAGGCTGCTGGAGCTTCCATTTTGGTTCTTGTGGGTTCAAAATGGAAGTTTCTGGGTTTTCTTCACAGAAATGTCGTGATTTTCGGTTTTAATGAGGGAAATTGGCACAATTGCAGGTTCGGGGGAACAATTCACAGTTTTAAACCTCAGGGAATGATTTTAGCGATAGGATTTAATCACTAATCCAGTGGAAAACAAGGAAAACAGAGTTTTTTTTGAAATTCGGGGCGTAATAGAATAAATACCTGTTCTTGGAGGCAAACTGGGTTTTAACAGGTATCAGGCGGTGGCAAGAGGATGCTCGAACACTGGTCTGACGGAATTCTGGAGCGAAATAGGATAGAATAGTAGATTTCAGTGAAAATTTGAATTTCGTAGCGGAAGGCGCAGTCGTTTTCAATAATGAAAATAACGGAAAAAACACGAAATTTTCTTTATTTACAAGTTAAAAGGGTTTTTTATTTTTTCGAGGAGTGACGTCATATCAGTATGGGCTGACGTGTGCAGGGGTCGGGCGGTAAGCGGTAAGCGGTAATACCCGCACCGCTTATGGACAAGAGTGGTTTTTAATGCGAGGGCAGCGATTCCACTCGGAGATCAACACGTGGCTGGTGCACTGTTTCGAAACCACCGTGATCCCGCGAGTTAATCATCGGACGGGAGACAGTCAGCGGAATGAACGATCACCATTGATTTATGATGGAATGATCCAACGGATGATGGTACGGGAAGATGGCATGGGGGTTAATGCACGGGCCAGACTGGTTTATAAAATAATTAACATTTAATTAATCATTCCGGGCGGCTTTTAATTGGCGAAAAGGTTTGGTTATTAATTAATCCGAATGATTAATTAATCCCTGTGTTATACGGGTGAATGATAGGGGATTTGGTTTTTTAAACCAGAGTTTAGTGGAACTCGGGAATGTTAACTCCAGTTAGGACCTCGGGCGAAAGAAAATGCCAAGGGGACGAGTTATTTGTTTTTCCGTTTAAACATATAAAACTATATGTTTAAAATCCTTTTTCGATATTTCTTATTATATGGTAACAAATAAATGTGATTTTATTAACCATAGGGGTAGCGAAAAATTTATATGGGTATATTTTAGCCAAAGGGTTTTTATTGTGGGATTTTTATTTTAAAAGGGATTAAATAAACTTTGGCCAAAACTTAGAATAAATGGGTTTTTGGGATATTATTGTAAAAGGGAATTATAGATAATAGGATAAGGTATTTCAATAAGGAATTAATAAATAAATCAGATGTTAATATGACAAAGGGACAAGGAAAACTCAAAATACTTTACACAACTAAGAAAGTGAAGATATTTGAAGTAAATTACATCATCTCAATTTCAACACTTAAACATAGAATAGCAAGTGATTTTGAGGGTTTATTATGGAAATTTACATGATTTTCCTAAGTAAAATTGGATTTTACTTAGGAAAAGGTTAAAAGTGAATGATTATAATGATAAATAACTTCAAGTACTTAGGTATTTTTGATCATTAGGCCGAGGGTCCGGTCCCTCCAAAAGTCAAGGAAATGCCTTGAGCCCCTTTAATCTCAAAATACCTTAGCACTTTGGGGAAATTAGTAAAAATCTTAGGGAGAAAGTGATGTGGGAAGTTAATGATTTTGACTTTTCTTTCTGTGAATTTTCCAGTGCATTTTCTGCTTCAATGTTTGTGATGAAAGTAAAATATTAAACACATTTAGCACCATCATTCATCACATGAAACTTGGGCAACACCATCTACCTACCCTATCTACTTTACACTACCATTTTTTCTTCTTTATTAGGGTGCACTTAAACTGGAAAACCCTTATCAATCTTCTTTTCTTTTACATGGTAAATCTATCTAATTCTACCCTTATTACATCCAAGGGCTCAGATTAAACTGTTGAGCACCTTTTATTAACTCTACCTATCTACTTATCTGCCAAGATTAAACTGTTTGGTCAGATATTTATTCTCTAATCTACAACATGAAATTGAGAAATGAATGAGTCAAGTTTAATCAGTTTGACTCTTCATAAATTGTGGCAAAGTTTGACAAGCTGCACACAATTGCTTTATTACAAAAATGAAATAGTAGTGGCATTTGGATTTGCACACTTTCCTTGGTCTATTTTTTGCTTGGGGTTCATTTCTTTCACTTTTTTTACCATTTTATTTTTCTTACCCTTTGATTTTTCTTTTAGGGTATACCCTCTTTACATTTTTAAATTTTTTGATTTTTTGGTTTCTTCAAGAATATGGAACACCTTTGCTCAAGAAAAAGGTTTGAACATATTCCATAGTTCAATCAAGACAATCATGAAAAATGACACCTATTGGTATAGGAGTCTAACACTGGCTCCACTTGGGGATGGCTTTTCCTTGTGAAAAGTCAAGAACATCAGGTCAATTGCCTCAAAATGTCTTCAAACTATACCATGTAATCTCCTTCTTCTGGTAGCTTTATTGTATATATGATAGTAAAACTTCTGAAGCTTAGGGCCTTCACTTCGGGCTTCAACTCCAGTAAGTTACTATCCACTCAAAACTTAAAACTTTGTTGCCCAGTTAGGAATTTTCTGCCTTGTTCTAATCCCAAACATGAATTTGTTGTGGTTGAAAATCTTGAATTGAATATAGTCCTTTTTCTGCAACCTGAAATATGATCTAAAACTAAAACAACACACAAAAATTTTCAAACCAACTTAATGAAAAACTAGCTGAAAATTGAAAAACTAAAAAAAAATGCTCAAAATTCTGAGCTTATTAGCACTCATCTACCTACTCAATCTACTGTTCAACTGCTAGTTAGGTAAAATGAAATAGCCAATGCAACCATTCAAGCATTATGTACTTTGATAGATTTTGTTTCATTTTCTTGTTGATTATCAAAACTGTACTTCTGCAACCTATTAGAAACTTGTCAACAAATGAGAGGATAAGGAAACACTTGATTTCCTTTGTTGACTCTAGAAACTGTACAAAATGATCTTCCAAAATATATACACTGATGTTTAACTGATCTGAACAACTGTACATCTGTTCTGGATGGCCTCCATACCATGAATATGAAATGTTATTTTCATCTTTATCTCCCTGTAAACTTTCAGATAAGATTTGTGATGATATTCCTACTGATTGTAATGTTTGAGTGTTGAATCATTTATCATATTGATTCTGAAAATCATAGTTAGTTAATAGAGGAATGCTTTGAATGCCTTCAATATTCAGCATATCTGCTATTGGATCCTGAAAATATTGGGAAAATTGCTGGAACCTATGACATATAAAATTCCATGGGACTTCATAAACTTCAACAAGTTTCCCATTCTTTTCTTTAAATATGTTATACCACATTTCCTTTAAAAGCTGAAATGGTTCAAAAAATAGTGGTATGGAACTTTCTTGTGTCATTTGATCATTTATTTCAATGGGCACTGATAACTGCAATTGTGAAACTGAAAAATCTTGATCAATAGTTTCATTATCTTCTTTGTTGTCAATCACAATTCCTAAAGATTGCTGATTATTGATAGTATGAAAGTTGTCTCTAATGAACTGAAATGAAGCAAAACAAAGAGGTAAAGAATCTTTACTTATTTCCACATTTTCTGCTCTTCCTTCCTCACTCTCATGGCTGATCTGTATTGGCTGATCACTGTCTTCAATCTGCTGAAACTGCATTTCTTCATCCTCAAAACTAGCTTCTGATATCTCTGTAAAGTTAGCTTGACTTTGGAGAACATAACTATCATCATAATGATCATACTTAGGCAAATCATCAAAATAAGGAATGTCATCAAACATACACATTAGAACAATAGATTACTCTTCCTCATATTGATTTGTAAATTCATTTTCTGATTTATGATAATTTGAATTAAGAGGAATTTTTTCATGGCTATCAACCTCTTCTATTTCTTCATGGTGATTTTGAATAAAATTTTCTTCTTTCATAGTGATCTCCTGTGTTATTTCATCTAGTTTTCTTACCAAAAGGTTGAGTTTTACCTCTGCAATGTTTTTCCTTTCCTCTTCTTCTACTTTCAACTTTTCCTGTTTGATTTGGAGATTAACTTCCACATCAACTGCAATATTTTGCATCTGTACAAGTGTTTTTGGATCTCTTTCTCTTAATCGAAATTATATTTCTGAATCAAAGGCACTTGGATAATGCAAGAGAGCTGAATCATGAGGAGGTCTAATATTTTCTGGCATTGAATAATAAACTTGATTAAATCTGTCAGAAAATTGTTGTATCGTTTCATTTGAATGTCTTTTTAATTGATCATATTCTTCCATGATCACAAAATGATTAACTTTGTCCATCTGTCAGAGAAAGGTTGATGTTTGTTGAAATTAGAGATGCTGGCATTAGGCATATTTTTTTTTTTTGAACAACCTCTTTATTCTGTTTTTCAAAAAGAGCAAGGATTTGAATTTAACATCATCTTCATCAATCTCAAATAAATCAAGTAATTCTCAAACCTTGGAATATGTTTTTGGGCGTGATACATTCTACTCATAAATCAGGAGATACTTGTATGTGTGAGAAGAGAAATCTGGGTACCAGAGTAAAATAGGGGCTTATATCTATCTGGAACTTTATAACTGAGGATATCTTCTGAGGATTACAAAGAATCAGTCTGATTATTGGAAGCTTCTTAATTGAAAATGATCATCATTCTGTTATAAGCTGCTCAAAGAGATGAGAGAGTCTTTTTACAAACTTTAAAGAAAAATAGCTAAAAACCAATCTGAGGATCTTCTGCAAAAATACAATACATATTGAAAACCGTTCTTAACGTGAAAGAACATAATGTCTTGGTTTAAGATCCAAGTTGAAAGCCTGATCTTTCCATATTGTTCCTCCAGGTTCATTCCTCTAGTGGAGTCTTGATTGTGAAATGGATTTTGGAGTCGCCAGGTGGATGATTTTAACCTTTGTGTGTCTGATCCCTGTCCACCATCATAGATCAGATCTAAACCTGTAAAACAATTCTGAAGAAAAAGTTAGTTCTTCAAGAAACCAAATTTTGAATATTTTATGATTATTTTATTTTTTATGAATTTTCAAAACAACTTCTATGATTTCTTTAAGAAATTTAAGATTTTTAATTAAAATTTTCTCAAAGATTTATTTAACTAGAGAGTCTGATTGAATGTTTTGAATCCAAAGTTCAGTTTATAAGCTAAACCAGAGATAGACTGAAGCAGCATTTGTTTACTATGCAGTTGCAGAGCAAAAGCATTTCAAAGGCTACCTGGCTGATCTTCAAACTCTGTCTATAGCTTATAAATCAAACAATAGTATCAACAAAATGATTCAGATCCCCAGTATGGTCGCCACTATGTTATCACTCAGGTTTACCTTGAAGTTGTGGAAAAGGAAAGTATACCCGAGGTAACCACAAACCAACCTTCAGATGCAGAATCTAGCCAATCTGCATCCAGAGAGGGCTCTCTCTTTATGATTTATCTTTGTTCTTAGAAGGTTTTAGGCTAGTTATAGATCCAAGATTTTGTTTGAAAATGGTGGAATCCGCAAACTAGGGGCAAGGTTGAAGATTTTCAGTCCATTGGGCTATGGAGTCAAAGGATGGCTTTACTGGATTTCTATTCTACACACAAGATGGCTTTGCAGGGCAAGATAGCCAGACAGAGAACAATCCTTAAAATTTAAAGTGGATAGGATGATTTCGAAGGGATGAAAGGCAGCTAAGAATATTTCACCATGTTCAAAAGAGAGAAATGAGATGACTACAAACAAAGAGCAATGAAGAATTCTTTATTATAGTAATCAAGAATGTTTAAATTAGCAAAGCAAGAGCATTTAAGAATTCGTGCTTATAACCAATTTAGAGGAAAACATTAAGAATAATCACATCCGAAATCAGAGTACAATTAAGTAAATTCTGATTCAATCCTTTATGTAAATTATTCAGAAATGGACATAATGATATTATAAACAGATATAAAACTTAAAACATAGGATAGAAAGACTTATTGAACTGCAGTCCGACACATGAATCCTGCAAAAAGTCCTGAGCTTCAAATTGTCATCCAGTAAGCCACAAATAAATTTCTCCAAAACACTTTTTTATTCCAAAACATCAATGTCATAGCCAAGTATTAGAATCCACCCAAAATACTTCCAAGAGTGAAGTATTTATACAAATTCTAAACTAAAATATCTTGAAAAAATATCAAGATTAGTTCACAAATCTCTCCAACTATTTTACATAAATAGAACTTAAGTAAAGGACACTCAAAATAATTCATCTATTTGGCACTATTTTGTATGGATAGGTGATGACAAAGATGAGAATTCGAATTTGATCCAACTCTTAGTTGATGATGAGGCATCCAAGTCACTAACTGCTTCATTTCTTTGTGCAATTCTGCTCCAACAATTCTGCAACTTTTGGGTCCAATGATACCTTTATATTTATCAATACGTAATATATATGTAAAAATTGAAAGAGGTTATTGTCTATACATATGTTGGTGAGATAAACCTCTTTCACTTTCCTAAAATTCCTCTCCAGTTGTGCACAATAGTCTCTGTAAAAAGATGTGTAAAACAGAGTTTTACAGAGTCTGAAAAATAACCTCTAAAGATATGCATGTATCTCTCAGTATGAAATCAATGTCCAAAAACTGAGATAGGTTTTTGTATATGGTTCTCTTAGGAACACAAACCGCCTTCATTTTTGTAAGATGTATTTCTGATTGGCCACAATATTCTCTGCAAAATGATGACTTAACAGGAAGTTTCTACAAAAAGTGCTTTCCAACATTGTTTAATATTTCCAAAACCATAATGGCTGTTAGAAAAGTGAGAGAGGGTTTTGTAGATGGTCCTCTTAAGAACATAAACCTCCTTCAGTTTTGTAAAATTCATCTTGGATTGATCACAATAGTTTCTGCAAAACTATGACTAAAATATGCAATTTCTACAAAAATGTTCCTTCTTGTTATGTTTTTTCATCTTTTTACTTTCTTGCTCTTTTGACTATTTTACTTTCACTTTAGACAAACCTCACTATTGGTGAAAGTATTCTCATCTCTTTTTACCATTTTAATGCCTTCTGTATTTACTTTTACTGTTTACCTTTGACTGTTTTGTAACTTCATTTTAACTTTCACTGACTTTTACCTGATACACTTTAACCACTGATACTCTTTAACTGTTAAAGGAAGATAATCTAAATCTCAGTGAGCGGCATTCAATGGAGTTACATTCAAGGCTGCTGGAGCTTCCATTTTGGTTCTTGTGGGTTCAAAATGGAAGTTTCTGGGTTTTCTTCATAGAAATGTCGTGATTTTCGGTTTTAATGAGGGAAATTGGCACAATTGCAGGTTCGGGGGAAAAATTCACAGTTTTAAACCTCAGGGAATTATTTTAGCGATAGGATTTAATCACTAATCCAGTGGAAAACAAGGAAAACATAGTTTCTTTTGAAATTCGGGGCGTAATAGAATAAATACCTGTTCTTGGAGGCAAACTGGGTTTTAACAGGTATCAGGCGGTGGCAAGAGGATGCTCGAACACTGGTCTGACGGAATTCTGGAGCGAAATCGGATAGAGCAGTAGATTTCAGTGAAAATTTAAATTTCGTAGCGGAAGGCGCAGTCGTTTTTAATAATGAAAATAACGGAAAAAACACGAAATTTTCTTTATTTACAAGTTAAAAGGGATTTTTATTTTTTCGAGGAGTGACGTCATATCAGTATGGGCTGACGTGTGCAGGGGTCGGGCGGTAAGCGGTAAGCGGTAATCCCCGCACCGCTTATGGACAAGAGTGGTTTTTAATGCGAGGGCAGCGATTCCACTCGGAGATCAACACGTGGCTGGTGCACTGTTTCGAAACCACCGTGATCCCGCGAGTTAATCATCGGACGGGAGACAGTCAGCGGAATGAACGATCACCATTGATTTATGATGGAATGATCCAACGGATGATGGTATGGGAAGATGGCATGGGGGTTAATGCACGGGCCAGACTGGTTTATAAAATAATTAACATTTAATTAATCATTCCGGGCGGCTTTTAATTGGCGAAAAGGTTTGGTTATTAATTAATCCGAATGATTAATTAATCCCTGTGTTATACGGGTGAATGATAGGGGATTTGGTTTTTTAAACCAGAGTTTAGTGGAACTCGGGAATGTTAACTCCAGTTAGGACCTCGGGCGAAAGAAAATGCCAAGGGGACGAGTTATTTGTTTTTCCGTTTAAACATATAAAACTATATGTTTAAAATCCTTTTTCGATATTTCTTATTATATGGTAACAAATAAATGTGATTTTATTAACCATAGGGGTAGCGAAAAATTTATATGGGTATATTTTAGCCAAAGGGTTTTTATTGTGGGATTTTTATTTTAAAAGGGATTAAATAAACTTTGGCCAAAACTTAGAATAAATGGGTTTTTGGGATATTATTGTAAAAGGGAATTATAGATAATAGGATAAGGTATTTCAATAAGGAATTAATAAATAAATCAGATGTTAATATGACAAAGGGACAAGGAAAACTCAAAATACTTTACACAACTGAGAAAGTGAAGATATTTGAAGTAAATTACATCATCTCAATTTCAACACTTAAACATAGAATAGCAAGTGATTTTGAGGGTTTATTATGGAAATTTACATGATTTTCCTAAGTAAAATTGGATTTTACTTAGGAAAAGGTTAAAAGTGAATGATTATAATGATAAATAACTTCAAGTACTTAGGTCTTTTTGATCATTAGGCCGAGGGTCCGGTCCCTCCAAAAGTCAAGGAAATGCCTTGAGCCCCTTTAATCTTTAAATACCTTAGCACTTTGGGGAAATTAGTAAAAATCTTAGGGAAAAAGTGATGTGGGAAGTTAATGATTTTGACTTTGCTTTCTGTGAATTTTCCAGTGCATTTTCTGCTTCAATATTTGTGATGAAAGTAAAAGATTAAACACATTTAGCATCATCATTCATCACATGAAACTTGGGCAACACCATCTAGCTACCCTATCTACTTTACACTACCATTTTTTCTTCTTTATTAGGGTGCATTTGGACTTGCAAACCCTTATCAATCTTCTTTTCTTTTACATGGTAAATCTATCTAATTCTACCCTTATTACATCCAAGGGCTCAGATTAAACTGTTGAGCACCTTTTATTAACTCTACCTATCTACTTATCTGCCAAGATTAAACTATTTGGTCAGATATTTATTCTCTATTCTACAACATGAAATTGAAACATGAATGAGTCAAGTTTAAACAGTTTGACTCTTCATAAATTGTGGCAAAAGTTTGACAAGCTGCACACAATTGCTTTATTACAAAAATGAAATAGTAGTGGCATTTGGATTTGCACACTTTCCTTGGTCTATTTTTTGCTTGGGGTTCATTTATTTCTCTTTTTTGACCATTTTATTCTTTTTACCCTTTGATCTTTCTTTTAGGGTATACCCTCTTTACATTTTTTAAATTTTTTGATTTTTTGGTTTTTCAAGAATATGGAACACCTTTGCTCAAGAAAAAGGTTTGAACATATTCCATAGTTCAATCAATACAATCATGAAAAATGACACCTATTGGTATAGGATTCTAATAGCTGTTACAGAAAGATCACAAAGACAATTCCACGGAGGATGTGTGTTGGCAAGAAAAGAGGTCTCAGGGGGAGACCCAAGTTCAGGAAGGTGGCTAATAAGGGTTTCCTCAGTAGTCTAGCACAATGCCGGCATTTTCACCCTACTCTGGGGAACAGAGAGTCTCACCCGAGGCATGTCGCGACCTTACTAATGCTGGGGTTGGATCATGTATCGATCAGGCGTGGAAAATTCACAAACCATCCATAACTCAAGTACTTTGAATAAGTGTAAAAACAAGATAGATAACAATACTCATGAACTTGATCAGAATGACAACCAAAAATTCAAAATAGCCACATGTCCACTAAACCATAACACAAGGCAGAACTTAGAACAACAGCCTTATATTAGAAAGTATTGCATTAATAGCAAAAGACAATTACAACACTCTTCAGAGCATGCCTGGCAGAACTGATTACAATCGCATCACATGATACAGAACAGAACAATGATAGAGAGAGAGAACAGAACAACATGAATAGAGCTCTCCTATGGCTTCTTCTCCCTGATCTCTACTGAGCCAACCTTCTTTCTCCTCTTACCGGCTACCTATTTGTTCCATCGCTAGTGCGACTGACAATCCTTCATAGGGTCCCTGTATTAATAGTATAGTCCCTTATTATTGTTAGTGTAACCCCCTTATTATTATTATTGTACCCTTGTAACCCCCATTTTGTTATTATTGTGCCCTTAAATTATTATTTTTAGGTCGGTTAGGATTACATTGTGGCCCACTAGGATTACATTATGGCCCCATGGACTCCTATATATAGAAAGGAGGTTTTGTAAATTGTATCATCCAAGAATTTTTCATTTATGTAATGTATTGGAGGTTGCCCCCTCGAAGTGTCTTATTTCTAAGGCGTTGATATCTCTTTTCTTCTATTTTTGGAGCTGGTTACACAACATTTGGTATCAGAGCTTTGGATTCTATGGTTTCGCTGCTCCAAACAAGTCATCGTGGAATTTTCTCTATAACGTTTTTTCTACGAAGTTTCAGAAGCTGAAATTTTTAGGGTACGAAGCCGAAATCGTGAGGAAGCTTGTCTAAAAATTTTAGAGCTTGGTTCACAATATTTTCGGAGATATCATCTGTGGAATTTAGGTATTTTTTTCAAGCTCATAAACAGGTCATCGTGGCATTTGCACTATAAATTTTTTTCTACGAAGTTTCAGAATCTGAAATTCATATGGTGCGAAGATGAAATCCTGAGGAAATTTGTCAAAACATTTCAGAGCTTGGTTCGCAATATTTTTGGAGATATGATCTGTGGAAGGTAGTGCTTTTTCAGGCTCCTGAATTTCATCTCAAAGAGGTAATCGTGAGAAAAGTTCAATAACTCTCTCTCTGGGCATTGGATTGGAGTGCCGTAAAAATTGGTTGCAAGTACACAAACTCTAGTTTCTTGGCTATCAATTTCAGAGATGAAGGACGAAACAGTGACACGTGGCAAGTCGTACAAGTTCGCTCTACTAAACCAGTCCATAATTAGGTCATTGTGGGAGATTGGACACAACTTGGTCTTGGAGAATCCAAATCAGGTCAGTCCTACGGCATTCAAAATATAGTTTGGAAGGCCACGTTGATACCAAAATTCAAATATTGAAGTGCTTCAGTCACAGAGATAATCCAATTTCAATATCGAGCACCTCAAAAGCAAGTAAAAGGTGTGTATTTTTTTTTCCAAATTGCATAAGTCTTGTTTGAAGAATCAATTTGAATTGATTCCAAGGGCATATTGTAGAATAGATATCAGTATTGGGTTATAAAATATGCCCCGTAAAAATAATTCAACACCCATTAAGCCTTCAGAAGGCTCTACTATGACTCATGAAGATGAAGAATTGCAACATGATCTATCAAAATTACAAGAGCAAGTGCAACAAATTTCACTCTCGCAAAGAGCAACAAAAATGAAATGGAAGTTTTGAAGAAAGGCGTGGAAGTGAAGATGGACGGTTTGAAGAAAGGCATGGAAGCTAAGATGGATGGCGTGGAAGTGAAGATGGACGGTTTGAAGAAAGGTGTGGAAGCTAAGATGGATGGTGTGGAAGCTAAGATGGATGGAATGGAAGCTGGCATGGAAGCTAAGATGGATGATATAAAATCAAACATCGAAGATTTGACAAAGTTGATACAAGAAATGTTTCCTAATGGTGAAAAGATAATAGAAGAACCTCATGATGAGAACAAAATAAATGTTAATCGTGATTTCATAAACTCTAATGTTGGTGGGAAGAACCACCATATTCCAAAAATGGATATGAGGAAGTTTGATGGAAAGGATCCTGTAACATGGATACTACAGATGGAGCAATATTTTGATCTCCATAACGTGCAAAAAACACAAAAGGTACGCATTGCAACTTTACATTTAGAACAAAATACATTTGTATGGTATCAATGGCTTTGCTCCCGTAAAAAAATTGTCACTTGGTCAATTTTTACGAGGAAATGATAGCACATTATGAGGATACAAAGAGCAACACCTTCTTTAGCCAATTGATAAATCTCAAACAAAAGGGTTTAGTGGGGCAGCACATTGAGGACATCCAAAAATTGAATATAAGGGTAACTGATATTCCAGAGGAACACAAGATTGATCTCTTCATAGGCACTTTAAAGGATAAAATTCAACATGAAGTTCGCGTTCTGGAACCTGATTCATTGGAGAAGGCATTCAGGTTGGCAAGAAAAGTTGAATGTAAAATTATGGCGACAAGGAAGCCTACCACTCAATTCTATAAAGAAGGAAGTGTTGCTATGTCTAGATTTCCACAACCTACAAGGTTGACACCATAAAAATTGGAAGAAAAAAGAGCAAAAGGGCTTTGCTACAGTTGTGATAGCAAATACACTAAAGGTCATAAGTGTGCTGAGAAAAAATTATTTTACATAGATTGTGAAGAGGAAGAATAAAATGAACAAGAAGAGGATATACACCAGGAACCAGCCCTAGAAGAGGAAGAAATGAATCCGACCATATCGTGTAATGCACAGGCAGGAATTACCACTCCTCAAACTCTTAAGATAGTAGGACAAATCAAGAAGAAAAAGGTAATAGTGTTGATTGATTCAGGTAGCACCCATAATTTAATTCATTGTAAGGTAGCCAAGGAATTAAATTGTTTCCTATACCCAGCACCAGAATGTCAAGTGATGGTTGCAAATGGAGGAACTATAAATTGCTTGGGAAAATGCCATAATATCAAGCTAACCATGGGGGAATATGTATTGACTAGTCCAATGCTTTCCATTCCTATGGGAGGTGCTAATGTGGTACTAGGAGTACAATGGTTACAATCTTTGGGGATGGTAGCTTTTAATTTTCAAGAACTTTTCTTGATATTTTTTTTAGAAGGAAAGGAAGTCGAATTACGGGGTATTGAAGGGAAGCCGGGAAGGATAATAAGCTCTAATGTCATGAAAAAGCTTCTAAAGAAAGAACAACGAGGAGTAATTGCACAATTATGCTCACTAGAAGTTCTGACATCAAAATCATCTATTTCTGCAGATCTCCAACAAGTCTTGGACAATCATTCCAAGGTGTTTGAAACTCCCAAAGGACTCCCACCTATTCGTGATCATGATCATGCTATTCATTTGATTCCAGGAAGTGTTCCTCCAAACATCAGGCCTTATAGATATCCTTACTTCCAAACGAGCTAAATTGAACGTATGATTGCAGAAATGTTAGAAGCGGCTATAATTCAACCTAGTCAAAGTTCTTTCTCTGCTCCTGTAGTATTGGTACACAAGAAGGATGGATCATGGCGAATGTGTCCGGATTATAGGGAGCTCAATAAGCTCACCATTAAAGATAAATTTCCCATTCCTGTGATTGATGAATTATTGGATGAATTACATGGAGCAATTTATTTTACTAAGTTGGATCTTCGTTCAGGATATCATCAAATTAGAATGAATACTGAAGATATTCCAAAAACAGCGTTTCGAACTCATGAGGGTCATTATGAATTTTTGGTCATGCCTTTTGGCCTTACCAATGCACCTTCTACATTTCAAGGGTTGATGAATTCCATTTTCAAACCCTTCCTTAGAAAATTTGTGCTAGTATTTTTTGATGATATACTAATCTACAGCAGGTCTTGGAAGGATCATGTTGAACATGTTGACAGGGTGCTCAACTATTGCAGGAGAAACAATTATATGCAAAAAAATCCAAATGTTTCTTTGGAGTACAAGAGGTGGAATATCTGGGTCATATTGTATCTCACGAGGGTGTTAAAGTAGACCCTAACAAAATTAAAGCCATTAAGGAATGGAAAGTCCCCACAACCATAAAGAAGTTGTGAGGATTTCTCGGGTTAACAGGGTACTATCGCAAGTTTGTTAAGAATTATGGGAGAATAGCAGCACCTCTAACAACATTATTGAAGAAAGATGCATTTTCATGGACTCCTGAAGCAACTAAGGCCTTTGAACGTCTTAAAGAGGCAATGTGCCTAGCACCGGTCTTAGCTACACCAGACTTCACAAAACCTTTATTGTGGAATGTGATGCCTCAGGAAATGGAATTGGTGCAGTTTTAATGCAGGAAGGAAGACCCATTGCTTTTGAAAGTCGTCCAATCAAAGGAAAGTATTTACAGAAACCTATTTATGAGAAGGAAATGTTAGCAATACTGCATGCACTAAAGAAATGGCGAACTTACCTAATGGGAAGACACTTCATGGTAAAAACTGATCATGATAGTCTTAAACACTTTTTGGAACAAAGACTATCTTCAGAAGAGTAGCAAAAATGGGTCACAAAGATGTTGGGTTATGACTTTGAAATAATCTACAAAATAGGAAAGCTTAATGTTGTTGCAGATGCACTCTCAAGAAAGAATGAAGAGGTGGAAGCATTGCTTTGTGCCATTTCTATTATCCAACCAGATTGGATAACCGAAGCAAGAGATGAATGGAAGAATGAAAAAGATGTATGGACACTCATTCAAAAGTTATAGCAAGATCCTAGTACATCTGATACATTTAGTTGGAAAAATGATTCCTTATGGTACAAAGATCGCTTATATCTTTGTAAGAATTCCCAACTAAAACAAAAGATTCTTCTGGAATTGCACACTTCTCCTTTAGGAGGACACTCAGGATTTTTAAAAACTTACTACAGGGTGAAGAAAGAATTTTTTTGGGATGGCCTTAAATCTGATATTCGAAATTTTGTGGCGGAATGTTTGGTTTGCCAGCAGAATAAAGTGGAAACAATTAAGACCCCAGGACTTCTACAACCTTTATCCATTCCAAGTCAACGTTGGGAGGAGATTTCAATGGATTGTATCACAGGTTTACCTAAGTCCGAAGGAAAGAGTGTCATCATGGTGGTAGTTGATAGAATTACCAAGTATGCACACTTTTGTGCATTATCTCATCCATTTAAAGCAAGTACACTTGCTACTACATTTATGGACAAAATTCAAAAGCTACATGGAAGCCCAAGGGTTATTGTGAGCGACAGAGATCCCATTTTTACTGGAAATTTTTGGACGGAGTTATTTTCTTGTTTGGGTACTCAATTAGCTCATAGCTCATCTTATCATCCTCAATCCGATGGTCAAACCGAGATAGTAAATAAATGTTTGGAAGGATATATTCGTTGTTTTGTATCTGATAAACAAACACAATGGGTCAAGTGGTTACCTCTCGCGGAATGGTGGTATAACACTTCCTTCCATACTGCAGCAAAAATGACCCCATTTATGGCACTTTATGGATATCATCCACCATCCATCACATCATATTTAAGGGAAAATTCAAAGGTTCAAGCAGTGGAAGATCACATTGAGCATCAACAAGAAGTTCTCCAACTCTTAAAGGATAACCTGAATTTGGCACAAAATCGAATGAAACAACAGGCAGATCAACATCGCAGTGAGAGAAGTTTTGATGCAGGAGATTGGGTATTTTTACGGCTACAACCATACAAACAAATGTCCCTCAAGCAAGCTAAGAAGGATAATAAATTATCACCAAAGTACTATGGTCCTTACAAGGTGTTGCAAAAGATTGGTTCTATGGCATACAAATTGGAGCTTCCTGCTTCTTCGCGAGTACATCTAGTTTTCCATGTTTCATGCTTAAAAAATGTTATAGGTGAAAATCTTCCAGTTCAAACAATATTTCCAGAACTTGATGAGGAAGGAAAAATCATATTGGAACCTAAAGCGGTCATGGAAACAAGAAATCGACAGCTACGGAATCGATCAATTTCAGAGTATCTCATCAAGTGGAAGAACTTACCCACTGAAGATTCTACATGGGAGGATGAGAATTTTATACAGAAGCACCCAGAGCTACTCAAGCATTGAGGACAACACTTTTTTGAAGGAGAGGGGCATGTTAGGTCCCTGTATTACTAGTATAGTCCCTTATTGTTGTTAGTGTAACCCCCTTATTGTTATTATTGTACCCTTGTAACCCCCATTTTGTTATTATTGTGCCCTTAAATTATTATTGTTAGGTCGGCTAGGATTACATTGTCGCCCACTAGGATTACATTATGGCCCCATGGACTCCTATATATAGAAAGGAGGTTTTGTAAATTGTATAATCCAAGAATTGTTCATTTATGTAATGTATTGGAGGTTGCCCCCTCGAAGTGGCTTATTTCTATGGCGTTGATATCTCTTTTCTTCTATTTTTGGAGCTGGTTACACAACACCTTCCTTCCTTTTCGCTCAGTTGTTTACTTCTTTTCCTTAATTATTGGGAATTCCACTGATTTTCTTCTGTCACTTCCCTCTACCATCTGTACCTCCTTCTGCAACAGTCGCGCCACCTACTCTTCAATTCTTTGCAACCGTGACAGCTCTATGTGTACCGTGGTTGCGCTCCACCACATATTCTCTGCAAAACAAAATTTTTTAACTTCAAAACAAGGGCCCCAACAGGCCTCTACCACATCCTATTGACTCGTCTCGAGTCAATTGTTTCTTGCCGCCTCGGTCTGCATTGGTTCACTTGTCTCTGTGGCCTATTTTGTCTGCTCCTTTTCCTCTGCGTGCCCAAATAAGGGACCCAACTCTGGGACCTTTGTGAGTGAGGAAGCTTTTAGCTCTCAGAAGCTATTAATGGCCTGCTGCTATCCTTTCATAAGTAGGTCCGTTTCTGTTGTGACCTGACCGACCTCTTTTTCTCCTGCGATGGTCGGTAGACCGTTGAAGATGCTAGAGATCTGAACGTTGGCCTTAGTGGCTATTTGTTGTATTTATTGTGTCGTGGTCCTCACCTGTTTCTTGAGCTCTCGTAGGGCTTGTTTAGCTGTGGCTAAATGCTCTTCAATTTGTTGTATCTAGACTTCGAGCTCCTCAGCTTGAATGTACAATTGGTCGAGTCTGTCCGCGTCTGTAGCCTCCTAAATCTCTTTGGATATTTTTTGTAGTTTTTCTAAAACTGTTTGTGACTTCAAGGTGAGAGAGGTGGAGCATTCATGTAGACCCTTCAGTAGGTCATAAGCTTCCTTTGCTGCAATACTCAAAATTTCCTGCATCCCGACTACCTGTGTCTGTTGCTTTGCAATCTTCTCTGTGTAAATGACGGCTGGGCCTGCAAGCGCCAGCCTAGCCTCCAATGCTTCTCTCAGTTCCCTGTTTTCTTTGTTGAGATTCGAACAGGCCACGCTGATGTGAATGGACCGTCCGACTATGTCATCCTCTACCATGTAACTTGGTATCTGATTATTATGGGCTGTCACCGTGGGCCAGAGATCCTGGAAGACCTTGGTCACCATGTCCAGTTGGCCCTGGAGTTGGCTCTTTTCTATTTTTAGTTGTTTGCATTCTTCAGTAAGCGCGATAATTTGTACTTGTTGTTGCTCGAACCTCTGCTGAAGTTCTATGTGAAGCCCTTCGGCCTGCTGCACTGCCCGCTGAATGAAATTATACAATTGTGTCGTTCCCTAGGTCTGCACACTTTCGACTCTGAAGATATCTTGATTCGGCTGTCATTCTTGGAGCGACTGACTGCTTGCAATGGATCTTGCTAAATGCTCTTGTGGTGACTTCGGTTGTGTTGCTTGCGATGCTTGATCACTGGGGTTACCCATGCCTATATTGGGTCGCACTTGCTGAAGTATCAGCTTTGTTTGCTAAAATTGATTCAGCTCTTCAGTTTGAGTTGTTATGTCTACAACAAAAGATGCATCTTGACTTCAAAGTTATTGAAAATAAACCTGTTCAACCAGGGTTTGGCTAACCTTGGGTACCACTGCTGTACCCAATTTAACCTTTGTCTCGGTATCTCCTCTTATTTTAGTTTTCACTCTGACTGGGTCATATATGGTTGCTGATGTGGAGGGTGTGCGAGATGGGTGATCTTTGGAGGTGAATGAGGTGGTGGCTTGTTAAGTCCCTATATTAATAGTGTAGTCCCTTATTATGTTAGTGTAGCCCCACTTATTGTTATTGTTGTACCCCTATAACCCCCATATTGTTATTATTTTTCACTGACATTATTATTGTTAGGTCGGCTAGGATTACATTGTGGCCCACTAGGATTATATTGTGGCCCCATGGAATCCTATATATAGAAGGAGGTTTTTTTCATTTGTATCATCCAATAATTGTTCATTTATGTAATGTATTGGAGGTTTCCCCCTCGAAGTGGCTCATTTCTAAGG
Source organism: Pinus albicaulis (assembly GCA_034641835.2). Classification (NCBI taxonomy): domain Eukaryota; kingdom Viridiplantae; phylum Streptophyta; class Pinopsida; order Pinales; family Pinaceae; genus Pinus; species Pinus albicaulis. The sequence continues at coordinate 1,281,303,029 of CM076570.1, read as the reverse complement.
CGTTGATATCTCTTTCCTTCTCTTTTTGGAGCTGGTTACACAACATTTGGTATCAGAGGTTTGGATTATAGGGTTTCGCTGCTCCAAACAAGTCATCGTGGAATTTTCGCTATAACTTTTTTTCTACGAAGTTTCAGAAGATGAAATTTTTAGAGTACGAATCAGAAATCTTGAGGACGCTTGTATAAAAATTTCAGAGCTTGGTTCGCAATATTTTCGGAGATATGATCTGTGGAAGTCAGGTCTTTTTTCAGGCTCCTAAACAGGTCATTGTGGAATTTGCGCTATAAATGTTTTTCTAAGAAGTTTCAGAATCTGAAATTCATATGGCGTGAAGCTGAAATCCTGAGGAAATTCGTCAAAAAATTTCAGAGCTTGGTTCACAATATTTTTTGAGATATGATCTGTGGAAGGTAGTGCTTTTTCAGGCTCCTGAATTTCATCTCAAAGAGGTGATCGTGAGAAAAGTTCAATAACTCTCTCTCTGGGCATCAGATTGGAGTGCTGTAAAAATTGGTCGCAAGTACACGGACTTTATTTTCTTAGCTATCAATTTCAGAGGTGAAGGACAAAACAGTGAAATGTGGCAAGTCGTACAAGTTCGCTATACTGAACTAGTCCATAATTAGGTCATTGTGGGAGATTGGACATAACTTTGTCTTGGAGAATCCAAATCAAGTCAGACCTGTGGCATTAAAAATAGAATTCAGAGGGCTACTTCAGTGCTGAATTTCAGATATTGAAGAGCCGCAATCACAGAGATAATACAATTTCAATATCGAGCTCTTCAAAAGCAAGTAAAAGGTGTGTATTGTTTTTCCCGAATTGCATAAATCTTGTTTGAAAAATCAGTTTGAAGTGATTCCAAGGGCCTATTAAGCATATATTTCAGTATTGTATTCTAAAATGCCTCCTGAAAATAATTCAACACCCATTAAGCCCTCAAAAATCTATACTATGATGCATGAAGTGGAAGAATTACAGTATGAGATATCAAAATTACGGTACCAAGTGCAACAAATTTCGATCTTACGAAGAGCAACCGAAGATGACATAGATGGTTTAAAAGAAGAAATGGAGGCTAAGTTTTATGGTTTGAAGGATAAAATAATAGCTAATATGGATGATAAATTAGTGGAAGATGACATCAAGCATCAACAACAAGTTCTCCAACTCTCAAAGGATAACCTAACTTTGGTGCAGAATCTAATGAAACAACAGGAATATCAACATCACATCAAAAGAAGTTCTGAAGCAGTCTCAAAAACAAGAACTCGACAAGTACGATCAATTTCAGAGTATCTCAGCAAGTGGAAGAACTTTCCTATAGAAGATTCCACATGGGAGGATGAGAATTTTATACAGAAGCATCAAGAAATAATCAAGCATTGAGGACAACACTTGTTTGAAGGAGAAGGGCATGTTAAGTCCCTATATTAATAGTGTAGTCCCTTATTATGTTAGTGTAGCCCCCCTTATTGTTATTGTTGTACCCCTGTAACCCCCATATTGTTATTATTGTGCCCTTACATTATTATTGTTAGGTCGGCTAGGATTACATTGTGGCCTCACTAGGATTATATTGTGGCCCCATGGACTCCTATATATAGAAGGAGGTTTTGTTCATTTTTATCATCCAAGAATTGTTCATTTATGTAATGTAATGGAGGTTGCCCCCTCGAAGTGGCTCATTTCTAAGGCGTTGATATCTCTTTTCTTCTCTTTTTGGAGCTGGTTACACAACATGGCTGATGATTTTTGAGTGCGAGGAGGTGATATAAGGACATTTAGAAAAGAATAAGAGTTTATTGGGGGTAGCTCCTAAGTCTTTTGGGGCTCTGTCACGGGCTCTTCTTTGATTTGGACCCATGTGTCCATAAGTTGTGTTTGGTCTTCCCCTATGAGATAAATGACTTGGTTGGACATTGCGATTCTCGCCTTATTGGCCTTAGGTGTGGCTACAGGTGGCTTTGAGGCTTTACTTTTCCTGAAGAGAGCTGTGGTTGCTACTGGTGGTGAATTAAACAAATTCAGTGGTATGGTGGTGACTAGGGTGACTGCGATGGTAGAGGATGCAGCATTTGCGGCCTAAAATTCTTTAAATGTGGGAAACATAGAAGAACCACTAATTAAGGTTTGGACTACCCAGTTAAAGCTTTGTACCTTGGTATTTAACTACTCGATGATTGGAGTTAGTTGTAGCTGTGACATTCTAGCCATCGCTTCCTCTGATGTCTCCCCCGAAAATGGATCTAGCAACATGTCATCGAATGAGTAGATGTAGACTCTGCTTCTGATCTCCATTGCTACTCTGGGCCAGGAGCATACTTATATGTGAAAAGCCCGCTCGTCAATTTGAAATTTCAATGGCCTCATCTTAAATTTCGACTCCGGCACACATGCTGGCCGGATGTAAGTTTGCTTATGGTTAACCCCAAACCATATTTGCATCGCATAACTGTCTAGCAAGGTCCCTAGAATTCTTTGTTGGATCATAAAAACATCCACCATCTTGTTGGGTATGTGTTATATTCTTTCCACGACTAGCCCCACGCATTGTACGTTGCATCAGGCGCAGCAGGGGGGTCAGAAGGGGGGAGGCAGCCCCCACTTTTGGGGTCCAGGGCAGCGCCCCGACGAAAATTGTTTTGGTGTGCGGACCCACCCATGTTTTGTGCATGAGTTTGCACATGGTTTTGGGGTACAATGGTTTTTGGCCCTTGGTATTTTGTAGATCCAGTCAAGGGAACTACGGTTATGTTCTAATCTAGGGTTAATGGATTGGGGTTTATGTATGCTTCGACATGTATATATATGTGTTGTAACACTAAAAGGAATATAATGAAAAATCAAGCTGGTCGTCCCGATTTGGGATCTAGGAGAAAATATATGTGTTTATCTGTTTTATGTTTTATGCTCTCGCTATTGTTTATTTTCTGTTATAAGATTCGTGTGTATATAATTTTTGTTCAAGGTTAAAACCTACATTTGGTATCAAAGTTGTTTCGGCTTCAAGGGGATGCCTTTATTGCTGAGGGTTTTTTGCTCGGGCCTGAGGTAGACCCTGTTCAGATGAAAATAAGTGCATCAGTTTGTTCTGTTCTCTACCAGACTCGTGGGATAGTCTGGTTATTTCAATAGGTAGCAATACAACTACCTTGAATTTTGATGACATTGTCTCAGCCTTGTTGTCGGAGGAAATGAGACGGAGAAATATGGAGGGCCAGAATGGAGATGCCTTATCTGTATGAGGAAGGTCCCAAAACAGAAACAAGAATAAGGTTTCGAGTGGGAGATCCAAATCTAGAGGGAGATCTAAATCTCCTGGAAAGTTTGTAAAGGTATGCTGGAAATGTGGAAAGGAAGGGCACTACAAAAAGGACTGCAGATCTAAAGCTCCTGAGAAAGGAAAGGGATCTGATGATGCTCCTTCCGCAGAGGCAAAAACCACCTCGGATGAAGGTGGGGATGTGTATTTGGCTTCTTCTTCAAATACACATGTAGATCATGAGTCATGGTTGATTGACTCAGGTGCATCCTTTCACTTCACTCCCCATAGGGAGTGGTTCTGCGAGTATGAGAAATATGATGGTTATGTCTTCCTAGGGGATGATAGGAAGGCCAAAATCATCGGACGTGGAAAGGTCAAGTTGAAGCTGCAAGGTGGAAGGATTAGAACACTTCCTGGTGTTCTGCATATTCTTGCATTGGCCAGAAATCTGATTTCTGTAAGCAAGATGGATGATGCAGGTGTAAAAACAGTGTTCGAGAAAGATGCCTACAAGATGGTTCGGGGAGCACTGGTATTAATGCGGGGAGTTTGGACTGGAACTCTGTACAAGCTACAAGGTAGCACTGTTATTGATGGGTGTAACAGTTCTGTGGTTCCTGAAATTGGAGTGGAAAGCCTAGCTGTCTCTAGAGAAAAGTCCATGTTATGGCATCAAAGGCTTGGACATATTGGAGAGAAGGGCCTTTGGATACTACATAGAAATGGTATGGTATAAGGTATGTCTAATTTCTCTCTGGATTTCGATTTCTGTGAACATTGTGTATATGGGAAGCAGAATCGGGTGAGTTTTCCTTCTGGTGCTAAGAGGGCGAACAAGATATTAGAACTTGTGCACAGTGATGTGTTTGGACCTGTGTCAGTTCCATCACTGGGAAAGTCTGTGTACTATGTTTCATTCATAGATGACTTATCAAGGAATACATGGATATATTTCTTGAGGAAGAAATCTGAAGTCTTTGACAAATTTAAAGAATTTAAGGCTTTGGTGGAAAACCAGACAGAGAAGAAGATAAAGGCGCCGAGGACAGATAATGGTGGGGAGTTCTGCAAGAAGGAATTTGAAGAGTTCTGTAAGAAGTGTGGTATAGCACGGCAGAAGACTACTCCATACACACCTCAACAAAACAGAGTTGCAGAAAGAATGAATAGAACACTGCTGGAAAAGGCAAGAAGCATGCTCAGTGGTACCAGGTTAGGACAATAATTCTGGGCAGAGGCAGTGGAGACTGCATGCTATCTGGTTAACAGATCACCTTCATCAGTGTTGGAGGATAATACTCCACATGAGGTATGGACTGGTAAGAAACCCTCTCTTTCACATCTAAGGGTATTTGGATGTGATGCATATGTACATGTTCCAAAGGAGAAAAGGACCAAGTTTGATAATAAATCTGAAAGGTGCATCTTTATTGGGTATAAGGATGGTTTAAAGGGTTACAAGCTTTGGAACCCAGAAACAAGGAAGGTTGTGTACAACCGAGATGTGGTGTTTAGAGAAGTGAAAGATGTTGTTAAACATGAATTCCTACCAAAGGAACCTGAGAAGATAGAGTTTGACCTAAAGGAGGATGAATCAGACTCTACAACAGAAGAAGACTCAGAAGATGAAGAGCCACAAACTCCAGCTTTGAGAAGATTAGTTCGGGAAAGAAGGCAACCAGAAAGGTATAGTCAATCTGCTTTATATTCAAGTTTTGCCTTAACTATAACTGATGATGAACCCAGAACTGTCAAGGAGGTAGTAGATTCAGAGGATGGAAAACTCTGGAAGGAGGCCATGGTTGATGAAATGGCATCCTTGCACAAAAATGATGCATGGGATCTGGTGGAGTTGCCGGCTGGAAGGAAGCCCATTGGGAGCAAATGGGTGTTTAAGAAAAAGATGAATGTAGAAGGCAAGGTGGAGAAATACAAAGCTCGGTTGGTAGCGAAAGGTTATTCCCAGGTGCCGGGAATTGATTTTGGTGATATTTTTTCTCCTGTTGCCAAGGTTACTTCTATTAGATTACTTTTATCTGTTGCTGCTGCATTTGATTTTGAGATAGAACAGATGGATGTGAAGACAACATTTATTCATGGGGATCTAGAAGAGGAGATCTACATGAAGCAACCTGAAGGCTTTATGGTGAAGGGTAAGAAAGAACTGGTATGCAAGTTGAAGAAGTCTTTGTATGGGTTAAAACAGTCACCAAGAATGTGGTATCAGAAATTTGATACCTATATACGGGGACTTGGCTTCACCAGAAGCAAGGAGGATCACTGTGTTTATTTTAAATTAATTGGTGACCGCGTTATTTATTTGGTCTTGTATGTGGATGATATGTTGTTGATTGGAAATGACAAAGAAATTATCCAAGATTTGAAGACCCAACTGTTCTCCAAATTCGACATGAAGGATCTTGGTGCTGCAAACTATATTTTGGGCATGGAAATTAAGAGAGATTGGGCAAAGAGGAAGATCTGGTTAAACCAGAGGAAGTATGTCGAGACTATATTGCAGAGGTTCAATATGCAAGATAGTAAACCGATGAGTGTTCCTATTCCTGTAGGTGCACAATTGTCTGCTGAACAGTGTCCTAAGACACAAGAAGAAGAGGAGGATATGTCTCGTGTTCCATATGCAAGTGCAGTGGGTATCCTGATGTATGCAATGGTCTGTACTAGACCAGACATTTTACATGCAGTGGGAGTATTGAGCAGGTTTATGTCAAACCCAGGGAAGGAGCATTGGACAGCAGTGAAGCGGGTTTTCAGATATTTACGTGGCACTAGTGATTATGGCTTGTGCTACCAGGGAAGACCAGGATTGGAAAGAATGTTGGACATTCTTGGTTTTGTTGATGCAGACTGGGCTGGAGATCTGGACCAAAGAAGATCTACAAGTGGGTATGTGTTTAGCCTATTTGGAGGCGCAGCCAGTTGGATGAGTAAAAGACAGTCTGTAGTGGCTCTTTCAACTACAGAGGCAGAATACATAGCAGCCACTCATGCAAGCAAGGAAGCAGTTTGGTTGCATAGATTGTGTTCAAGTATGGGGTTGGTACAGCAAGCTATAAGGATAGACTGTGATAGCCAAAGTGCAATTTTCTTGGCTAAGAACCCTGCTTACCATTCAAATACAAAGCACATTGATGTTCAATATCACTTTGTTAGAGATATGGTTGAGGCTAAAAGGGTGTTGCTGGTAAAGGTGGACACTTTGAAGAATGTTGCAGATGCATTAATGAAGTCTGTGAGCACTCAGAAGTTCTCTTGGTGTAGAGAAACAATGGGTGTTGAGAATTGGCCCAATGACTAAGCTCTCCTGTGGCCCCCTGTGGAAAGAAAACAAAAAGTGGCAGAATGTTGGGTATGTGTTATATTATTTCCACGACTAGCCCCACGCGCTGTACGTTGCGCTGGGCACAGCAGGGGGGTCACAAGGGGGGAGGCAGCCCCCACTGTTGGGGTCCGGGGTAGCGCCCTGACGAAAATTGTTTTGGTGTGCAGACCCACCTATAGGCGGACCCACCCATGTTTTGTGCATGAGTTTACACATGGTTTTGGGGTACGATGGTTTTTGGCCCCTGGTATTTTATAGATTTGGTCAAGGGAACTACGATTATGTTCTAATCCAGGGTTAATGGATTGGGGTTTATGTATGCTTCGACATGTATATATATATGTGTTATAAAACTAAAAGGAATATAATGAAAAATCAAGCTAGTCGTCCCGATTTGGGATCCAGGGGAAAATCTCTGTGTTTATCTGTTTTATGTTTTATGCTCTCGCTATTGTTTATTTTCTATTATAATATTCGTGTGTAGATCATTTCTGTTCAGGGTTAAAACCTACACAACTGATTGTACCAGAATTTGAACACCTCCTTGTTCACGTCCTTCAAGCTGGGGTCCCTTGATGTTTTCTAGGGTGTGAATTTCATTACTAGTGGTTGGCCTGGCACCACTTCCAGTGGTTTTCTTATTCCTAGAAATGTCCATTTCCACATGGCTAGCACCATTACAAGGTAACCGTAGATGAATCTCGTGGCCCTCCTGTAGTTGTCCTTACATGCTTTGAACAACTCATTAAGTAGAAATGAGCACTAGTTCAGCTGTGCCCCCTGGAGACAATGCTCCGTAACTGAGATAGTATGAAGAGTACACTCCCCTTTGGTGTAGTGTCTCATTTTTTTTCTTGCAATCAAGTAGCATGCAAACTTGATCACTGGGTTGTTGATTAAGTCTATCTTAGCTCCTTTTCCCCCTCTCTTGGTGTCATACTTCTTGTAGTATTCATCGTCCCCTGCTTTCTTTGCTCTCTTGGACACAGTCTGGAAAGCCATGGAGACATCTCTCCCTTCCTGTGACAGCTTGGCCAGCCTATGAATATCTTCCACATGAATTGGGATTTCTCTTCCTATCCAGAGTGACCCATTGTGAATTCTACTCAGTAGAAACTTGGTGCATTACACTGCAACCCCTGTAGTGCTGAACACTTTCAAGTTCCGTAGGTTCAGTACGGTGGATTGTTGAACACCTTTGAACTTTGGAAGTACTCTTGCTACTTCCTGTCCCACATTTTTTGCATAATTCTCCATGTAGACCTGTTTCTTCATTGCTGGAAATTGGAAGGAGTCTGTTAGGTCAGTATCAATCAACAAGGCACTGTCATATTTGCCTACCAGGGATTCCATCTTGTCAATCCTCTCATCGAGCTCATGCTCAACAACTGTTGGCGCTACCCTTGTCATTTTAGATCTTATTTGGTACACTTGCAGCGCTATTCCTCCTATTTCCTTATGAATCCCTGCTTCTAGAATCCTTCCTTGCTCTTTCTCTGGTGATGTTTCCCTTGCTACGTTTGCTGTTTCTGATTCTAATTTGGACTTCTCTGGCATTCTCGTGGTTTCCTTCATGTAGGTTATGTAAGTAACCGACACGCATGAGGTTGATAAGACCCCATAACTAATTAATTTTCCCTGTCTTTCCCCGCGGCTATAATCGTGCGATTAGTTACCGAGCTGAGGTGGGTTCTGACAAAGTTGACTGTGGCTTCGGGGTTTGGGTAGAGATGATGGGTGATGGTTATGGCTTATTATGGAAAATCTAATGCAGTATGGGTGATGCTAATTATGGAAATTATTTTTCAAATCTTGGTAATCCTATGGACTGACATGGGTATTATGAGTAATGATGATGGAATGATGTTCGACACGCTTTTCCTTATGACGTGGCTAACACGTTGGACACTATCCCCCTAACCACAGTTGGTTGCGTTGCGGTCTCTGCAACTCAACATTGAATTTTTCTTGTGCTACAAACTGTCTTTATTGGGAATCCTATCTAAGCTCTTCTCAGGTGCAAGAGAGTTGTTGACTCCATCAATTCTAGCCTAATCTACCCTACTGACTTCTCTCGGTTGTGAGAGTTATTTGAAATGAAATGCAGAACATACTCATGGTAGGGTTTCAGGCATGCGCCGTTCATCCATCCTGGTAGTATTTGGTCATCCAATTGTCCTAACTGCACTGCTCTAGACTCTATGATTTCGACTATGTGGTATAGTCCTAGCCAATGCATTTGAAGTTTTCCTGGCAACTTCTGGTACTTACTCTCATATAGTAAAAATTTTCCACTAACCTTGAAAGTTTTGTGCTTGATATGGCAGTTGTGCCACACTTTTTGTCTTTCTTTTTGGACAGTTTGGTGGAATTCTACTAAAAACCTATCTTCTTCCAGCGTTTTTAGTTCCCGTAATCTGTCCTTCAAGGAGTCTTCTTCTGATCTCTAGAATGAGGTTTCAATTAGAATGCTGTGTATGGAAAACTCCGCTTGTACTACGACTTCTCTCCCGTACAACAACTGGAACCAAGTTTGGTTATTGAGCCTCTTGACAGTCGTTCTGTATGCCCACAAAGTTGCAGGTATACATTCATCCTAGTCGTCTCGTTAAGTGTTGCAGATCTTTGTTAATCCATTTTCGAGGATTTTTTTGAATGCCTCTACCGTGCCATTGTCTTGTGGGTGGTAGGGGTTTCTCTTGTGATGTTGTACCATCACTAGTACATTTGGGGGAAATTTCGACACTTGGTTCCGACGCTTTTGACCAAATGTCAAAAATTTCCCCAAATGTTTTCAATCCCGCCCGAAACCATCTCTATACCGACGTTTATAGAAAAGTGTCGCAATACTGACACTTAGACAAAGTGTCGCAATTGCAACGTTTGGAGGAAGAAGTCGCAATTGCGACGTTTGGAGGCATCCGTCGCAATAGCGACGCTTTGTCTGCCATCAATATAATGACACTTATATGCGCGCTACATAAAAATATGAAACTTATATGCGCGCTACATAAAAATGATTTTATTAAAAACTACATTAACATCTGATATCACGCGCGCATTCGCCCTCCGCTCATGAAGAACAACATTTGCCCTGAGCTCTTGCAGAACAACATTTTCCCTCAGCATTCGCCCTTAGCTCTTGCAGAACAGCATTCGCCCTCAGCATTCACCCTCAACTCTTGTAGAATAGCATTCGCCCTTTGCTCTTGCAGAACAGTATTCGCCCTCAGCATTCACCCTCAGCTCTTGCAGAACAACATTTTCCCTCAGCATTCGCCATGAGCTCTTGCAGAACAACATTCGCCCTTAGCATTCGCCCTGAGCTCTTGTAGAACAACATTCGCCCTGCATTCACCCTCAGCATTCACCCTCAGCTCTTGCAGAACAGCATTCGCCCTCAGCTCTTGGAGAACAACATTTGCCCTCAGCTCTTGCAAAATGGTAAGTTCTTACTGCAGGCCCTTCCTCCTATAGTAGGTTTGACACTATTTGGGTTTTTTTGGTCAATTCCATTGGATTGTGTTAGGATGTAGGGTTCTCTCTAGATGTCAAGAATCAAGATTCAATACCCTCTATTATCTTCATCACCCAATACAAGATTTAAATTTTTCCCAAAGAAACTCTTATTAATTTGGCAGCCATTATTTCTCCCTGCTTTAAAAACCCTACATTTAAATGAAAACAAGCATTGCATTTAAACTACAAAAATCTATTAGTGTTCAAATGTACATGTGTGCATCACTTGTGTAGGGTATTCCTTTTCCACTTTCACATTATCCAAGAATGTGTGCAGTATAGTTCATATTTTTGGTGATTTAGATTATCTTGAAAAAGGAAAGGTAAATTATTTCCCATGGAAAAAGAAGGTTTTCCCTTTTTACTACTGGAAATGGTACAACAAAGTCCCATTTCTACCCGAAACTCCTATGAAACAGGAACCAAATAAAGGCCATGTCCTCAATGGACATCATTTGGCTTTGAAAATGGCCATTGCACCATGTTGTTTCTTATATTACATCATGATAGTTTCTTAGGTCATTTCTTGTTTCTTGAGATGAAAAACAACCAAAGAAATTGTGAAGATCCTTTCAAGAAATAAATGACCATTTCTCAATCATATCTCAACTATTTTTTATTTTATTCAGTGGTTGCTTACTTTGAGATAAATTTGACACTTTTATAATGAATATAACATAAAAACACAAAATGGGAAGGAATTGATGAGGTAGATGACCTTTAGTTGTTGTCAATTAAGAATTGATAATACACGATGCATGTTCTATACTACAAACTAGATTCCTTCCTGGAGTTAGGACACAGAGTATTGAATCAAATTTGTAGTTTCTAACTTCTTGTATTGGTTCATCGATCTTGAAATTCAGACATTGCATGTCTTCATTGCTTCATGTTTGAATAATTTGCATCATATCATACAATAGGAAATTAGGAATTATGATTATTATTAATTTATGGATCTGTTAAGTTACTTTTAAGTTTGCATGGTTTAGTGTGAATTTATTCTAGTGTGCCCCTAGGCCCAGGTGAAGGAATGCCGAGGACTGAGAACCCTAGTTTTTAAATGGTATTGTTTCTTATACCCAAAAACCCCTCAACATCACTTCTTATTAGTTCTTAACAATAGTGTTGTAAACAATTTGAGAATTGATATAGCAAAATGTCGCACTTCTCAAGATAAAGTCCTAAAGTTAAAGTGTGATACCATGTGTAATTCAATAGCCCCATTGTCACCTCACCAACCTCTTTTCACTTCGGGCTAGCTCTCCTCCAACTCAAGGGGGGTTCTCCCTAGTAGATGTTAAGGATCTAATGGCCCAACCAAACCAAGTCAAGAGCCCCCTAACTCTCTATGTTTACTACTATCAATCAAAATATTGAACAATAGGGTCAGACATGCATCCTAAAGATAAAATTGCCAAGGTATTTTTGGGTAATTTCAAAGGGAAAGTCCCCAAACACATATAATCAAGGAATTATAACATGATTTAAAACATTAAATATCAACAAAATCATTTAAAGGATATTGAAAGGAAAAAGGTGATGGAAGATAGAAAGTGGCTTACTTAAATGCTCTAAGGATTTTTCAATAGTTGCTCCAAAAGCTTCACTTCAAGGCCCTTCAAGATCATCTCCAAAAATGCTATACCATCAGCTTCAACAATGTTGCTGCAAAAATGTCCTCAAGGTGTTCACAACAAGTTTACTAGAAGTTGCTCCAACAATATATTCAATAAGGTCTTCATTGTCAACTTGTCTCTTGTTTGGGTGCCTTAATGTGCAATGACATGTTTCCAAGACTGAATTCAATGCAAGGCATATTTGAAACTCTAACTCTGTCTTCTGGTGTCTTATTAGAAATTATTTCAGTTTTAATTTTTTGTTTTCAAGTTAGATATTGTTTTCAAGTTTTTACATTTATAATTTTATTGCAATGTGGCACACTGATCAGGGCAGTACAAGAACAACCCCGAGACGGGATGATCACGGAAAGAGGCCAGGGGAAGAACATGTAAAGTGCCAGCGTTGCTCTATCTTCAGGTATTTTAGTTATTTACATAATTGAAATAATATTAATTTTGTTCAAATATGCAGATGCCTAGCCATGGTACGCCTGATGATTCCCTCTTTGAGGAAGAGCTTTCTTCATCCCTATCTCCAATGTTCTTGTTGCGAAAAAAGGCACGAGATGCAAGGTCAGAATTTAATACTTTGATAGACGCGCCTCATACACCTGAAACAGAAGAGAGGATAAAAAAACTTATGAGCCAGCTAGAAACATATCAGGTAATAATAAAAAGTCAAAAGAATATTTTTTTTGTTCTGCATGAGATGAATTGTGCTAGTTTGATTTTTAATTTTTACATTGACTAAACTAACAAAAAGTTCTTTTGTATGTAGCGTTTTCTGGCACTTGCTCAACCTGGTGTTGGTGGTAGTGGGACAGAAGGGAAAGAGATTGCCTAGCAACCCTCTCATACACCTTCTACTCCTTTAGGTGCCAGCCAAGAAACACACCCTACCCAAGAAGACACCCAGACAACCGCTGAACGTGTTGGCAGTGATGAGGCTAATATGGCCAACTACATTATTGTGTTTCCTGGAGCTACACGTGTCAGCTCCACAGGGACCATTAATGGCACGTTGTTGGTGAACGATGAAGGTGTCCCTATAAAGCACATACAACTCCCAGGTAAATTTTAATATTTTAACTATTTCATGTACTTTATCTAAAACATATTTATCATGATTTTTATTTTTAAATTAATGATAATATCTTCTTCTTCTTTTTTTTCTGTGTAGGAAACAATGAGTTCTACAGGTTTCTGGAGAGCCATGCGTTGGTAATTTTTGGCCCAAACATACGCACAGGGTGGAATTCCTAGAATTCCAACCTGAAAAAAGAACTTCTAGATTATCTAGAAGCCCTTTTTGGGGTCGGCACATTTGACAGAACAGCAGTGGCTCGGGTAGCCGGCAAATATTTGAAATATACCAGGGACACCTATAGGACGCAATTGCAATTTAACCCTAGATATGAGTGTCCTCTCACAGTTCTAGAGAGTGAGTGGAGAGCACTCATCCATGATGGAAAAGAGAAAAGGGCAATGAAAGAAGGAAAAATGCCAACTGGACCCGCAAGGTAAATTACAACTTTAATTCAATAACTTTAATTTTCTCTATGTCTAAAATAAAAGTGTGCTACGTCATATCTGACTTCAATATTTTGATGCTAGATTGCCTGACACCTCAAAGGAAACCAAAGCTAGGATTGAAAAAAAGGGCCATCACAAGCTAGGCCAGGGCGGCTACTTGAAATTAGCCACAAGAGTTGTAATTAAGTAGCTAAACATCTTATAATTAATTGTATCTCCTTCCAATGTCTTTGTAATCCTATCAAATATGATTAAAAATACACAATCATATGTAATTTAGGGTGATGACTTCGGAACAGAAACTACAGAGGAAGATAAAAATATCGCTTTCCATTTCAGCTATCAAGCCGTAGTTGAACGTCGCAGAAGCTTGGGGCAGGTCCCAAGATCTAGAATGCCTGATAAGGTAAAACATTAACCTTTCAATATGTTTGCTTTCGTCCATAAATTTAATGTCTAACAACTTTTTTTAAATCAAGGGAGCAACACTACCGATGAGGCAAATAACCCAGTTTTAGAGCCAGATGTAGATGATCCTCACGTGCAACCTAATCATTGTAGTGGGGACCAAGCCGACAATGCTACTATCAGTGAGGGCCGTGACGGTAATTAATTTCCACTTATAATTTTTTCTAATTATACCTTGATGGTTGTCCTTATAACGTTTTTTGTTTAAATGACAGAGAATGTTTCCCTTGAGGATCTTACCACCAGAGAGGAAGACAGGGCAACAGTCCCAACGGCGACAACTGGTGCACCAGGTAAATAATCTCATTCCAATTTTTTTTATTAATATTACCGAACTAGTTCAATGATATTTAAAAACTGATAATTAAAATTTAATATTATCTGTTTTTGGAGGCGATGCCCCGTCACTGGATGAGACCAGACATCGTGACAATGCAACTAGGTCAGCGGCGACAACTGGTGCACCAGGTAAATAATCTCATTGTAATTTTTTTTATTAATATTATCGAACTAGTTCAATGATATTTAAAAACTGACAATTAAAATTTAATATTATCTATTTTTGTAGGCGATGCCCCATCACTGGATGAGACCAGACATCGTGACAACGCAACTAGGTCAGCGGCGACAACTGGTGCACCAGGTAAATAATATCATTGCAATTTTTTTTATTAATATTACCGAACTAGTTCAATGATATTTAAAAACTGACAATTAAAATTTAATATTATCTCTTTTTGTAGGCGATGCCCCGTCACTGGATGAGACCAGACATCGTGACTACACAACTAGGTCAGCAGTGCGGGTTGAAAGGCACGAAACAGGAGTAGAGCACGATGATATTGATGATGTAATTAGGAGCTTTAGAAATAGGAAGAAGAAAAATAAAATTTTATAATGTAAAATATTGTATTATTATAAGAAAAACGTTACCATACTTGGAACATTTTTTGCGTTATATAAAAAACTCATTTATCATACTATTTTTATGTCAAGCATTAATTGCAATGTTTCCTTGCGTACTTTTTGTTGAATTGTTTTTTTATTAGTTATTGAATATTTTTTTTTTTATGCTCATGAAAGTAAAAAATGAAATATAGATTGGGTATTGGGGAATTGAGAGTGATGTGAGGGGGGGGGGGAGAGGCCATAAGAGCTTCCACCTTCACGTGGTTGGCCCTGTTTAGTAGAGAATAATTTATTGGAGCGATTTAATCTTGGAGCAAACCTCCCTCGATCCAGCGTAGCAACAAAAAAGTCACCGTTGACTTAGTTGCTACTCTTTCAGATCGTGGGAGGCTTGTTCCAAGTTCATACGACTCCAATAAATTGTTCTTGAAATGAAGAGGAGCTTATTCATGTATGTTTTGACATTTTCAACATATGTTCTAACATTATCATAAGAATGCATCTTAGAGTAAAAAATACTACATCAATTACTTTTATTTATTGTATAGATAATGATGGATTTTGATTGACTTGGTAGTGCAGGTACAAATCCTCTTGCATCATGAGCAATACAACTTGTCAACCAGGGTCATGTCCAAGATATTTTTTCTTGTGCGCTTGACCAGGTTCGTAATGTCACATTTTGTAAGTTCCTTTACAGTTCATAATTCAATATTAAGCTTGTTCATGATTATTATCTAGGTTTTTTTATGTGTTTTTTCATCTATTTGATTGTAAGAAACTCTGCATGTTTCCTGTTGTTCACTATGATTTCTCCCATTACCACTCCCAGGATGAATCTGAATTTATTGTTACATAGGTTACTTTATTGTTAATATGATTTCTCCATTTGCGATTTCATAGGTTACATCATGTAAAGTTGTTAATCGCAGGTTGGTGATGAGCTTTAGTTCTCCAGATTTGGGGCTTTTCTGATATTTTCTCCCTCATGTCATTCCTTCATCACCTTGTTGTTTGAGCATGCCAATTGTATACCACTTGTACCAATTGGCACATGTCAATCTCTGAGTGGTGCCACATTTCACCTATTTTCAGTGAGAGTTTAGGGTTTCTCTAACATAGCTTCAGAAATCCGATTCTGTGCATGCTTGAATATTGTCACATAATACTCATGGTTTGGATTGATGAGCATGTTCTGAATGGTTGGTTGATTCATAAGAACCACCCATATAGTCATCTTGAGATATTTCATAAGTTTTCTCGGGTTTCCTTTTTCACCGTTTCTAGTGGGTGGGATGGTGTGGGGTGATCCATCAATACCGGTGCTCTTGTAGTAGGGAATTTGTTTTTGGGGATATAAAGGAGCATTTGATGTATATATCCCATTGGATGCATTCATAGATGGGCACGAGAGGTCAAGAATTTAAATTAAAAATATGCAACCTCTAGCATGGCAACCTGAAGGCCGCGAGAGACACCGGTTAAAGATTGTTTTGTGTTGGCCTTAATATAGTCGTGATTTCTTTCTATTATCTTAATGCAAATATATAGTCCGGTCTCATTAAAATGAGGATTGTGGTTGTATTTCTCTTTGGTTTTTTCTCTCTTAATGCTCCAGAAGTTGCCAAAATTTGCGATAGTTGTTTAGTTTGCCTGTTACAACTTAAAAGTGGTTTTTAGCAATGGGAGTCATGTTTTTTAAGGTTCATACTAATATGAAGATCTTGTAATTCTATATTCAGCATAAGAGAAGATGGCCTCTTCTTTGGGAAGTATGACAACAATTGCCACATCTACCTCATTGGGTAACAATGGAAAGGGGAAGAAGTTGGGTGCAATGTTTGATAATTATGGCAGACAATTGTCTTCTCTTTCAATTTTTTCACCCATTTCCTTTAATCGCTCAAGCAGAAGAGGGACTCTGAGATTACGCGACAGAGAGAAGGTAGTTAATACAAGAGCTATGGAAAATGAGTTTTACTTCAACAAGGATGGCTCAGTGACAAAAAAATTGCAGGTCAGAGAGAAAATTATGTTTAAAGGAAGGTCACTTGCACGTGAAACTTCACTGCGGTGGATCTTTCCTTGTCCACTTATATTCGATTTTAATGTGTTATTTTAATTTTTCATGGAGGGTTGTTTTGGCATATGTTCTAGCATTCAATTGCACACTTACTGAAAGCATTGTCAATTTGTCTTGCAGGCGGTGTGAACAAACTTGCTGATCTTGTTGGAGTCACCCTTGGGGCGAGGGGCAAAATGTTGTCTTGGAGAGCAAGCATGGTTCTCCGAAAATAGTTAATGATGGTGTGACAATAGCTAAGGAGGTAATTTGTAGATGTGTGCTCTGGTTTTCTTTTTAACGTTGTATTAGCTCCCCCTCTTAAATGTCTTAGATTTGGTAGGCATAATTTGAAAACTCAAAGGTGAAAGGAAACATATTTGTTACCCAGTGGTCTACTTGGCCTATGGACTAGCCACATTAGAGTAATGCTTAAAGATTTTCACAACAATAAAAGGAAAGGGTTATGGCTAAGTCAAATTTTATTGTTATTGACAGTGTAATGAAATGTATCTCAATGCTATTGGTTGAATTAGAGGACCCAGTTGAAAATATTAGGGCCAAGTTGGCAAGGAAAGCTGCGGCAAAGAAAAATGATTTATCTGGGGATGGAACCACAACATCTGTTGTTCTTGCACATGTTGTAATATTGAAAAATTCCAGAACAATGAATGGAGAATAAATCTCCCTTCCTCTAACACAGAGAAAATAAAAATTTCTTTGACAGGAGACAGAGTTTCAATACTTTGAAAACAAACTTCTATTCCCTTCAATAACTCAAAAAAAAATTATTACACTACTTCCTCACTGAGAGGGATTACAAAATTATGACTGCTACAAAACGCAGTGCATAAAACCAACTCATTGTCTATTCAAAACAAACATACTCTGTCTCTAAAACACTCTGCTGTGTTTTTCACTTTCGCACTGTTGTGCATACACACTTAAAAAGTTACACTCAGTCTTTCACTTTTTACACACTGCTGTGTAATAAAAAATTTACGTACTGTCTATAAAAAAAAACTACCAAGCTTTTTTGTCCTTTTTATTTGTATATGCCATAACATATAAAACATATTATAATAAACCCTCTTTTTTAAAAAATAAAATAAAAACTAAATTCTATGGCCCACCTTTCATTTCTCATATGATATATATATAACATATGTTTAAAACATATGTATATATTAAAGCATACATAAAATTAAACTATCAAAACATTAAAGAACCCTTTCCGTCGAACTTCAAAAGTCTGAATAGATTGAATTTCAAACCAAATTCGCGTTCCAAAATGGGATGTTGACGTCTGCCTAATTTTAACTCGAATTCTCAATCCAATGTGCCCTATAAAAAATTCGGGTCTGGTTTTCAGGTTTTCATATTCCCTTCAATTTCATGCGATCCAATATTAATGCTCCACGTGTCCTCCTTTTGAATTTACAAAACTGTCGGGTAAATTTCTGTTTGTTTAATTTCTGGTTGGTGAATTGCGTTAATGCTGGTTGTTGTGTTTAAATACAATCCTGTACAGAAATATGGCTGCGACCGTCTACAAAAAAAAAAAATTGCAGGAATTTTAAATGCTGAATTAAATTTCTGGATGGCGTGCAAGAAACCTCCAAAAAAAAATGTTGCTGCTGCATCCGTCCTTCTGCTGCAGCAGTTGAAGTTAAAATTCAACAGCACAGGGTTTAATAAGTGAGGGTGTAAAGGTAAATTTTTGTCGATAGTATTGGATTAAGATCATCTATTCATTTTTGTAGGGTCTTATGGTGTTTGGTTTTTTAGTTTTGGGTTGGGCTTATTGAGTTTAAGATAGTTTTTGAGTGAAAAAATTGCTATCAGGTATTAAAATTTTTTGGTTCTTTTGTCAAAATTTATGAGCTTGTTAGGAAATACAAAATTGACAATGGTTGTATCTTAAATTTGTGGAAAATAATTTGAAATGAAACCTTTTTGTTTAGGTTGTTGCAGCAGGTGCAAACCCCATTCAAATTACTAGGGGCATTGATAAGACAATAAAGGCCCTTGTTTCGGAACTCAAAATTTTGTCAAAGGAGGTAAACGCTTGCCTTTTGAGTAGGATGGTTTTCCTTTTTGCTGATGGTTTGGTGTATCTAATTGAATTAGTTGCCTAAGGTATTTTTGGTTGCAAACTCCTTTTCATTTTTCATACAATATTGGCCTTGTGGAATAAATTTGATTGTGTGGTCTTGTTAGATCTACAACATTTGTAGTTGTTTAGTCTTATGGCCGAGGTGCACTTTTATTATGGAAATAGTTGATGCAATATTGTCATTTAATCCTTACTATAGGGTAGCATGTTGAGAAGTTTCTTGTGAAACATTTGGTATTCAAAATGACACTTGATCCTATACAGCATCATGCACTTGACTTCAAAATTCATATTCAAAGTGTGCCAGACATTTCTTGCAAAATTTCAAATATTTATGTTGTTTTAAACCATTATCTTTTTCATGTATTGGATGCTGAAAATGAGAAAAAGACTTTGGTATGAAACCAACTGGTGAATAATTTCCAGCAAAACAACCACTTCCAAGACATGATTTAGAAGTATAACATATGTAATTATGAAGCATAGAAAGATATCCTTGATGCATTGTCAATGTTTGGCTAGGGTTATTTTTGGAGAAAATAACTCCTTATTCCTATATTAGTGATCTTCAATACAAGTAAATGCCAGAGAAGAGAGATCATCGTGTGACATAAACCTATTAAGAAAAGTGAACAGGGAATGATTATTAATTATGGTATACTAAGTTGTCAGTGATTTTGACTATTTGTCTTTAACATGTAAAAATGTTAAATTCCAAACTTACATCATCATGGTTTGGCATCATGAGCTTGACTAATTTTCCACCATGCTCATAATTTCATTGTTTTCTTCATATCTATAAACAACGTTTCAAATAATAATAAAATGTTCTATAAGAAAAATCCAGACCTCCATGCTGCTTCTCCTTGTGCGACAAGGTCAAAATTGCATTACACAATCTGACACATAAGAATCTCCTATATCCCGGTGGTATGTATCCAAATTCTTATAATAGTGTCTTCAAGACTTATGTTGACATTGCCAATGAGATATTTAAGAAATGAAAGATGGAGCCTTCTTCATTGTTGTATATGTAACAATCTTTTATTAATATAAAGATTGATGGTTTTGTCTTTCTGAAAATGAAATCTAAAAATAATTTATTGTGGTCAATTGAAAAGCTTTTTTTTTAAATATTTTCATTATGGAAGGGTGACATAGATATATGCCCTTCTAATTGAAATTCGGACCTACCCTTCAAATTTGATCACTGTGTGGGACCTTAACAAACAATAAAACTATTCTGTCGCGCGTTATATAAAACATATAACAAAACATTTGTCAAAACTTCAAACGAACCATTTAGCCGTGGGTATTTCATCATGAATTGATCATTTTACCATGTACCTTCTTCTAGAGGAATATTCTTCCACTTGATTAGGTACTTCGTAATGGTTATATGTCAAAGAGATACAGAATGTTTATCTATAACTTTTTGTGGTTCAAGAATCAACTTTCATTCTTCATCTAATTTTGGAAGTTCTATTTACATTAGCATATTTTTTCCCAAAACCTTTTTTAGGCAAGATACATGAAAAACCTTATGAATGCAAGAAGAAGGAAAATATAACTTCTATACCACTTGTGCAATCCTATGAATAATTATTTAGGGCCATAACATTTTTGAGCTAATTCTTTATTCTTATTTTTCTTGAATGAAGATTTCTTATAATGCTATAATCTAAAAAATACCCAATTACCATCCTCAAATTATCTTTCACTTCAATGTTGTTCCCCTTGTTGTTTTATCATGTTTCATGTCATTTGAAGGTTTTCCATAATAATTTTCAATGTTTCTTTAGTATTTTCCATATGTGACTCTGTTTCCTATACTTTGGACTTATCTTGCAAAAGTATGAGATACTTGGAGTTGGATATCCATAAAGGGCCTTAAATGGGGAAATTTTAGTAGATGTGTGATAGGTAGTATCATATTACCATTCTTCCTTGACGAACCCACTTCATCCATTAAGATTGCTTTTCTAAAGAGTAACATTGTAGATAACCTTAAAAACATTTGTTAACTATTTTTTTTTGACCATTTGATTGTGTTTGATATGTAGAACTCATGGCAGCTAGTGTTTCTCCACTCATATTAAATAATTATTTCCAAAAGTTTCTTGTTACTATTACTTTAGGAAAACATGAAGATTATGAATTTATTTCACAGACACTTCTGCCACTTGGCTTGTTGTTTATGTACTTTGAGCTCTACAAAAAAAATCTACAAAATTTGTCTATATAAATGACCACAAAAATGTAATACTTACCTTTATATTTCAGTAACCCTGTAATAAAGATTATTGATATATATTCTAGTCTTTGAATATGTATGTGGAATGGTTGAAGTAACCCTAGAGATTTTACTATCTCTCTTTTATTTATTATGAAAACTTGACCTTCTCTTACAAAATTTTGAATATCTTTCTTCATTCCTTCCAAAAATATGTTTTTTGATCCTTTGAGATGTTTTAAGGAACCCTGCATCCTACCATCAGAGAGACATGGGACTCCCTTAATATTTGTTTATTAAAATATGCTTGCATGCATAAAAATATTCTACATTTGCACCAAAGTATATCTCTCTTTCACTCCTAATGGTCCATAGAGTTCATCCCATCCTTTATAAATTTTAGTTTTTGTTTAGTACTATTGTCATTTTTCCATTATGGAAAACTTCTTCTAGCCACCTAGGAATATAAAATGTAATTGGATATAAATTTGAGGCCTCTTCTATTTTAGAAAGAGCATCATGTACTAAATTTTCCTTACCCTTTTTGCAAATTATCTCAAAATTAAAACTTTACATTTTTTCTCCTCATTTTTGTTAATCTTCCAATGAAATCCATAGCTTCAAAAAATACTTTATGCTATCATGGTATATCTTGACTTTAAAGTACCTCCCAGTGATATACTATCCCCATTTTTATTGCATGTAATATTGCTTCCATTTATTTTTCATACGTAGATTTCACCAAATATTTTCTTTGAATTCCTTGCTTTTAAAAGCCAATGATATCCCTTATTGTGTTAATGTTACGTAAATTCCTTGTCCTAGCGCCTCACACTCTACTATGAATGTTTTACCAAAAGTAGGTGCAACCGATGTTGGTGTAGAAGACATGGCATCCATTAAAAGAGAGAATGCAAAAGTAGCCTCATCATTCCATATAAATGATATTTTCTTCAAGAGATATGTGAGTGGACTTGAAATGCATGCATAATTCTTAACAAATTATCAATAATATCATGTAAGTCTAAAAAATCTTTTAAGAACCTTGATTTTCTTAGGAATAGGTCATTTTGTAATAGCTTGCATCTTTTGAGGCTCCAACTTCACTCCTTCCTTTAAAACAATATGAACCAAATACTCGAATTCTTATTTCCTAAAAGCGCATTTGGATATTTTTACATACAAATGATTGTTCTCAATAATTTATATAACTTTTCCACATGTTTAGTGTGGTATTCCCATGATTTATTATAAATATGTGTATTATCAAAGAAAACCAACACAAATTTTATAAGATGGGATCAAACAAAATTTTTCTTAAGTCAAGCCCGTGGGACTTCAAACGGAGATAAACCATAATTCAAACCAAATTTGCATTCCAAAATAGCCAGCTAACGTTGGCCAATTTTGTGACGCGAGAACCAATTGAATTCTGCCCTAATCTTTTTCGGGTCCGAAGTTGGGCTGGCGTACGGAGGGAGAGTTGTGACGCGAATTTCTTATCAAATTCGCCCTAATCTTTTTCAGGTCCGGATTTACACTGCGCGAGTGGCCCAAACAAAGATCCGCTCCAATCAATTTCTGCCATGTGTCCTCAATCAAATGTTGCCCTGTTCCCGGATGCGGGTGCATTCGATGGCGTTTAAGGCGATGGGACATGGATGTGGCAATTTCATATCAATCGCATTAAGTTTTAACGTTGTTCAATTAAGTTCCAAGGTTTTCACATCAAATCGCATTAAGTTTTAACACTGTTCAAGATCGGACCTCCACTCCTGTTAGCGATTCCACATGCTCCAATATGATCTGGCCTTCGGCTCTCATTAATGATCAGAGATTAATTATGAAGGTTGTTCTTCGATTGCATTGTATTCGGGTCGATAAAATGGTGTTTCACTATGGTTTTTTAGACGAGTCGGTTGCTGGGTTACACTGCCTGCTCACTGTGACGAGAAGGAGAAGTGGCCAGCTAAATTGCTGCTTAGACCTTGCTGCATATCTGCATTTCTCTCGGTCTGGTCCTTGTCTGTCTTCCTCTGTTTCTTGGAATTTTGATTCTTTGTCTCCTCTTGTGCCCACTGTTGAAACTGCACCCATGGCTTGCCTGCGTCAAAGGATGTGTTGCCGCAGGGGGAGCACTAGAGGTCAACCCATGCGCGCTCCCTCCAGCCCCTCAACCGAGTCGTCTTCACAGTCCAATGATTATCACGCAGGTCGCTATCCAGATACTAGAAGTGGGCAGGGTCAGGTTCTAGGATCTGGCCACCGTATGGGCTCCCATGCTCCTCATTTCCCCACCGCTTCACCTTCTCCCATGACACGCACTACGCTTTTTTCCTTTAATTTCTCTCTGAACCGCCCATGAATCACAACTTCAATTACTATGGTTTTCCGTGAGGAGGCCCAAATGGAAGAACAATGCACCCATCCGGTGGGTCTGAGCTCAGAAAAAGCTGGCTAGCATTCGGGCCTTCAGGAGGGGAACGGTGGCATGAATATGGAGGTAGCACCTGGCGATCTTGGACCTTCCGAAGGATGGTGCTGAATCGTCGAGGAGCCAGAGGAGTAGTTTGGTTAATTTTTTTTTCTTGCTTCGTGGCCCACTTAATTGGGCTGCTTTTAGATTATATTACTGTGCTGGACCTCTGTAATATTTTTGAATTCTGTAAATGTTCAAGATTGGTTTCCCTGTATGAGGGCAGTCTTCTTAATTTTTTGATTTTTTGATGACAAATTTTCCAGGAGTCTGGGAAATGTGTTTGAATTTGGCGTAATTTTATTCCCACTGTTAATAGATTAACTTTACTTAGAAAAAAAAATGTTGCCCTGTTTCTATTTTAAACCTGTTTTTTGAAATACAGAGCCATGTTTATATGGTCTACGTATTATACTCTTTCTCTGTATATCTACAGGAACCTTTTTGCTATGAACAGGGTGGATGTTGTAGCGGGCTACTAATGGAAACAAGCGAGCCTGAACCTTACATCTCGAATGCAACAGATGGTTACCGATTTTGGAATCAAGCGAGCCTGATCTTACAAGCGAGCCTGGGTTTCTGCAGATGGTTTTTATTTCCGGGAACAAGCGAGCCAGAACATACAATCGACCTTGGGTTTATACATATTTTTTCTCTATCATGGATGCTTTTTGTGTGAGTCGTATATCAACAGTACATGTCTCTGCACATTTCCTGTATCTGCTTTATGATACTATTTTATGTGTTGACAGGTTATCACTCTGCCTTCAAAACTAGCGATGCTGGTCTATGTTGCTGGTTTATTGATATGGTCTGATGGTCTTTTTATATTTTGGACATATCACACTCCTCACATGATTAGCGTTTTTTCTGTTCAAGGATTTTGGGTACTTTAATTTGTATTTGGAACAATGGACGTCGGTACCCTATCTGTTGTTTTACTATTCTACATATTGCTATTTCACTTTCTTATAGATGCCTCGGGCATATTTGGATGCTTTCTCAGATTTGTCGATAATCTCCATGTGGACCGTTACTGGGTTTTATATCAAGTCCCTGTATGTGACATGGGGTATTTTTCTATCATTGTATGGGGTGGGACTTCCACTTTTCTGGATGGATATTTGGGTTCCAATCTTCAGATGTGAAAATGTAATGACTTCATGGACTGTTTTACTTCATATAATATATTCAAAACAACTTTTTTTCTCTTGTGAAAAAAAAAATGATTAATGTTTATCACTCTAACTTCAAATTTAGCAATGCTGGTCTATGTTGCTGGTTTATTAATATGGTCTGATGGTCTTTTTATATTTTGGACATATCACACTCCTCACATGATTAGCATTTTCTCTGTTCAAGGATTTTGGGTACTTCAATTTGTATTTGGAACAATGGACGTCGATACTCTATCTTTTGTTTACTATTCTACATACTGCTATTTCACTTTCTTATAGATGCCTCAATCATATTTGGATGCTTTCTCAGATTGTCGATAATATCCATGTGGACCGTTACTGGGTTTTATATCATGTCCTTGTATGTGACATGGGGTATTTTTCTATCATTGTCTAGCATGGGACTTCCACTTTTCTGGATGGATATTTGTGTTCCAATCTTCAGATGTGAAAATGTAATGACTTCATGGACTGTTTTACTTCATATAATATATTCAAAACAACGTTTTTTCTCTTATGAAAAAAAAAATGATTGTTTATAGTCGAAGCACTGTGGGGTGGTTTATTATATTAATATTTCACGGTCATTGGAATGCCCACAATTCATAACAAATATTGGAGATTTAATGTCCTGTTTTAAAGTTTCATTTTTTTTTTTAAATTGAACCCGCCATCGGTATACCGACGCCTTGTAAGTGTCAGAATTGCGACAACTTAAAAACATCGGAAGAGCGACAGTATAAAAACGTCAGATGAGCGACGTTCAAAACATCGGACCACATTTCGTCGGAATTGTGACAGATTACAAACGTCGGAAGAGCGACGTTCAAAACGTCAGACCACATTTCATGGAATTGCGACAGTTTACAAACGTCGGAAGAGCGACGTCCAAAACATTGGACCACATTGCGTTGGAATTGCGACATTTTACAAACGTCGGAAGAGTGATGTTCAAAACGTCGGGCCACATTTCGTCGGAATTGCGACAGTTTACATACATCGGAAGAGCGACGTTCAAAACGTCGGAACACATTTCGTCGGAAGTGCGACAGTTTACAAATGTCGGAAGCGCGACGGTTTGGGAAACGTCGGAAGAGCAACACTTTTTTGGAAGCAACGAAAAAAGTGTTGGTAGTGCGACACTTTTTAATTACGTCGAAATCGCGACGGGATGGAAAACCACATTTTTCCCATCCTCGAACTGTCGCTCTTGCGACGACTATGTGTCGGAATAGCGACGAATTGGCCGTCAGAAATTCCGCCAAATTTTCTAGTGCATGAAGCTTTCAAGCAGGGATTTAATGGTTGCATTGATGAAATGCACACCTTGATCACTTGTCAAACTTTTTGGGAAGCCAAATTGGGTGATTATGTTTTCAAATATGAACCGTGTTGTAACATGCCATCGAATGAGTAGATGTAGACTCTACTTCTAATCTCCATTGCTACTCTGGGCCAGGAGCATACTTCTATGTGAAAAGCCTGCTCGTCAATTTGAAATTTCAACGGCCTCATCTTAAATTTCGACTCCAGCACACATGCTGGCTGGATGTAAGTTTGCTTATGGTTAACTCCAAACCATATTTGCATCGCATAGCTGTCTAGCAAGGTCCTTAGAATTCTCTGTTGGCTCATCACAACATCCACCATCTAACTGTATTGAATTTGAACACCTCCTCGTTCACCTCCTTTGAGCTGGGGTCCATTGATGTTTTCTAGGGTGTGAATTTCATTGCTAGTGGTTGGACTGGCGCCACTTCCAGTGGTTGTCTTATTCCTAGAAATTTTCATTTCCACATGGCTAGCGCCATTACAAGGTAACCATAGATGAATCTTGTGGCCCTCCTGTAGTTGTCCTTACATGCTTTGAACAACTCATTAAGAAGAAACAAGCACTAGTTCAGCTGTGCCCCCTGGAGACAATGCTCCGCAACTGAGATAGTATCAAGTGTACACTCCCCTTTGGTGTAGTGTCTCATTTTTTTTCTTGCAATCAAGTAGCATGAAAAATTGATCACTAGGTTGTTGATTAAGTCTATCTTAGCTCCTTTTCCCCCTCTCTTGGTGTCATACTTCTTGTAGTAGTCATCGTTCCCTGCTTTCTTTGCTCTCTTGGACACAGTCTGGAAAGCCGTGGAGACATATCTCCCTTCCTGTGACAACTTGGTCAACCTATGAATACATTCTACATGAATTGGGATTTCTCTTCCTATCCAGAGCGACCCATTGTGAATTCTTCTCAGTAGAAACTTGGTGCATGACATTTCAACCCCTGTAGTGTTGAACACGTGCAGGTTCTGTAGGTTTAGTACGGTGGATTGTTGAACACCTCTGAACTCTGGAAGTACTCTTGTTGCTTCTTGTCCCACCTTTTTTGCATAATTCTCCAAGTAGACCTGTTTCTTCATTTCTGGAAATTGGAAGGAATCTGTTAGGTCAGTATCAATCAACGAGGCATTATCATATTTTCCTACCAAGGATTCCATCTTGTGAATCCTCTCATCGAGCTCATGCTCAAAAACTGTTGGTGCTGCCCTTGTCATTTTAGATCTTGTTTGGTACGCTTGCAGTGTTATTCCTCCTCTTTCCTTATGAATCCCTACTTCTGGAATCCTTCCTTGCTCTTTCTCTAGTGATGTTTCCCTTGCTACATTTTCTATTTTTTATTCTAATTTGGACTTCTCTGGCATTCTTGTGCTTTCCTTCATGTAGGTTATGTAAGGAACCGACACGCATGAGTTTGATACGACCCCATAACTAATTAATTTTCCCTGCCTTTCACCGCGGCTATAATCATACGATTAGTTACTGAGCTGAGGTGGGTTTTGACAAAGTTGACTGTGGCTTCGGGGTTTGGGTAGACATGATGGGTGATGGTTATGGCTTATTATGGAAAATTTATTGCAGTATGGGTGATGCTAATTATGGAAATTATTTTTCAAATCTCGGTAATCCTACGGACTGACATTGGTACTATGAGTAGTGATGATGGAATGATGTTCGACACGCTTTTCCTTATGATGTGGTTGACATGTTGGACACTATTCCCCTAACCACAATCAGTTGCGTTGCGGTCTCCACAACTCAACATTGAATTTTTCTTGTGCTACAAACTTTCTTTATTGGGAATCCTATCTAAGCTCTTCTCGGGTGCAAGAGAGTTGTTGAATC
This sequence comes from Pinus albicaulis, assembly GCA_034641835.2. NCBI lineage: Eukaryota > Viridiplantae > Streptophyta > Pinopsida > Pinales > Pinaceae > Pinus > Pinus albicaulis. The sequence continues at coordinate 1,281,275,128 of CM076570.1, read as the reverse complement.
CATCTATTCTAGCCTAATCTACCCTACTAAATTCTCTCAGTTGTGAGAGTTATTTGAAATGAAATGTAGAACTTACTTGTGGTAGGGTTTCAGGCATGCGCCGTTCATCCATCCTGGTAGTATCTAGTCATCCAATTGTGCTAACCGCACTACTCTAGACTCTATAATTTCGACTATGTGGTACAGTCCTAGCCAATGCACTCGTAGTTTTCCTGGAAACTTCTGGTACTTACTCTATAGTAAAAATTTTCCACTGACCTTGAAAGTTTTGTGCTTGATATGGTGGTCGTGCCACGCTTTTTGTCTTTCTTTTTGGACAGTTTGGTTGAATTCTGCTAAAAACATGTCTTCTTCCAGTGCTTGTAGTTCTTGTAATCTGTCCTTCAGGGAGTCTTCTTCTGATCTCTAGAGAGAGATTTTGATTAGAATGTTGTGTATGGAAAAATCTGCTGGTACTATGACTTCTCTCCCATACAAGAGCTGGAACCACGTTTGGTTATTGAGCCTCTTAACAGTCGTTCTGTATGCTCACAAAGTTGTTGGTATACATTCGTCCCAGTCGTCTCGTTGAGTGTTGCGGATCTTTGTTAATCCATTTTCGAGGATTTTGTTGAATGCCTCTACCGTGCCATTGGCTTGTGGGTGGTAGGGGCTGCTCTTGTGATGTTGTACCATGAAGCTTTTGAGCAGGGATTTAATGGTTGCATTGATGAAATGCGTACCTTGATCACTTGTCAGAATTTTTGGGAAGCCAAATCGGCTAATTATGTTTTCAAATATGAACTATGTTTCAACATGTCATCGAATGAGTAAATGTAGACTCTGCTTCTGATCTCCATTGCTACTCTGGGCCAGGAGCATACTTCTATGTGAAAAATCCGCTCGTCAATTTGAAATTTGAACGGCCTCATCTTAAATTTCGACTCCAGCACACATGTTGGCCGGATGTAAGTTTTCTTATGGTTAACCCCAAACCATATTTTCATCACATAGTTGTCTAGAAAGGTCCTTAGAATTCACTGTTGGCTCATCACAACATCCACCATCTGACTGTACCAGAATTTGAACACCTCCTCGTTCACCTCCTTCAAGCTGGGGTCCATTGATGTTTTCTAGGGTGTGAATTTCATTGCTAGTGGTTGGCCTGTTGCCACTTCCAGGGGTTGTCTTATTCCTAGAAATGTCCATTTCCACATGGCCAGCGCCATTACAAGGTAACCGTAGATGAATCTTGTGGCCCTCCTGTAGTTTTCCTTACATGCTTTGAACAACTCATTAAGAATAAACAAGCACTAGTTCAGTTGTGCCCCATGGAGACAATGCTCCGCAACTGAGATAGTATCAAGTGTACACTCCCCTTTGGTGTAGTGTCTCATTTTTTTTCTTGCAATCAAGTAGCATGCAAACTTGATCACTGGGTTGTTGATTAAGTCTATCTTAGCTCATTTCCCCCCTCTCTTGGTGTCATACTTCTTCTAGTAGTCATTGTCCCCTACTTTCATTGCTCTCTTGGACATAGTCTGGTAAGTCGTGGAGACATCTCTCCCTTCCTGTGACAACTTAGTCAACCTATGAATAACTTCAACATGAATTGGGATTTCTCTTCCTATCCAGAGTGACCCATTGTGAATTCTTCTCAGTAGAAACTTGGTGCATGACATTGCAACCCCTGTAGTGCTGAACACTTACAGCTTCCGTAGGTTCAGTACGGTGGATTCTTGAACACCTCTGAACTCTGGAAGTACTCTTGCTGCTTCTTGTCCCACCTTTTTTGCATAATTCTCCATGTAGACCTATTTCTTCATTGCTGGAAATTGGAAGGAGTCTGTTAGGTCATTATCAATCAATGAGGCACTGTCATATTTGCCTACTGGGGATTCCATCTTGTGAATCTTCTCATCGACCTCATGCTCAACAACTGTTGGCACTACCCTTGTCATTTTAGATCTTCTTTGGTACACTTGAAGCACTATTCCTCCTCTTTCCTTGTGAATCCCTGCTTCTAGAATCCTTCCTTGCTCTTTCTCTGGTGACGTTTCCCTTGCTACATTTGTTGTTTCTAATTCTAATTCGGACTTCTCTGGCATTCTCGTGCTTTCCTTAATGTAGGTTATGTATGTAACCGATACGCATGAGGTTGATAAGACCCCATAACTAATTAATTTTCCCTGCCTTTCCCTGCAGCTATAATCGTGCGATTAGTTATCAAGCTGAGGTGGGTTCTGACAAAGTTAACTGTGGCTTTGGGGTTTGGGTAGACATGATGGGTGATGGTTATGGCTTATTATGGAAAATTTATTGCAGTATGGGTGATGCTAATTATGGCAATTATTTTTCAAATCTTGGTAATCCTACAGACTGACATGGGTACTATGAGTAATGATGATGGAATGATGTTCGACACGCTTTTACTTATGACATGGCTGACATGCTGGACACTATCCCCCTGACCACAATCGGTTGTGTTACGGTCTCCGAAACTCAACATTGAATTTTTCTTGTGCTACAAATTGTCTCTATTGGGAATCCTCTCTAAGCTCTTCTTAGGTGCAAGAGAGTTGTTGACTACATCTATTCTAGCCTAATCTACCCTACTGACTTCTCTCGGTTGCGAGAGTTATTTGAAATGAAATGAAAAACTTACTCGTGGTAGGGTTTCAGTCATGTGTCTTTCATCCATCCTGGCAGTATTTGGTCATCTAATTGTGCTAACCGCACTACTCTAGACTCTATGATTTCAACTATGTGGTAAAATCCTAGCCAATACATTTGCAGTTTTCCTGGCAACTTCTTGTACTTACTCTCATATAGTAAAAATTTTCCACCGACCTTGAAAATTTTGTGCTTGATATGGCAGTCGTGCCACACTTTTTGTCTTTCTTTTTGGATAGTTTGGTGGAATTCTTCTAAAAACTTGTCTTCTTCCAGCGCTTGTAGTTCTTGTAATATGTCCTTCAGGGAGTCTTCTTCTGATTGGTAGAGTGAGGTTTCAATTAGAATGTTGTGTATGGAAAACTTTGCTGCTACTATGAATTCTCTCTCGTAGAGGAGCTGGAACCACGTTTGGTTATTGAGCCTCTTGACAGTTGTTCTATATGCCCACAAAGTTGCTGGTATACATTCATCCCAGTCGTCTCGTTGAGTGTTGTAGATCTTTGTTAATCCATTTTCGAGGATTTTTTTGAATTCCTCTACCGTGCCATTGGCTTGTGGGTGGTAGGGGCTGCTCCTGTGATGTTGTACCATGAAGCTTTCGAGCAGTAATTTAATGGTTGCATTGATGAAATGCGTACCTTGATCACTTGTCAGACATTTTGGGAAGCCAAATCAGCTGATTATGTTTTCAAATATGAACCGTGTTGCTGTTTTGGCTGTGAAATCCTTCACAAGAATTGCCTCCGCCCATCTTGTCAAATAGTCTGTTGCTGTGATGATATACCAGGCCTATGAGTTTCTTGCAGTAGGTGCAATTGGGCCTATAAAATTAATTGCCCATTTCTCAAATGGTTGTAGTGCTTTTACTGGGTGTAGTGGAAGCTCGTCTCTATGCGATGGATGTCCCATCCTCTAGCAAGCATCACATTTCTTTATGAATGCCTTACTATCAATGTGTACCTTCGGCCACAATAAGCCCGCCTGTAGTACTTTCTTAGTCGTCGGTTTAGCTCCTACATGTCCTCCTGCAACTCTAGAGTGGCACTCCCATAGTAGGGCTTCCTCTCGTGGTCCAAGACACATCTTCCTAAGATTTGGTCTAGCCCTATCTTGTACAAGTGTCCTTCGATGAGCTGGTACTCTGCGACTTGGAATACTAGGTGTCTTTTCTGTACTGTGGTATATTATTTTGGGCACTCTCATGTTGTTAGGTAGGTTGTGATCTGATCTAGGTATTCTGGGATGGCTTCTATTATGAAAAGATCAGCATCCAGTAGCTGACCATCCAAAGATCCTTCATTTTCTCCGTTTTCGAGCCTTGATAGGTGGTCTGGTCCCATGTTCAGTCACCTAGATTTAACTATCACCTCGAAGGTGAATTCCTGAAAGAGTAGGAGCCATCTGCATATCCTTCCTTCCAAGACCGGTTTGTTCACTAGGTACTTCAAAGCTGAATGGTCTGTAAAAAACTTGAACATACCTCCCAACAGGTAGTGGCAGAAATTTTGAAGGGAATACACCATTGCAAATGCTTCCCTTTCTATCGTGGTGTAGTTCTGTTTCGCTTTTGATAGTTTTTGACTTGCAAAGTACACTGGGTGATCAACTATAGTGTCCCCTAGTTGGGCTAGAACTACTCCGAGTGCGATGCTAGAAGCATAAATTTGGATATGAAATTGTTTGTCCCAATCTGGATGAACCAATATTGACGCACGTGCCAATTTTTCCTTCAAGGTGTTTAGGGATATCGCGCAACTCTTTTTCTAGTTGAATTGTTCTGATTTCTGCAAAAACTTCTCCAATGGGGTTGTTATCTTCGCGTAGTTGCAGAGGAATCGCCTGTAATAACCTGTATGGCCGAATAGTGACCTCAACTATTCCACGGTCTCTGGAGCCTCCATGTTGATTATCGCTGCTACCTTTGCCAGATCCATGCAAACTCCTTGTCTGCATACAACATGTCCTAACAATGTTCCAAATGGCGCCAAAAATATGCACTTCTTTAGGTTCAATGAGATCTGTAGATGTCTACACCTATCAAACATAATTCTCAATAGTGTGGCATGGTATTTTAATAGGTTGTATATGGTCCAGTCATCAATATAAACCTCCAGGAATTTGTCGATTTATTCATGGAATGCTACTATGATAATGCACGAAACTACTGCCGGCACATTCTTCAAATCGAATGGCATTACATGGTATGCGAAGGAGCCCCATTCAGTGGTGAAGCTTGTCTTTTTCTTATCTTCCTCAGCTATCCTTACTTGATGGTACACTGAGAACCCATCTGTAAAAGAATATGCCTCGTTTCCCGCAACATTGTCTAGGACTTCGTCACTGAACATGGTGGGGAATGGGTCATGTATACAGGCATTGTTCAAACTCCTATAGTCAACATAGACTCGGATTTCCACCTTATCCTTTTTTCTATGTATGATTATGGGACTTACCCATTCTGATTCCTCCACTGGGAATATCAACCCTCCCTTTAGCATTTTGTCGATTTCTGCTTTACCCTTTTCCTTTACCCTTGGATTCAACTGATAGGGTTTATGCTTTATTGGTCTTACATCAGGCCTTAGGGTTATACACATTTCTCCTAGTTCCCATTTGATTCTTTTCAAGTCTGCTACGGACGACGGGAACAAGTCCTCATATTCTTGTAGTAGACAGAATATTTCCTTGGTCATCTCAACATCTCAGTAGTCCTTGATTGATGCTATTTTGGGCTTCTCTTAGGTCCCAATATTCATTTTATTTGTTTTGAGGGGGAGAAAATGAATTCCTTTGGTTGTCGGGTCCTTCTAAATATCCCGCTCCCCCTCTGTTTCTTCAAAGTACAGATGTCTAAGTCCCTCTAGATCATTATCGTCCATCTCATGGTTTATCTTCTTGCATGCTAATGACTTCCAGATGATTTGGTTCGGGAGCGGTTGCTTGTCCTCCTCCTGATTCTCTGGGAAGAACACTACCCTTTTAATGGCCTGTAATGCTTGGGTGACTATATCTGTCCCTCCTTCAAATAAGAAGCACTTTGTAAATTTCCCCGTAACATCTTGCTAAGTGCCAGTTCCCCTTTTCCTCTCTTCCGTTAGGTACCAGGCTTGTGGAATCCTATCCAGTGAGTGTATAAATTTGTGGACCCACAGCTCCTGTGGGTATCCTATAGTGTTCCATTGATCTTCACACTCCTTTGAATGCTTTCTGGGATTTGAATCCCCCTGGAATTTTTGAGTGCATTGTGGTCCTTCTTCTCCCTTAAACCTAGCTTTCAATGCTATTGTGACTCTATGCCATCACGACAGTGAGTTGTGGTGGTTCCTCCACCATCTTGCAGATGTGGACTATAAGGCCAAGTCCATGAGTGGGACCCTATGATATTCTGGTACATTATCTTTGTAGGTTTTAAGCCTGAACAGAAATTGTCTACACATGAATCTTATAACAAAAAATAAACAATAGCGAGAGCATAAAAAATAAAACAAATAACCACAGAGATTTTCCCTGGATCCCAAAACAGGATGAACAGCTTAATTTTTCATTATATTCCTTTTATTGTTACAACACATATATATACATGTCGAAGCATATATGAACCCTAATCCATTAACCCTGGATTAGAACATAACCGTAGTTCCCTTGACCGGATCTACAAAAATACCAGGGGCTGAAAACCATCGTACCCAAAAACCATGTGCAAAACCATGCACAAAACCATGGGCATGTGCTTAGTCATGGAAATAATATAACACATACCCAACATTCTCCCACTTGTTGTTTTCTTTCCGCAGGGAGCCACAGTAGAGCTTAGTCATTGGCCCAATTCTTCAACACCCATTGTTTCTCTACACCAAGAGAACTTCTGAGTGCTCACAGACTTCATCAATGCATCTACAACATTCTTCAAAGTGTCCACCTTTACCAACAACACCCTCTTAGCCTCAACCATATCTCTAACAAAGTGATATTGAACATCAATGTGCTTTGTCTTTGAATGATAAGCAAGGTTCTTAGCCAAGAAAATTGCACTTTGGCTATCACAGTCTATCCTTATAGCTTGATGTACCAACCCCATACTTGAACAGAATCTCTGCAACCAAACTGATTCCTTGCTTGCATGAGTGGTTGCTATGTATTCTTCCTCTGTAGTTGAAAGAGCCACTACAGACTGCATTTTACTCATCCAACTGACTGCGCCTTCAAATAGGCTAAACACATACCCACCTATACATCTTCTTTGGTCCAGATCTCCAGCCCAGTCTGCATCAACAAAACCACGAATGTCCAACATTCTTTCCAATCCTGGTCTTCCCTGGTAGCACAAGCCATAATCACTAGTAACACATAAATATTTGAAAACCCGTTTCACTACTGTCTAATGCTCCTTCCCTGGGTTTGACATAAACCTGCTCAATACTCCCACTGCATGTGCAATGTCTGGTCTAGTACAGACCATTGCATACATCAAGCTACCCACTGCACTTGCATATGGAACACGAGACATATCCTCCTCTTCTTCTTGTGTCTTGGGACACTTTTCAGCAGATAGCTTTACACCTACAGGAATAGGAACATTCACCGGTTTACTATCCTGCATATCGAACCTCTAAAATATAGCCTCAACATACTTCCTCTGGTTTAACCAGAGCTTCCTCTTTCCCAATCTCTCTTAATTTCCATCCCCAAAATATAGTTTTCAGCACCAATATCCTTCATGTCGAATTTGGAGAACAGTTGGGTCTTCAAATATTGGATAATTTCTTTGAAATTTCCAATCAACAACATATCATCCACATACAAGACCAAATAAATAAAATGGTCACCAACTAATTTAAAATAAACACAGTGATCCTCCTTGCTTCTGGTGAAGCCAAGTCCCCGTATATAGGTATCAAATTTTTGATACCACATCCTTGGTGACTGTTTTAACCCATACAGAGACTTCTTCAACCTGCATACCAATTCTTTCTTACCCTTCACCATAAAGCCTCCGGGTTGCTTCATGTAGATCTTCTCTTCTATATCCCCGTGAAGAAATGTTGTCTTCACATCCATCTGTTCTATCTCAAAATCAAATGCAGCAACAACAGATAAAATTAATCTAATAGAAGTAACTTTGGCAACAGTAGAAAAAATATCACCAAAATCAATTCTTGGCACGTGGGAATAACCTTTTGCTACCAATCGAGCTTCGTATTTCTCCACCTTTCCTTCTACATTCATCTTCTTTTTAAACACCCATTTTCTCCTAATGGGCCTCCTTCCAGCCAGCAACTCCACTAGATCCCATGCCTCATTTTTGTGCAAGGATGCCATTTCATCAACCATGGCCTCCTTCCAGAGTTTTCCATCCTCTGAATCTACTGCCTCCCTGACATTTCTAGGATCATCATCAGTTATAGTTAAGGTAAAACCTGAACAGAATGTAGATGGACTATACCTTTCTGGTTGCCTTCTTTCCCGAACTGATCTTCTTATAGCTCGAGTTTGTGGCTCTTCCTCTTCTGAATCTTCTTCTACTCTAGAGTTTGATTCATACTCCTTTATCTCAAACTCTATCTTCTCAGGTTCCTTTGGTATGATTTCATGTTTAACAACATCTTTCACCTCTCTAAACACCACATCTTGGTTGTACACAAGCTTCCTTGTTTCCGGGTTCCAAAGCTTGTAACCTTTTAAACCATCCTTATACCCAATAAAGATGCACCTTTCAGATTTATTATCCAACTTGGTCCTTTTCTGATTTTGAACATGTACATATGCATCACATCAAAATGCCCTTAGATGTGAAAGAAAGTATTTCTTACTAGTCCATACCGCATGTGGAGTATTATCCTCCAACACTGATGAAGGTGACCTGTTAATTAGATAGCATGCAATCTCCACTGCCTCTACCCAGAATTCTTGTCCTAACTCGGTACCATTGAGCATGCTTGTTGACTTTTCCATTAGTGTTCTGTTAATTCTTTCTACAACTCCATTTTTCTGAGGTGTGTATGGAGTAGTCTTCTGTCGGGCTATACCACACTTCTTACAGAACTCTTCAAATTCCTTCTTGCAGAACTCCCCACCATTATCTATCCTCAGTGCCTTTATCTTCTTCTCTGTCTAGTTTTCCACTAAAGCCTTAAATTATTTAAATCTGTCAAAGAATTCAGATTTCTTCCTCAAGAAATATATCCATGTATTCCTTGAGAAGTCATCTATGAATGAAACATAGTATACAGACTTTCCCAGTGATGGAACTGACACAGGTCCAAACACATCACTATGCACAAGTTCTAATATCTTGTTCGCCCTCTTAGCACCAGAAGTAAAACTCACCTGATTCTTCTTCCCATATACACAATCTTCACATAAATCAAAATCCAAAGAGGAATTAGACATACCTTCTACCATAACATTTCTATGCAGTACCCGAAGGCCCTTATCTCCAATATGTTCAAGCCTTTGATGCCATAGCATGTTCTTTTCTCCAGAGATAGCTAGGCTTTCCGCTCCACTTTCAGGAACCACAGAACTGTTACACCCATCAATAATAGTGCCACCTTGTAGCTTGTACAGAGTTCTAGTCCGAACTCCCTGCATTAATACCAGTGCTTCCCAAACCATCTTGCATGCATCTTTCTCGAACACTGTTTTTACACCTACATCATCCATTGTGCTTACAAAAATCAGATTTATGGCCAATGCAGGAATATGCAGAACACCAAGAAGTGTTCTAATCCTTCCACTTTGCAGCTTCAGCTTGACCTTTCCATGTCCGACGATTCTGGCCTTCCTATCATCCCCTAGGAAGACATCACCACCATCATATTTCTCATACTCGCAGAACCACTCTCGATGGGGAGTGAAGTGAAGGGATGCACTTGAGTCAATCAACCATGACTCATGATCTACATGTGTATTTGAAGAAGAAGCCAAATACACATCCCCACCTTCATCTGAGGTGGTTTTTGCCTCTGCAGAAGGAGCATCATCAGATCCCTTTCCTTTCTCAGGAGCTTTATTTCTTTACTCCCTTTTGTAGTGCCCTTCCTTTTCGCATTTCCAGCATACCTTTACAAACTTTCCAGGAGATTTAGATCTCCCGCTAGATTTAGATCTCCCACTGGAAACCTTATTCTTGTTTCTGTTTTGGGACCTTCCTCGTATAGATAAGGCATCTCAATTCTGGCCCTCCATATTTCTCCATCTCATTTCCTCCGACAAAAGGCTAAGACAATTCCATCAAAATTCAAAGTAGTTATATTGCTACCTATTGCAATACCCAGACTGTCCCACGAGTTTGGTAGAGAACACAACAAACTGATGCACTTATCTGCATCTAAGATTTTAATTTCAATATATCACAGCTGACTTACCATAGTGTTGAAGGTGTTCCAATGCTCTGTCATCGAATCTCCATCCTTCATCCTCAGGTTATACAGCTTTTTCCACAGGAACAACTTATTCACCAGAGACTTAGATTGGTACAAAATCCCAAGTTTTTCCCACAAATTCTTCACCGTAGCCTCCCCGGATACATTCAACAATATTGAATCTGAGACACACAACCGTATTGTGCTCTTAGCCTTTTGATCTATTTTCTTCCAGTCTTCATCTGACATTGTTGTTGGTTTAGTACCTGAATCTACCATGATCCATTGATCTTTATCCACGAGCAGATCCTCCATATTGAGCTTCCATAACTCAAAACTCTCACCATTAAATTTCTCGATCTCTATCTTCTCACCGCTCGCCATCTTCTTTCACTGCAATAATTGATCCCACAAATCTCCCACTGAACAGGGTCTACCTCAGGCCTGAGAAAAAAACCCTCAGCAGCAAAGGTGTCCCCTTGAAGCCGAAACATCTCTGATACCAAATGTAGGTTTTAACCCTGAACAAAAATTATCTACACATGAATATTATAACAGAAAATAAACAATAACGAGAGCATAAAACATAAAACAGATAAACGCAGAGATTTTCCCCTGGATCCCAAATCAGGACAACCAGCTTGATTTTTCATTATGTTCCTTTTAGTGTTACAACATATATATATATATACATGTCGAAGAATACATGAACCCTAATCCATTAACCCTGGATTAGAACATAGCCGTAGTTCCCTTGACCAGATCTACAAAAATACCAGGGGCCGAAAACCATCGTACCCCAAAACCATGTGCAAAACCATGCACAAAACCATGGGCGCGGACTACCCACCGGAAATTAAGGACCAAAAAAATTTCGCCGGGGCGCTGCCCTGGACCCCTTGTGCCCAGCGCAAAGGGGGGGCTATCGCCCGCCCTCTTACCCCCCCACACGTGCTTAGTCATAGAAATAATATAACACATACCCAACAATCTTCTATTTAGGTAATGAAAGTATTTACAGTGTTCATATCGGATAAAGTTGGGTAATCTCTTACCTTAGTCCCAATCCAATTGATTCTTCTAATGGTGGCACATCTACTTGTGTTGGTCTCAGATCCCCCTTGCTGCCAATCATACTAGGCTATCTCTGAGCCCAATTCTGAGCTTTGAATTCTCCTCTAGCTTACTGATCCTCTCGTCGTCGGGTTGATATAATCTTCCCTTTTCCCTGCAGTCATTTGATAAAGATGGTTGAGAAGCTGAGCATCTTCCTTATTACCGACAGACTCTGTGTATTGGGGACATTGATATGGCTCGAGCGGTTCGGTGACCCTGACTTCTCCGTCCTCAAATATCATCAGTTACTTTTTTAAATATATTACTGCATAGTTTTCAAAAGCTCATTCAATCCCCAGTAATGTTGGATAGGGATCTTTGTCTCACATAATGTCGATGACCTCAATGTCTGTGTATGTATTTACCCCCGCAACGTCGACTTCAAGCTCTTCTAGCATACCTATGGGCACAATGTAGTACTGGTTCACCATATGGAGTTGAATTTGTGAGTATTTTATCCTTGGCTTCCCCAATGCTTCCCACGTTTTTCTCGGCAAGATATTTACGTCGGACCCTAAATCAAGCATTGTGTCCTTAATTTGGAATCCCGCAACTTGAGTATTCACCCGTAACTCTTTTCCCGTCCTTCTCTTATTCCTCTTCAGTCTTCGTATGTATTTATGTGTTGTGTTAGTTGATTCCCCTGGCTCTATGGCCTTTTGCACTACTCTTTCCAGGTTCTGCTTTAATTGTTCCAACATTGGTGCATTGTTAACAATTTTTAGAAATAGATGGAACCATTCTTCAATTATATTACCTAAAATGGCTTGGTTCTCATCATCTTCTTTCGTTTGTGGAATTTCAATTCCTTTGCTTCCCCCAAGCTAGGAAAATGTTTCCGCTGATTCTTGAAAGAATTGCTTCTATTTTTCTGGCTTGAACATTGGCTTTGGAGATGCTGGCCTTACTAGTTTTATCAGGTCCATCATTTGTGCATCTTCTACGGTTATTTTGCCTCCCCGCATCACTATGGCCATGTTTTGCATGGTTTGGGCCTCTATTATTCTTGGCCCTACATTTACCATATTTGTTCCTCTTTGTCTGGCCTTTTCTTCCCATATTTTAATGAGCTCTGGGCAGTCTTCTGTTACGTGAGTGTTAACCCTGCACTAAGAGTACTAGGGTTTTCTAGGAAGTGGACATTCCCTAGCTACATGGCCCTCTTGGTCACAGTTGTAGCATCATACTGGTCCTCTTCCTCCCACTCAGCCTCCTCTCATGCCTCCTCCTCGTCCTCTGGGATCCTCGTTCACTCTATATGAAGGCATGTTTAATCATTCTGCCAAAGCATCCAGAGCTCTACACTGCTCTGTGTTGTGTGTGGTAGATGCACAAAACTCACAGTATATGTTGTTCGGGATATTGGAGTACTTTTGCAGTATGGGGCATAGGTGGGGTGAGTGACCCATGCTTTTATAGATCTCGCAATACTCAGTCGTCCCTAAATTCTATTGCGCGGGGAACCCCGTGTATGGGTGTTGCGGTGGATATAACCCCTAGGTGTTTATTTGTGCAACCCCTCCTTCTAGCGGAGCTCCTGATGCCCCTATTTACAGTGTTTCCATGTTCTCACCCCACAGTCAAGGACATTCAGTTACCACGTGTCCTTCCATTAGACAGTGTGTACACCATACATTTTGCCTCACTGGATGCATGGGTTGAATTTCCTTCAATATTTTTGTCAGGCTAGCTATTCAATGCTGTATTCCCAGTATGGAAGGGTCCTGGGCTAATGACCCTCCTTTAAATTCTTGCGGATATCCTGCCATGGCCTCTATTTTCATAGCTTGCTCTAATGCATCTTACAACGTCTCGATATTTTTTTGTGTTAGCGGGGTTCTTGTCAATGGGAGAAGGGCCTTGATAAAATAGTCCCTTTGATGGTTCAGATCGATCAGATAGCTGAGTTTTCCAACTACATCCTTGAATCTCCTCATTATATCCCATGCATTTTCCCCTTCTTGCTGCTTGATATCTCACATCTATGATAAACCCTACTAATCTGTTTGGCATAGTTTGAATTCCTTCACAAAATCCCTCCTTACATCATCTAACGCTGGGTTCTTATGAGTCTCATACCACTTTATAAACCAACGTAGAGCTCTCTCCTAGAGAGTAGTTTTAAATTCTACCAACTTACCTATGTCTAGTGTCTGTCGAGCCCTCCATATGGCTTCTTAGAGGTACCAGTGTTGTTCCACATTGTCATTACCCCTCCCAGAAAACTCTGGGTACTGATTAAATGAACCTGCCATGTTTCCTTCTATAGGGTTTACTATAACAAATCCCCTAACCCTCGGTTGTGAAATGGTAGTACTAGCACTGTTGCTAGTGTGTATTATTGCTGTGTACAGAACACTATTCGACTTACTCGATTCCCGTAACTTGACAAAAATTTCACCTAGTGGCTAATAGAGTACCAAGGGAAGGTTGGGACTAGAGCTACTTGAACTTTGGGGAATAGATTTACCTGGGATTATGGGTGCTGACCCTTCTCAGAATAGCTGCTCCATCGCAACATGAAACTCCACATCAGACGTCTGCTAGGGGCACGCGTAATTTCCTTCATACTCCTTTCCCTTTTCTGCTTGGGCTGGGCTCCTATACACCTGCCACACATCCTTGGTGGTCCCCCCTATATCCTGGGAACTCATCTGACCTTCCATCTGCTTCGTTGTCTGAGGTGCCTCTCCCTTGTTTTTTCCCTTCCTTTCTTGTCTTTCCAATTCTTTCATCACCCTTTCTCACTACTTCTCGGCGATTTATGCCCTCCAATGTGCTCGTCATTCCCTTAACCTATTGGAGGTCTTGACATCCATATCCCTATTCCCCCTTTTCAACATAATCGTAGCATCTCTCCCTTAGTTCCTTCCCCCAGTATTGGCGGTTTAGGTCTCCATCTCAGACTTTTGGAACTCCATCAATCCTTCGTCCACCATCAAAACCTTAATCCACTGGGGATCTCCCTTTACAGTCCTCCGCGCAGCCCTGATTTGAATACATCTTCCGCTTTCAAGAAATACTGGTAACATTTAGCTACGAACTCAAATATGTAACCTTCCAAGGTAGATTGCACCCAGAAATATACAGCTCGGGTGAAATCGGTATCTAACAGATGGAGTGCTACCATATCTGTGTGCACCCACTTGTGATAGACCTTCTGCAGGCCTCTCGAGACTACCTTCGTCTGTAGTCTCTGCAACCAGTTGTAGATCTCCTCGGGAAACTTTCCCCAGAAGATCTCGTAGATATCGCTGGTGGATTTAGAGAATAGAATGTGGTTCTTAACATTCTTCTCTCTTTTCTGTCTCACTTCCGCTTGTTGAGCTATGAATTGGTCTATATGGTTATCCCAACACTTCCGTATATCTTTCTCGAAGATCCATGATACCATGTTCTAACTCCAGCATGAGAATTTAGGTCCCGGAAATGGAACCATTTGGTGGCAGGAAAAGGGCTCTCAAGGGGAGACCCAAGTTCAGGAAGGTGGCCAATAAGGGTTTCCGTAGTAGTCTAGCACAACGCCGGCAATTTCACCCTACTCCAAGGAATAGAGAGTCTCACCTGAGGCATGTCACGACCTTACTAAGGCTAGAATTGGATTAGGTATTTATCAAGCGTGACAGATGCATAAACCATATAGAACTAAGTACCTCGAAGAGGTGTAAATAGAATATAGATAACAATACTCATGAACTTGATCAGAATGATAACCAAAAATTCAAATAGCCGCATGTTCCACTAAACCATAACATAAGACAAAACTCAGAACAACAGCCTTATATTAGAAAGTATTGCCTTAACAATAAAAGATAATTACAACACTCCTCAGAGCATGCCTGGTAGAATTGATTACAATCGCATCACATGATACAAAACATAACAATGACAGAGAGAGAGAAAACAGAAGAACATGAATAGAGCTCTCCTATGGCTCCTTCTCTCTGATCTCTACTGAGACAACCTCCTTTCTTGGCTTATTGGCTACCTATTTGTTCCATCGCTAGCACGACTGACGGTCCTTCCTTCCTTTCCGCTCGGTTGTTTACTGCTTTTCGCTGATTATGGGAATTCCACTAATTGTCTTCTACCACTTCCCTCTGCCATCTGTACCTACTTCCACAACAGCCGCACCACCTACTCTTCAGTTCTTCGCAACCATGACAGCTCTCTGTCTACCATGGTTGGGCTCTGCCACCTATTCTCCGCAACACAAAACTGTTTAACTTGAAAACAAGGGCCCCAACAATGTGGGTAAAACTTCTAAGAGAAAGAAGAGGACTTGGTATTGATACAAAGTAGCATACTTGGTATAGAGATCAAGAATTCATATAACCAGGAGGTCATAAAATTTTTGTACCTAGGGAATCTGATGCAAGAGAAAAACCACCCCAAGTCAAAATTGAAATTCGTGAACCTTCTAGAATGCAAGCGTGGCATGGGAATGACATTTACTCATGATTTGTTTGAGTTTGTTTGTAATTTGTTATTTTACGCAGATTTTTAGGGATGTGAGAGACCTTAAAATAGATCGGATCTCAGAATATTTGATCCTTAAAATTGTGTTGAGGTAATATATATTATAGGTGTGAGTGATTATAAAGGGGTTCTGATGTAATGTAACACCACGGCGAGTGTGTGTGAGTTCAAGCCCACAGAGGCCATAGTACTGTAATCGAATTTGATTTTAATGAAGATTGAATAACTCCATATTTATTCTGATTTGTTTTAACCTGGTTTATAAATCATGTGTGATTGTGTGAGTTATGGTGTGCCATATTGTTTAAGTGGAATTGCTTTTGAAGTTTCAGAGCCGGATCGACTAGCAGAGTGGGATTCAAATTGGTGGTTGTCATGGAGTCTTAAGACTCTATGTATTGAATCAGGGATTGCACAACCATGAAAATGCTAAAGTTTGAATGGACGACGAGGATTCCATCGCAAAGACTGGGCAAAATATCAACAATCGAGATTGATTTCACAAGTTAAATGTGTCAATTTCTGACGTGTGATAAAGTTTGGGTTGCGAAGATGTGATGCAATATCTTCATTGCAATGCTTGGCATAAGCATATTTATTGTTTATGTTTAAAGTTTTCTTATTTAAGTTGCAACATGCGATGTGGTATACATTGCGATATGTGAAATGTTATGGTTAGCGATATGTGAAGTGTTAACATTCGCGATATGCGAAATTATAAAACTTGTGATCTATTTATAATTTCAATATTGCGGCCCGCTGTGAGCTTTAGGAAAATGTTGTGTGCTTCCGAATTTATGTGGGCCCATAACCCATAGGTCCGCACGAATTGGGTAAATATCCAGTTCGTCTGCATCATAAAAGCATTAGAAAAACAAGTCCCTTCAACAATTCGTTTTTGGAATCGATTTACAAGAGTGCCACCACTGTAGGAAATTTGGATTAATAAAATCAATATGAAAAAAATTAGTAACAATATAAATTTATCTAGTTGTGAAGTTTCAGTAAATTACTTTTTTCATGAAAATTAATTTTACAATGCAAGAAATACTACATTACTTTATAGTCGTTTGTAACATATTTCTACTTAATGCAATTCTTTTTTTCTCATAGGTTTATATGTTTCTTTTCTTCAATGTGGACTCAACCATTGCTTCATGTTATATATTTCCTCTCCCATTAGTCTCTCAATTTGGAGCTAGAGTAAATGTAAGTTTTCCTCTCCACATAGGTGTTACTTGGATTTTAATGATATTGATAAAGTATACTACAATTGGCATTGACTTGGGAGGGATGTGGGACAAGACTATAATGAAGAAATATCCACGTTAGTAATGGTTTACGACATCCTGGGATTTCATGAGTGACTTTAGTAATAACATATGATTACCAATGGTTGCGGTAAGGAACATATATGATATATGAATATGTCATTATGTGGTGATGCCAAGGGATATATGTGAAGATGTTATTCCTTGGTATCCATAATTGAAGGAAAAAATTAATCACTTTTTGGAACTAACGATATGTATAATTTATTAGAATATCTTATTTTAGTAATGGTTAGATCCTGTAAAAAATTAGTAACAAACAAAATATCTGTTTAGCTACAACATGATGATTTATCTTGAGTAAATTTGATATTTGAATTACTCAAATATATTATATCATAAAAAAGGTAATTTCATGCATTGAATTTTGTTTATTCAAATATGAAAAGATTAACCTCTCACTTGCCTTAATTATAAGGTAAAAGTTATATTATTAGATATCCTTTATTGCTTAGTTGTTCACACTCCTTCTCATATTATTCACCAAAGATCCATATAAAGAAGGACTTTTGATTCCCATATAATCTCTTCATTCATATATTTAGTGGTATGTTTTTCGTCCTCATTATCTTTGGTATGGGACTCATTATCTTTGGTATGGGACTATTAGTAATAATTTTTATTTTCTAACATTAGTCCCTCTCGTTGTTAACCTAATTTTTTTACCTTTAACATTATTTTTCAACTTATTAGATTGATACCATTATTTGTAGGACAAATGTGATGTTTGATCATCTTATTTGGCATATTTCCGAGTTAGAGAGGTCATATTTTGCATTCATTGCACTTATTACTTGATTCATGTTATTTAAATGCATATAATGATTTTGTTAATCAATGGGAATTAAATGTTTGTTTGTTTCAAAATGTTGGTAGTATAGAGAAGGGACACCAAATGCCATGACACGCGAGATGGTAGTGTGCATGCTACCAATTTATATCTACCTGGGATAAGTTTTTTCTCCCTTTTCATTCTTCTATGTTATTACTTATGTGTAATTTTTCTATGATGTGGAACTGTATAAGATATATTCCTTTTCAAAATCAAGACATTGAGGCGCAAGAGCTTTCCTGATGGCTTCTTTGGAAGAAAATGAAACTGTAATATTCCCAATTTTCCATCAGATAATTAGAATATTAGATTTCTTACTTTTATTAATTAATTAAGTAAATAAGAGGGTGGAGGGACCAAAAACCCCATATATGAATAAAATCCACTTTTGATGTGTGTATGTGGATAATTTATAAGTAGATTTGCATTATGGAGTAGTGGAACGACTTCTTAATGAAGGGAGAGTGGATATCATGGCTAATTAATGAGAAGATCATGGATGAAGTAAAATGAGATCATATTGAATAAAAAGTAATATCATAGAGAACTAATGATGAAATAGTGGAGGAAGTTGTGCATCTAATGCACACATTATGGAGAGAGTGGGAATTAAATGGAGATATGGTGGAGAACATGGAGAGACAACACAATCGTCATGTGGGATAGTGGTCACATGTGCAACACAGTTATGAGGTGGGTCATGGCTATGGAAGGCTCACAAACCATATAAGGAAGATGAAGGGAGCAATAGAAGGCAAGATTTATATTTTTATTATTGATCTGTTTAGATGTGGATTTTTCATTTGACATTTCTATGCATGCTTCATCTATTTATCTAAGTCTGCAGTTTTGTTTAGCACAGAGGTGTTTCTAATCATAAATCCCACACTTACCCAAAGGGGACTTCCAGTTCCTAGTCTGGGAAGGTTTATTTGAGCTATCATACATCATCAGGCATTGGTGCCACATTCAACCCCTCTCTACAGCACATTTAGTCTTAGGAATTATGCATTCCTACTTGAGGGTTTGAGAGGAGGAGGTAGTTCTTGGAATTTTAGACAGGAAACCAGCAGAGGATTCATCCTTTCACCTTTGTCTTCAAGATCAGTCTTCCAAGAGTAGCATATTCATATGCATTCAATGCAACATTACACACCTCCATGCATCATAAATTCCCCAAGGGATTACATAGTCTAGTCCTGTAGATCTATTGGAGGAGGGAAGTTTCCAGTATTTCAGCTGGAAATCTTATGAGGGACCATCTCCTCAATTTTTATTAATTTTTTCCATCATTATTGAGATGATTTTCATTATCTAGCAACAGGCTATATATCCTCCATCCTTGATAGTGCAGTTTCACTCATTTGTTGTGTATTCAATAGCTGCAATCAAAAAAGGAGGAAGGAGGACCTAGATCTTGAGCTTCTAGGTTGAGGATCTAGTGAATGGATCAACCCTTCAAGCATTGAGATTATTATATTTCATTGCAGCCATCTATTCTTCATTTCATGCTTCAGATCTTCATACCCAACAGTGATACAGTTGTAGGGCCTAAGAGAGTGATTTTGCAATATTGTCAGATCTGGAAATCCTTTCTAGGTTATCTTGGGTATTCATCATAGAGCCTGGATATGAAATCCTGACATCATATGAGCTCCAAAACTTCCAGATCTACACTTCTATATTTTTCTGACAGTTGCAATCCTGACATTTACAGTAGGGACAACACAATATTCCTTCCAACAATTCAAAAATTCGGAATTCGCTCTTGTGGGAACACTTCAAGGTCATTCTAGGCCACCTCTTTGGCTTGAGTGTCTCATATTTTGAGCACTTTTGTACTTGTATTCCACCTCCTATATAATAAAATGGCTCAAATATTTTGTCTATTTGTATGGTGTATTTAGATTATTTTTTCTTTGTTGCAGTTTCCAGTTATTTTGTTTTTGTATGAATGCATTCTCCCTTTTGGGATATTACAGAAACATAGGTTTAAAAGGAAAAAAAACCATTAAAAGTATTATTTTGGAAACATCATAGCAAAGTCCCCATGAAGAGGGTAATTAATGTACTTCGGAAAATAAAAAAAAATAAAAACTCAGCATTAAATTGAGAGCATAATAGGGCATATATGCACAACTATCTTTGATCATTACAGGTCGACAATCCTTGGATATTTTTGAAACAATACAAAATGCAGTACAAACACATGTTCTCTTTATCAATTTCCAAATAATTCTCAAGATTCCAGTGATTTCAGTTAGAGACAGTCTTTGATGTGACAATATAACTAAACAATGAGCACATCGAAATTTGCAACTGTTCTCAGGTATCAACTTACTCACCATTAGACTTCAAAAACTCAATGAATCAATGTCATACATTCCTAACATATGCTCTATTATACTGAGTCAAAAATGGTAGCAGTGTTTCAAACAATCGTGTATATAGGTTAGATGCTGATACATAACTAAATTTTACGGTATTTTTTATTCAGTAAATCAAACTTGATTGAAAAATTTGTGGATTAATTTGCAAGGGAATTTGGTTGATTCAACTCTAAAAAATTTTGTATGAACTAGATATTGGAGTCTATTGTGTCCAAGCATACAACAGTAAGTTTAAATTTTGCTACTTATGACAATATATTTATGATATAACAAAAAATTTCGTCTTCTTGATAGTTTATGTCTTAGGTTGCTTATTATTTTCAAATATATGAATATGTGTCATATGTGCTATATATTTAAAATAACTTATTCAGTCATGTTGATGTAACTCATTTTCTATTATAGATTTTTGGGTGATTACTTAAGTGCAAGGATGTTGTTTTTTCTTCTTTTTTCTTACATTCTAACTAGCAACCTAGAAATTATTTTTCTTATGGAATAAGGTATGTAAGAATGCTTTGAGACTCCAATTACCTTATCAATTTATTATTTGCATCATGCTATCTTCCCATATTCTACAAAGCATATGAATCATTTAGCATGGTATTTTTAGTTCTGTTTGAGAATCTACAATGTCCATGGTATTTATAATCCACATAATGTGCTAGTAGTATCTCTGAGAAATACTGGGTTAGTGCTTTGGAATTGGATTTGGAGAGTGTTCAATTTTAATTTATCAATGCCTCCAATATGACTTTTTTTTCTTCAACAAATACCCTGAATTAAGCAAATTTTTGGGAAAACATTGTATTTTCTTGTCACTTGTAAGAGTAATTTTGAGAATGTTTTACTAATATTTTTCTTATAATAAAAGGTGCCTTTTATTTTTTCTCATTTTTAGTTCCTATTGTTGAACTGAAGAGGAATATTTTGGCGTTATTGATGGCTTCTCCATTATCGATGGAACAATGATTATTTCGTTATGTGCCTGTATTGAGAAATGGTGTTTTTTTCATTTCCTTATATCATAGGGGTAACTGCCCTAGAAAAATGACATCCTCTTAGCATCTTAGATATTTTAGATTCCTCACTCTCAAAATCCATTATTCTTTTGGATATTTTATCTTGGTCTTTATTAGTCTATCGTAAGCTACTTATGACGCCTAGAAAGAGGAATTACTATATCGAAGAAGTCTATGTTCATAGGTTATAGGAAAAATATATTTCCTTGTATGAACCCCCTTTGTTAACAAGTATTCTCATAATAGGTCATTAAATTTTATTGGAACAAGATCCATTTTATCTAAAACATATCATTAAAACATGTCAGTCACATACATTCAATAACTCCAAGTGAATAGAGCTTCACCATATGTTTCCTCACCATGAACCCAGTACCACAATATTAACCTTAAATGTAACACTTCACCTAGTTTCAAAGTTTGTAATTTATATTATATTTGGCTATCCAGTTGTAATGTGAAGAAAAGTAATGGAAAAGAACAAAAATCTAGTCAACATAGTTTGTGAGTATAAAAACAAAAGGCCTAATTTTGCAGCAACAACCCAAATGGTCATTAGATTATATTACAAAGTTCGTATTTTATATTAGATTTGTAATATTAATAAATTGATGTTTCCTTCCATCCTCCATATCTTCTATTCCCTTTGTGAGCCCCGCTCAAGGCAGGGACTCGTTGCCCTACAAATCCTCATGTTTTAATTTGATTCTTGTTTTTATTATTATTATTTTAAATAAAATTCTCTAGGATTTACGAATACACCCATATATCATACATAATTGTCTCAACTTTATTTTGTTGGAAAATGAAACATTCTACAACAAACTGATGAATATCAGATGTAATAATAAATTTCCTTCTTGACCATGTTTTTTTTAAATCCTAAGTCCCATCCTATGGGGAAGGTGTGTAATTCCAAAAGAATCTCTTGTTTGAGTTGGGAATTATTACAAATATATAAGTGATATTTCTACCATAATGAACCATTTTTCCATATAAATGTACCAGATGTTTTGGGATCTTGTTGAAACTTTTGAATGTGTGTCCACACCTCTTCATAATTCATCCATTCATCCCTTGGTTATTTTATCCACACATGTTGGAAAATAGGAATGGAAGGAATCAATTCTTCCACATCCCAATCCATTATTAAGGATGCATCTGCAACATCATTTTTGTTTCCTTCTTTGTAGATGATTCTAAATTCATAACCCAAAATCTTTGTGACCCACTTTTGTTGATGCTTTGAAGATAATATTTGTTCCAAAAAGTATTTAATATTACCATGATCTTTTTTTACCTTGAAGTGTCTTCCCATTAGGTAAGGTCGAATTTTATTTAGTGAATGTAGTATTTCAAACATTTCCTTCTCATAAATAGGTTTTTATAAATAATTTCCTTTTATTTTATGACTTTCAAAAGAAAATGGCCTTCAGTTTTTCACTAAAACAACACAAATTCCATTTCATGAGGAATCACATTCCGAAATAAAGGTTTTTGTAAAGCATGACATAGCTAAGATGAGTGTTTCGTACAATTCCTCTTTAATATTTTCAAAGGCCATACCTATTTCCCTAGTCCAAGAAAATGCATCTTTCTTTGGTAATGATCTTCGAGGTGCCACTATTCTCCCATAATTTTTAACAAACTTGAGATACTAACTTGTAAACCCAAGAAATCCTAGAATATGCTTGATGGTTTTGGGGATTTTCCAATCCTTAATGTATTTAATTTTTTTAAGATCTGCCTTAATACCATCATGAGATACAATATGACCTAAATATTCCACCTCCTCTACTCTAAGTAAAC
The DNA here is from genome assembly GCA_034641835.2 of Pinus albicaulis. Taxonomy (NCBI): domain Eukaryota; kingdom Viridiplantae; phylum Streptophyta; class Pinopsida; order Pinales; family Pinaceae; genus Pinus; species Pinus albicaulis. The sequence continues at coordinate 1,281,252,130 of CM076570.1, read as the reverse complement.
ATTTGGAGGTTTTTTCATATAATTGTTTCTCCTTGGATAGTTTGATCTCTTTGTCCACATGTTGAACATGATCCTTCTAATATTTGTTGTAGATTAGTGTATCATCAAAAAATACTAACACAATTTTTCTAAGGAAGCATTTGAAAATCAAATTCATCAAAACTTGAAATGTGGAAGGTTCATTAGTAAGGCCAAAAGGCATGACAAAAAATTAATAATGACCATTATGTGTTCTGAATTTTTTTTTCAAAATTTCTTCCCTCTTCAATATAATTTGATGATATCGTGAACAAAAATCCATCTTGGTGAAGTAAATATCGCCATTTAATTCATCCAAGAATTCATCAATGACAACAATGGGAAATTTATCTTCAATACTGAGATTGTTGAGCTCCCTATAATCCTGAAACATGCACCATGATCCATCCTTATTTTTCACCAATACTAGTGGAGAAGAGAAAGAACTTTGACTAGGTTGAACTATATTGGCCTCTAGCATTTCTGCAACCATATGTTCAATTTCACTTTTTTGGCATAGGGATATATGGAAGGCGATATTCAAAGGAAAATTTCCTATAATAAAATGAATAGTATTATCATTATCACGAGTATGTGGGATGCCTTTGGGAGTCTCAAATACATTGGAACGATTTTCCATCAATTTTTGAAGATCTGGAGAAATAGATGATTTCTATGTTTGAACCTCTAGTTAGCATACTTGTGCAATTACTCCTTATTGTTCATTATTAAGAAGATTTTTCATGCCATTAGATTTGATTATATTTCTTGGTTTCCCTCTGATACCCATTAATTCAAATTCCTTTCCTTTCCAAAAAAATTCAAGAAAATTTCTTGACAATTAAAAGTTATCGTCCCAAAATATTGTAACCATGGGAATCCTAATACAACATCAATGACTCCCATTGGAATGGAAAGAATTAAAATATTCAATACATATTCCCCCATGGATAGCTTGATATTATGGCACTTTCCTGTAACACCCTGCTCCTACATCTACCTAGGTAACCGACCAAATGGGGTACACACGTGATGAGAGCCTACAATGATCTTATTCAACTCCTCATGCACATTTAAGTTAGTGGAACCAACACTACATAACCAATTTGACCTTATACACATGAAACAAAACCTACGAAAGCTATCCCATCTTTCTAGGTGACCATCCCCTAGGGAAACTCAATAGTTCAAGGACCTAAAGCCCCTCGCTCCCTTACTCATTAGGGGAATTTTGAGGTCTAAAATGGGGCTCCTAAGGAAAATGTACAATAAAAATTCACTTTATTAGAACCAATCACATTTCAGGGGATGACATCATCCCCAATGGTTGAGGTGGCATTGCTTGAGTTAAATGTACTTACTTGTTACATTCTCGATGGTGGATAAAAACTCATGGTTAACCATGGTAGTGCTTTAAGCACTTTTAAAGTCAAAGTAAAGTACTAATAATAAATGTCATTCACACTTTTTGAATAAAATATTATTATTTTCATTTCATATTTTTTGAAAGAAACAATGCATATCCTTACATAACCTTCATGTCTTTACACATTTTTCAATAAATATCATATTTGTATATTTTCATATATTTCATTTTTCAATTATATATTCATCTCATTTTATTTAATATTATAATTTCGAATTAATTATAATTTATTTTAAATTATTTAAGTACAAAGGACAAATGCATTAGTTGTTCAGTGATAATGACATTTTATTGAAAAAATCAATTTTATTTATAGTCACATCAATACTAGTTTTTTATTAATTTTATTTTTGTACACATTTTCAATTGAATTTAACCATGGTTACATGGATTGTGGTGAAAAAATTAAAATTAAAATTCATAAATATTATTTTATTGGTTTAGCTATTATTTTATTATTTCCTTAGGAGGCACATTTTATACCTCAAAATTCCCCTCATGAAGTCCTCTAATAAACTAAGAGTCCCAGTCTCTCCAATGAGCCTACATAGGTACAACTATAACCTTTTTCTTCCAGTGCTATTCTAACACATGTGATATTTAAGGCTAAATTATATGACTACGACCCAACCGCTACACAAACTTCATGGAGTCTACAAAAATGAATTGAAACATAGAGACAATAAAACCAATGCATATTTTTATGCAAGGAATTTACTAGAGCCCTACTAGCCATGAAAATAATTTCTTCGAACATGTCACAAAGATGTATTATACATGTTATAATAACATATTTTGGAATAATGATCTTATACTTATCTGATCATTGCTAAGAGTCATTGATTCCTTATCAAATTAGATGCATTATCATATATTAGGTCATATATTCATTTCTCATTCATTTACAAATATAAACATGATGAGAACGATACATTTTCACTGTCATGAAACACATGCATAACTAACATATGAACAACAGAAATAATGAGGATACAACAACCATAAATTTCACATATGAACTGATACTTTTATACATAAAATACCAAGGAAAGGAACTCTTATTGTTGAATGAAAAATCCAACCTAGTATGGGACTACCATGCTCCACCCAACCATAGATTGGCTAAGCCAAATATCTTTTCATCTAATTAATCCCATTCCATATTTCAAGCGTGAATGTGAGAATCAAATCGAAAGAATCAACTAGGGTTTCCCGTGGCTAAACCACCTCACCCTCATCAATAGAACTAGGCTTTATTGCAATCCTCACCGGATCAGTAGGCGATAAACAAGCATCGATGCCACATGATTTCTCCACCTACACTTTGATGAATTTTCCTACCTCCAAGTCACTAGGCTTTACCAAAATCCAATTTCCAATCTAGGCATCACTAGACCATAATTTAGACACCACGCTCCACACTTTATGATATATCCTACCATTCAGCAACAATGATTCTTAGGCTTTATTAAGGAAAACCACCTCTATGCTTTACTTTATATACTTTATTTCATGGGTAGAAGAATCATAGGCCCCCTGAGGCATATAATACCTATATTTACCACAACCCACAATCTAGTTTAGGGTTCACTATGCTAGTGGCTTTACTGCAATCCATAGTCCAGCTTAAAGATCACTAGACCATGTGTTCATTCATTCATAGATCCATTCGACAATCCACTCAGTTTTGAATCTGTTTGACAATCCAACTCAAAAAAACATGATAACCCCATCACACCATGACTATCATAATTGCAATGGTAGGTTAAATACACCATCACGCTTGGGAAAATGCATTCGAATGACAACAAGAGAACTGAGAACACACATGCATAACCATGCATGCCAAATATAGCAATAAAATCACACATGCAAATTGATAGTTAAAAATTATCTTGTTGTAGGTTCCTAGTCTTGCTCTTTCTTGCTTTACCTTTGCTTCTTCTTTGCCTTATTTACCTTTCTTGATCCATTGTTGAAGTGCTGCAACAAAAATCTAAGTTTCTGAGAGTGTGAGAGGGAGAGAATAGAGATAGAGCTCCTAAACTAAATTGACAAAAGGTACCAATTGATCATTAGAACCTTTTTTATTAATGAGGCATATATTTTCTTCATTTTCCATTATTTTCCTTCAATTTCCTCCTCACATGCAACATGTGACCTTTCACCTTTGTTTTCTCCTAATTTACATTATTTTCATAAATAAGTTTCCAAAAAATGTCATTTTCCTTAGAATAATTGAAATGAACATCCACACTAGGAAGTTTTTCCCAACATTCAGCTAGGAATAAGTGTCCCATAATCGTGGTTATTATTTTTCCTTTATTACCTTTTTTTTACTTGTAATTTTCATCACGGTTGTTACATTTCCAAAGAAATGTATAGTTCCTCCATTTACAACCATCACTTGACATTCTCATGTTATATATAGGAAGAAATTCAATTTCTTTCTTATCTTACAATGGATAAAATTATGGGTACTACACAAATCAATCAACACTATTACATTTTCTTCTTGATATGTCCTTCTATCTTGATATTTTTAGGATTTTTAATTCCTACCAATGCATTAAATATATGTTCATATTTATTTTTTATTTCTCTAGGGTTGGTTCTATTGTGCATCCTCTTCTTTTGATATTCTTTTTCTTTTTCTTCCTCCTCTTGACAATATATGTAAAATAATTTCTTATCAGCACACTTATGATGTTAAGTGTACTTTCTATTACAACTGTAACACATCTATTTTTTTTCTTTTTCCTCCAATTGTTGTGGTGTCAACCTTGCAGGATGTGGAAGGCCAGGGGTATAAACACATCCACCTTTATAGTTGTGAGTAACAAACTTCCTTGTTTCCATAATTTTGATTTCAACTTTTCTTGGTACCCTGAATTCCTTCCCTAATGAATAAGGTTGCCAAACGAGAACCTTATGTTGGATTTTATCCTTTAAATCCCCTATGAAGACACCAATTTTATGCTCCGATGGAATATCATTTACCTTAATATTACATTTTTTGAATTCCTTATTTTTCTCTGCCATTGAACCCTTTGGTTTGGGTTTTATCAATTGGATACAGAAGGTGTTTCCCCTTGTATCCTCATAATGTGCTATCATTTACTCCGTAAAAATTGACCAAGTGACAACTGGTATATGAGAAAAAATCCATCGATAGCACACAAATTGATATAGTCCTAAATATAAATATGTAATGCATAGATTTTGTGCGTGTTTCAGATTATGGATATAAAATATTGATCCATATGTAGTATCCATGTTACTAGATCCTTGCCATCAAACTTCATCAGATCGATATTTAAATTATGGTGGGTCTTCATTCCTAAGTTAGAGTCAATGGATTAATTATTAACATTCCTTTTGCTCTCATCATGAGTTTCATCTAATAGCTTTTCACCATTAGGAAACATTTCTTGTACCAACTGTGTTAAACCTTCCTTCAAACCTTCTATGTATTTTTTCAAACAATTCTTTAAATATTCCATGTTTCCTTTAATTTTTTTTTCTATACCATCCATATTAGCTTCCATAAAATTATTCAAACCATCTATCTTAGCTTCCATTTCATATTTGGTTACTCTATGCGAGAAAGAAAATTTTTCATATCATGTTGCATTTCTTCCTCTTCTTCATGTGGCATAACATGGATTTTTTGTTGCTTACTAAGCGTTTCCATATTCTTTCTTCGATTTATTTTGGAATCAAACAATTATATTTATTCTTCACTATGCCCCTTAAATCACTTCAAACTGGTTTTTAAAATAAATTTATACCAATTTAAAAACAATACACTCATTTTTCTAGATTTGAAGGAGCTCAATATTAAATATGTTATATATCTATAAATTTAGATCTCCAAATTCTAAAATTTCATGTTGTGGTATCCCTTTGAGTCTAATTTCTAACCCCACATGTAAAACTAATATTATATTCTTCAATAACAAGTTATGCCCAATATCTCACGATGACCTTATTATAGACTAGTTCAGTAGAAAGAACTTGTACAGAATTCCACATGTCATTTTTTCTACTTTAAGATCTGAAAATGATACATGAAAAACTAAATTTTGTTCTATTTCAGTGACATTTTATGAAACTCAAATCTAATGCTCAGAGAGAAAGTTATGATGATTTTCCTCAGATCATCTTTTTGTGAAGGAATTATGGATCCTGCAAAAACCCAAACTCCCTTTGATTATATCTCCAAAAATATATCGAAAAAATATATGAAATCCATACGCAAGTTCACCATGATTTAAGCTCCACGTGGTCATAATTTCATCTTTTAGTGTCTGATGGAAAATTTTATAGAGAAAAACTCACTATGACTTGTTTGAAGAAGTGAAACACTAGAATCCAATGCTTGTATACCAAACGTTATGCCACCATCTCAGAAAATAGAATAAAATATAGATTAAATACTTAGAAAGTATCCTCTACAAGGGGTAAACATCCTTTATATTACACAAATGAATAATCCTTGTATGATACAAATGAACATACCTCATTTATATATACAGGATTCTAAGGGGCCATAATATAATGAGAGTCTACATAACAATAATTATGTAAAGGAACAACAATAACAATAGTTGGCTTCTATGGGGCACGATAATAAAAATATGGGGGCTACATAGGCATAATACTAAAAATAAATGGGATACACTAAAAATAACTATAAGCAGGCTAAACTATTATTATAGGAACCTAACTAGCATCGGAAGAAAACATGATTGAAACTCATAGAGGATGGATTCACATGTCCAGACATGAGGTCTACCCATTGACTAATCTGGGAAGCCTGGATAGATGGAAAACTAAGAGAAATATGTTGAGGATGTAACAATGGAATCCTATCTAAGGTGAATGATTCCAAGATGGAACCATACCAAAAAAATTTCAGTTGTCCATCCTTTTCTTTAGTGAGTTCTTACTTCATATTTGCTAATATCCCCTCACTCCAATTGAACAGAGTTGGTTCTATGCATTCTAATGCATAGTGAAATTATCTTATTAGTCACATGCAAAGCATCACTTCTAGCTAATCTAGCTAATCTACCTATAATAAAAATTATTGTCATGAGACGAAATCTGACCACATCCTTGATCTCAATCTTCCCATCCTTTGTTGGCTAGGACCATGTCCTATAGTGTGCACTAATGTAGTCTTGGATATTCTCTCCACCCCTTCTTGAACGTGATAATGAGATGGAGGTCCCCTTCTTGATAAAAATATCAAATATATATATATATATATATATATATATATATATATATATATATATCCTCTAAATATATTTTGAGGGTATGTTCACCAATTCTATAACATTATGCCTAAATGTCCCATAGCTCGATTGATACTCGAATTATTCCAAATGTGATCGCATGCCAGGAATCAAAAATATTTTAAGAAGCCTACAATTTCTCAAATATCTTATAGTTTTTGGATCATTGTTAGCATCCATGTCTTGTCTCTGATGTTTTTTCATGCCAAATCAAAGCCATTTTTTCTTAGATGGATACCTAAACTACAACATGAACAAATCTCACGCAAAAATTTCAGTGAGAGTGGCAAAAACAAAATTTCAATTGCACCCAATGCACCTTTCTCAAGGAATACATAGTGTTGCAATGCACCCTCATTGCTCTTAGAGGTTCCTTGAAGTGCTCTTTGTACCATAAGGAATCATTTTTCCAACTAAATGTATCAGATGTACTAGGATCTTGCTGCAACTTTTGAATTAGTGTCCACACTTCTTCGTCCTTCTTCTATTCATCCCTTACTTCGGTTATCCTATCTGGTTGGATAATAGAAATGGCACAAAGCAATGCTTCCCCCTCTTCATTATTTCTTGAGAGTGCATCTGCAACAACATTTAGCTTCCCTTTTTTGTAAATTATTTCAAATTCATAACCCAACATTTTTGTGACCCATTTTTGCTACTCTTCTAAACATAGTCTTTGTTCCAAAAATTGTTTAAGACTATCATGATCGGTTTTTACCTTGAAGTGTCCTCCCATTAGGTAAGGTCACCATTTCTTTAGTGCATGTAGTATTGCTAACATTTCCTTCTCATAAAAAGCTTTCTGTAAATACTTTCCTATGATTGGATGACTTTAAAATTCAACGGGTCTTCCTCCTTGCATTAAAACAACACCAATTCCATTTCCTGAGGCATCGCATTCCACAATAAAGGTTTTTGTCAAGTTTGGTGTAGCTAAGACTGGTGCTAGGCACATTGCCTCTTTAAGATGTTCAGAGGCCTTAGTTGCTTTAGGAGTCCATGAAAATGAATATTTCTTCAATAATGTTGTTACAGGTGCCAATATTCTCCCATAATTATTAAAAAACTTGCGATAATACCCTGTTAACCCGATAAATCCTCGCAACCACTTCATGTTTATGGGGACTTTCCATTCCTTAATGGATTTAATTTTGTTATGGTATACCTTAGCACCCTCGTGAGATACAATATGACCCAGATATTCCACCTCTTGTACTCCAAAGAAACATTTGGATAATTTTTCATATAATTGTTTCTCCTCCAATAGTTTGAGAACCCGGTCAACATGTTGAATATGATCCTTCCAAGACCTATTGTAGATTAGTATATCATCAAAAAATACTAGCACAAATTTTCTAAGGAAGGGTTTGAAAATGGAATTCATCAACCCTTGAAATGTAGAAGGTGCATTGGTAAGGGAAAAAGGCATTACCAAAAATTCATAATCACCCTCATAAGTTCAAAATGCTATTTTTGGAATATCTTCAGTCTTCATTCTAATTTGATGATATCCTAAACGAAGATCTAACATGGTAAAATAAATTCTCCATGTAAGTCATCCAATAATTCATCAATCACAGGAATGGGAAATTTATCTTTAATAGTGAGCTTATTGAGCTCCCTATAATCTAGACACATGCACCATGATCCATCCTTCTAGTGCACCAATACTACTCGAGTAGAGAAGAACTTTGGCTAGCTTGAATTATACCAGCCTCTAATATTTCTACAATCATACATTCAATTTCACTCTTTTGGACATAAGTATATCTATAAGGCTTGATGTTTAGAGGAACACTTCCTGGTATCAAATGAACAACATGATCACGAGCACGAATAGGTGGGAGTCTTTTGGGAGTTTCAAACACCTTGGAATGATTGTCCAAGGCTTTTTGGAGTTCTGGAGAAATAGATGATTTTGATGTTGGAACTTCCAGTGAGCATAATTGTGCAATTATGCCTCGTTGTTATTTCTTTAGAAGCTTCGTCATGGCATTAGAGCTTATTATCTTTTCCAGCTTCCCTGTGATACCCCATAATTCGACTTCCTTTCCTTCTAAAAAAAAATTCAAGAAAACTTCTTGAACATTAAAAGCTATCGTCCCCAAATATTGTAACCATTGTACTCCTAGTACAACATCAGCACCTCCCATTGGAATGGACAACATTGGTCTATTAAATACATATTCCACCATGGTTAGCTTGATATTATGGCATTTTCCAAAGCAATTTATAGTTCCTCCATTTGAAACCATCACTTGACATTTTGGAGCTGGGTATAGGTAACAATTCAATTCCTTGGCTACCTTACAATGAATAAAATTATGGGTACTACCCGAATCAATCAACACTATTACCTTTTTCTTCTTGATATGTCCTTCTATATTGAGAATTTGAGGAGTGGTAATTCTTTCCAATGCATTACATGATACAGTCAGACTCATTTGTTTTTCTTCTAGAGTTGGTTCCTAGCGTATATCCTCTTCTTTTGAATTTTCTTGTTCATTTTCTTCCTCCTCTTCACAATATATGTAAAAGAATTTCTTTTCAACACACTTATGACCTTTAGTGTATTTTATATCACAACTGTAGCAAAGCCCTTTTGCTCTATTTTCTTCAAATTGTTGTGGTGTCAACCTTGTAGGTCGTGGAAGTCTAGGAGTAGCAACACTTCCATATTTATAGATGTGATTGGTAGGCTTCCTTGTCGCCATAATTTTATATTCAATTTTGGAGGTCCTGCATGTGCTCCACCACTGAACCCTTTTGTTTGAGGTTTATCAATTGGCTAAAGAAGGTGTTTCTCTTTGTATCCTCATAATGTGCTATCATTTCCTTTGTAAAAATTGACCAACTGACAACTATTTTACGAGAGAAAAGCCATTGATACCATACACATGTATTTTTTTCTAAATGTAAAGTTGCAATGCATACTTTTTGTGTGTTTTGCACATTATTTAGTTCCAAATATTGATCCATCTGTAGTATCCATGTTACGGGATCCTTGCCATAAAACTTCGTCATATCCATCTTTTGAATATGGTGGTTCTTTCATCCAACATTAGATTTTATGAAATCATGATTAACATTTATTTTGTTCTCATCATGAGTTTCCGCTACTATCTTTTTGCCATTATGAAACATTTCTTGTATCAACTTTGTCAAACCTTCCATGCCTGCTTTTAAATCATTCTTCATGTTTTCCATATTGTCTTTCATTTTCTCTTCCATGTCATCCATATTATATTCCATGCCAGCTTCCATGCCATCCATATTAGCTTCCATGCCATCCATCTTAGCCTCCATGCCTTTATTCAAACCATCCATCATAGCTTCCACACCTTTCTTCAAAACTTCCATTTCATTTTTTGTTGCTCTTTGTAAGAGAGAAATTGGGTGCACTTGATCTTGTAATTTTGATATGTCATGTTGCAATTTTGATGGTGGAGCATACTATTATCACTTTTTTAGGCTCTATAAAATTACGAAAAATGAACCTTATGGAGTTCTCCGTCAGCTCTTTTCAAACTCCCTTAACATGAGAATATTGTTGAGCATTTGTCTTTTTGAACATGTTAAAGTAAATGAAAATAAATTTTCCTAATATAATTTTAACCTTTTTCAAGAATATGAAAAAATATATATGAAAAAGGAATACATTATTCAAACATGGATAACATGCTCTCCTAAGAATCGTTTTCAACCTTTTCAAACTCAAGGGACAATTTTAAGAAAAGTAACCTTTAAATTTTTCCTTTTTTCCTCTTTTTCAAAATATCTAAACATGAAAATTATGTCGAGTTTCACATTCACTGAAATCGTAAAAGCATCAAAAATCTGTAAGCTCATTCTTAGTCTTTGTTAAAAATACCTAGAGGGATTCATTAGAAGGATGAAATTACAAATCAAGCATATTTTATCCTCCCCAAGTTTGTGAAAATTAAACACGTACTAACCAGAAATGTTTGGGGAAATTGGTAAAATAGGATTCCTTAAACTATTAATGGTAGTGAGTCTGTCTTGAAGATGACACCCTTTCACATCATCTCCTTGATTTTTGGGTTGGGAAATATGTTTTCCTCTTTGGTTCGTCACACCATATCAAAGGCCTCCATATTCAGTTTTGGGTCAATTCTTCCAACTCCATAAAGTGTCATCCATATGTTCAAGAGAAGTCCTTCGGTTGCTACCTTTTGTAATACTTTTAAGCCTTCATTCAGGTTTTTTGTTCCTAAACTATCTCTAAATCAGTATCTTTTCATCTGAAATCTTTATACCCATTTCTTGTCAACTTCAACACATTCTCTAGGAAGTTGGCTTAGAAACTCTAATAGTACCTTGGAGCTTGCATACATTAATCGAAATTTTCCTTGACCTCAATGATAGGTATTCATAATTGGCCTTCCATCGAAAGATTTTGTATGGTGTTCAACCTTAGCTCACAAAATTCACACCCAATAGATTATAATATAGTACCTTGAGATCCATTAACACCATCGTTGGTTTCTTTCGTGTCTATTAGCGACTTACATCATTTGCTAATAATCAAATGGTGTCTACCATGTTTTAATTCTTCTCATTAAGTCACATGTTTAGACTTGTATATTGTGATTGAGTGAATGATATAGAATACTCTCAATCTAATTTCATCATTTCGTGTTTTAATTACAAAATTTATACAAGACTACAAAATATAATGGTTATGATCATACAAACAGAGATCCAAGTATGGGTCTACACATTGTCATCAGTGGAAGAGACTTCTTAATCATTATACATGTAATATTAGGTTATGTGTTGAGCATTAGTGTGCCTCCCTCAACAATTATATCATGATGAAAATTTATTATGACAAATGATGATATCAACTAGTTTTTCTTGATCCAGATTTGTCACAAGCTAAGGCACTTTAGTCATTCGCTACTACTTCTAACTTTTCAATTTAGGGGAGAATTTGTTAGAAGCCATTTTTTCACATCATCTTGGAAGGCATGTAGACTAGATGAATAAATATCCATAAAAATTTTGTCATCATCCCTTGCAAAGGCTTATTGATGATGTTATGAAACCAACTCCAAAAATAAAATAAAAGAGAGATCACCACCTTAGAAATAAGCCACTTCGAGGGGGAAACCTCCTCTACATTACATATATAAAAAAATCTTGGATTATACAAATGAAAAAACCTCCTTCTATATATAGGAGTCCATGGGGTAACAATATAATCCTAGCCGACCAAACAATAATAATGTAAGGGCACAATAATAACAATGTTGGGGTTACAGTGGTAAAACAATAATAATAAGGGGGATGCACCAACAACAATAAGGGACTACACTAGTAATATAGGGACCTAACATGCCCCTCTCCTTGAAAAATGTGTTTTCCTCAACGCTTGAGTAGCTCTCGACACTTCTGTATAAAATTCTCATCCTCCCATCTAGAATCTTCAGTGGGTAAGTTCTTCCACTTAAAGCGATACTCTGAAATTGATCTATTTTGTAGCTCTCGAGTTCTTTTTTCCATGACTACTTCAGGTTCTAATATGGTTTTTTCTTCCTCATCAAGTTTTTGCAATAGTATTTGAACTGGAATTTTTTCATGTATAACCTTCTTTAAGCACGAAACATGGAAAACCAGGTGCACTCGTGAAGAAAAAAGAAGCTCCAATTTGTATGCCATAGTACCAATCTTTTGCAACACCTTGTAAGGACCATAGTTATTTGGCGATAATTTATTATCCTTCTTAGCTTGCTTGAGTGACATTTGTTTGTATGGTTGTAGCCCTAAAAATACCCAGTCTCCTACATCAAAACTTATCTCACTACGATGTTTATCTGCATGTTGTTTCATTCAATTTTGTGCCAAATTTAGGTTATCCTTTAAGAGTTCGAGAGCTTATTTTTGATGCTCGATATGATCTTCCACTACTTGAACCTTAGAATTTTCTCTTAAATATGATGCGATGGAAGGTGTATGATATCCATAAAGTGAAATAAATGGGTTCATTTTTGCTGCAGTATGGAAGGAAGTGTTATACCACCATTCAGCGAGAGGTAACGACTTGACCCATTGTGTTTGTTTATCAGGTACAAATAAACAAAGATATCCTTCCAAAAATTTATTCACTATCTCAATTTTACCATGGGATTGAGAATGATAAGATGAGCTATGATCTAGTTGAGTACCCAAACAAGAAAATAATTCCATCCAAAAATTTCCAGTAAAAATGGGATCTTTGTCACTTACAATAATCTTTGGGTATCCATGTAGCTTTTGAATTGTTTCAATACATGTAGTAGAAAATGTGCTTCCATTAAATGGATGAGATAATTCACAGAAGTGTGCATACTTGGTAAGTCTATCAACTACCACCATGATGGCATTCTTTCCTTCAGACATAGGTAAACCTATGATAAAATCCATTGAAATCTCCTCCCAAAGTTGAACTATAATGGAATAAGGTTGTAGAAGACATGGGGTCTTAATTGTCTCAACTTTATTTTTCTGGCAAACCAAACATTTCGCCACAAACTTTTCAATATCATATTTAAGCCCATCCCAAAAAAAATATTTCTTCACCCTATGGTAAGTTTTTAAAAATCCTGAGTGTCCTCCTAAAGGAGAAGTGTGCAATTCCAAAATAATATTTTTTTTTAGTTGGGAATTCTTACAAATATATAAGTGATCTTTTTACCATAAGGAATCATTTTTCCAACTAAATGTATTAGATGTACTAGGATCTTGCTGCAACTTTTGAATGAGTGTCCACACTTCTTCGTCCTTCTTCCATTCATCCCTTGCTTTGGTTATCCAATTCGGTTGGATAATAGAAATGGCACAAAGAAATGCTTCCACCTCTTCATTATTTCTTGAGAGTGCATCTGCAACAACATTTAGCTTCCCTTTTTTGTAGATTATTTCAAATTCATAACCAAACATCTTTGTGACCCATTTTTTCGGCTCTTCTAAAAATAATCTTTGTTCCAAAAAAATTTTAAGACTATCATGATCAGTTTTTACCTTGAAGTGTCTTCCCATTAGGTAAGTTCACCATTTCTTTAGTGCATGTAGTATTGCTGACATTTCCTTCTCATGAATAGCTTTCTGTAAGTACTTTCCTTTGGTTGAACGACTTTCAAAAGTAATGGGTCTTCCTTCTTGCATTAAAACAACACCAATTCCATTTCTTGAGGCATCACATTCCACAATAAAGGTTTTGTGAAGTTTGTCTTAGCTAAGACTGGTGCTAGGCACATTACCTCTTTAAGATGTTCAAAGGCGTTAGTTGCTTCAAGAGTCCATGAAAATTCATATTTCTTCAATAATGTTGTTAGAGGTGTTGCTATTCTCCCATAATCCTTAACAAACTTGTGATAACACCCTATTAACCCAAGAAATCCTCGCAACTACTTTATGGTTGTGGGGACTTTCCATTCCTTAATGGCTTTAATTTTGTTAGGGTCTACCTTTACACCCTCGAGAGATACAATATGACCCAGATATTCCATCTCTTGTACTCCAAAGAAATAGTTGGATGTTTTTTCATATATTTATTTCTCCTCCAATAGTTTGAGCACCCAGTCAACATCTTGAACATGATCCTTCCAAGACCTATTGTAGATTAGTATAGCATCAAAAAATTATAGCACAAATTCTCTAAGGAACGGTTTGAAAATGGAATTCATCAACCCTTGAAGTGTAGAAGGTGCATTGGCAAGGCCAAAAGGCATGACCAAAATTGCATAATGACCCTCATGAGTTTGAAATGCTATTTTCGGAATATCTTTAGTCTTCATTCTGATTTGATGATATCCTGAACAAAGATCCAACTTGGTAAAGTAAATTTCTCCAAGTAAGTCATCCAATAATTCATAAATCAAAGTAATGGGAAATTTATATTTTATAGTGAGCTTATTGATCTCCCTATAATCCAGACACATGCACCATGATCAATCCTTCTAGTGCACCAATACTACTGGAGCAAAGAAGAACTTTGACTAGGTTGAATTATACCAGCCTCTAACATTTCTACAATCATACATTCAATTTCACTCTTTTAGACATAAGGATATCTATAAGGCGTGATCTTTGGAGGAACACTTCCCGGAATCAAATGAACAACATGATCATCATCATGAATAGGTGGGAGTCCTTTTGGAGTTTCAAATACCTTGGAATGATTATCCAAGGCTTTTTGGAGATCTGGAGAAATAGATGATTTTGATGTTGGAAATTCCGGTGAGCATAATTGTGCAATTACACTCATTGTTCTTTCTTTAGAAGCTTTGTCATGACATTAGAGCTTATTATCTTTTGCAACTTCCCTGTGATACCCCATAATTCAACTTCCTTTCCTTCCAAAAAAAATTTCAATAAAAGTTTTTGAAAATTAAAAGGTACCGTCCCAAAATATTGTAACCATTGTACTCCTAGTACAACATTAGCACCTACCATTGGAATGGACAACATTGGACTATTCAATACATATTCCACCATGGTTAGCTTGATATTATGGCATTTTCTAGAGAAGTTTATAGTTCTTCCATTTGAAACCATCACTTGACATTCAGGATCTTGGTATAGGAAATGATTCAATTCCTTGGTTGTTACAATGAATAAAATTATGGGTACTACCTGAATCAATCAACACTATTACCTTTTTCTTCTTGATATGTCCTTCTATGTTGATATTTTGAGGAGTGGTAATTCCTGCCAATGCATTACATGATATGGTCAGAGTCATTTATTTTTATTCTAGAGTTGGTTCCTGATGTATATCCTCTTCTTTTTAAGTTTCTTGTTCATTTTCTTCCTCTTCTTCACAATCTATGTAAAATAATTTCTTCTCAACACACTTATGACCTTTAGTGTATTTACTATCACAGTTGTACCAAAGCCCTTTTTATCTTTTTTCTTCCAATTGTTGTGGTGTCAACCTTGTAGGTTGTGGAAGTCTAGGAATAGCAACACTTCCATATTTATATATGTGAGTGGTAGGCTTCCTTATCGCCATAATTTTACATTCAATTTTCCTTGCCAACCTGAATGCCTTCTCCATTGAATCAGGTTCCCAAACATGAACCTCATGTTGGATGTTATCCTTTAAAGTCCCTATGAAGACATCAATCCTAAGTTCCTCTGGAATATGAGCTACCCTTATATTCAATTTTTGGAATTCCTCAATGTCCTCCACCACTAATCCCTTTTGTTTGCGATTTATCAATTAGCTAAAGAAGGTGTTGCTCTTTGTATCCTCATAATGTGCTATCATTTCCTCCATAAAAATTGACCAAGTGACAATTTTTTTACAGGAGCAAAGCCATAGATACCATCCAAATGTATTTTTTTCTAAATGTAAAGTTGCAATGCGTACCTCTTGTGTGTTTTGCACAATATTTAGATCAAAATATTGCTCCATCTGTAGTATCCATGTTACGGGATCATTGCCATCAAATTTCCTCATATCCATCTTTGGAATATGGTGGTTCTTCCATCCAACATTAGACTTTATGAAATCACGATTAACGTTTATTTTGCTCTCATCATGAGTTTCTTCTAGTATCTTTTCTCCATTAGGAAACATTTCTTTTATCAACTTTGTCAAACCTTCCATGTATGCTTTTAGAACATTCTTCATGTTTTCCATGTTGTCTTTCATTTTTTCTTCCAAGTCATCCATCTTAGATTCCATGCCAGCTTCCATGCCATCCATATTAGCTTCCATTCCATCCATGTTAGCTTCCATGCCTTTCTTCAAACCATGCATCTTAGCTTCCACACCTTTCTTCAAGACTTCCATTTCATTTTTTGTTTCTCTTTGCGAGAGTGAAATTGGGTGCACTTGCTCTTGTAATTTTGATATGTGATGTTGCAGTTTTGATAGTGGAGCATACTATTATCACTTTTTCAGGCTCTATAAACATACAAAATTTGAACCTTATGGGGTCCTCCTTCAGCTATTTTCAAACTCCCTTAACATGAGAATATTGTTGAGCATTTGCCCTTTTGAACACGTTAAAGTAAATTAAAATATTTTTTCCTAATATAAGTTTAACTCTTTTCAAGACTATGAAAAACTATATACGAAAAAGAAATACATTAGTCAAACATGGATAGAATGCTCTCCTAAGTATCATTTTCTACCTTTTCGAACTAAAGGGACAATTTTAAGAAAAAAATCCTTAATTTTTTCTTTTTTTCTTCTTTTTTAAAATATCTATACATGAAAAATATGTCAAGTTACACATTCACTGGAATCGTAAAAGCATCAAACATCGATAATCTCATTGAAAATGACAGGCCCGGACCACTCCTTCTCAGTCTTTGTTAAAAATACCTAGAGTGATTCATTAGGAGGATGAACTTACAAATCAAGCATATGTTATCCTCCTCAAGTTTGTCAAAATTAAACAGGTACTAACCGGAAATGTTTGGGGAAATTGGTAAAGTAGGATATGTTTAAACTATTAATGGTAGTGAGTCCCTCTTGAAGATTACACTCTTACACATCATCTCCTTGATTTTTGGGTTGGGAAATATGTTTTCCTCTTTGTTTCATCACACCATATCAAAAGCCTCCATATTCAGTTTTGGGTCAATTCGTCCAACTACATAAAGTGTTGTCGATATGTTCAAGAGAATTCCTTCAGTTGCTATCTTTTGTAATACTCTTAAGCCTTCATTCAGGTCTTTCGTTCCTGAACTATCTCTACATCAGTTTCTTTTCGTCTCAAATATTTATACCCATTTCTCGTTGTTGATGGGGGGTATATAAATACCCTCCTACGATAGGTTGCTTCCTGTCAACATCAATGCATTCTCTAGGAAGTTGGCTTAGAAAATCTATTTAGTACCTTGGAACTTACATACATAAATCACAATTTTCTTTGACCTCAATGATAGGTCTTCATCATTGGCTTTCGATCGGAAGATTCTATATGGTGTTCAACCTTGGCTCATAAAATTCACACCCCATAGATTATACTATAGTACCTTGAGATCCATTAACACCATCAATGGTTTCTTTCATGTCTATTAACGAATTACATCATTGACCAATAATCAAATAGTGTCTACCATGTTCGATTTTAGCTCATTAATTCACATGGTTAGACTCATACATTGTGATTGAGTGAATCATATAGAAGACCCTCAATCTAGTTTCATCATTTCATGCTGTAATTTCAAAATTTATACAAGACTACAAAATATAATGGTTATGATCATACAAACAAACATCCAAGTATGGCTCTACACATTGTCATCAGTGGAAGAGACTTCTTAATCATTATAAATGTAATATTAGGTTATGTGTTGAGCATATGTGTGTGTCCCTCAACAATGATATCATGATGAAAATGTATTGTGACGAATGATGATATCAACTAGTTTTTCATGATCCAGATTTGTCACAAGCTAAGGCACTTTAGTCATTCGCTACTACTTCTAACTTTTCACTTTAGGGGGGAATTTGTTAGAAGCCATTTTTTCACATCATCCTGGAAGGTATGTAGACTAGATCAAGAAATATCAATAAACATGTTGTCATCATCCCTTGGCAAAGCCTTAAGCATGATGTTATGAAACCAGCTCCAAAATAGAATAAAAGAGAGATCAAGGCCTTAGAAATAAGTTACTTCGAAGGGGAACATCCTTTACATTACATAAATGAAAAATTCTTGGATTATACAAATGAAAAACCTCCTTCTATATATAGGAGTCCATGGGGTCACAGTGTAATCCTAGCCAACCAAACAATAATAATGTAAGGGCACAATAATAACAATACTGGGGTTACAGGGGTACAACAATAACAATAAGGGGGTTGCACTAACAAAAATAAGGGACTACACTAGTAATATAGGGACCTAACATGCCCCTATCCTTCAAAAAAGTGTTGTCATCAATGCTTGAGTAACTCTAGGTGCTTCTTTCTAAAATTCTCATCCTCCCATGTAGAATCTTCAGTGGGTATGTTCTTCCACTTGATGAGATGCTCTGAAATTAATCAATTTTGTAGCTGTCGAGTTCTTTTTTCCATGACTACTTCAAGTTCCAAAATGAATTTTCATTAAACATATGGTCATATTAATTTTTTCTCTCTCTAGGGTTGATTCTAGTGTGCATCCTCTTCTTTTGATATTATTTTTTTTCTTCCTCCTCTTTACAATCTATGTAAAATAATTTCTTATCAACACACTTATGACCTTAAGTGTATTTTCTATTAGAACTGTAACACATCTCTTTTTTTTTATTTTTTCTCCAATTGTTGTGGTGTCAGCCTTGTAGGATGTGGAAGGCTAGGGGTATAAACACATCCAACTTTATAGTTGTGAGTGGCAGACTTCCTTGTTGCCATAATTTTGATTTCAACTTTTCTTGGTACCTTGAATTCCTTCTCTAATGAATAAGGTTCCCAAACGAGAACCTCATGTTGGATTTTATCCTTTAAATCCCCTATGAATACACCAAAGTTATGCTCCGATGGAATATAATTTACCTTAATATTTAATTTTTGGAAGTCCTCATTTTTCTCCGCCATTGAACCCTTTGGTTTGAGTTTTATCAATTGGATAAAGAAGGTTTTTCTCGGAGGTTAAGGTTTGCCAAAAAACCCCTATATTACTGGCCCTTTCTACAATGACATTCTTTTGCAGGCTAAGGCCTCACCCGAAGTAGTATGGGTGGGTGTTGGAACCAGGTTTCCGCACCCTGAGAGAGATTAGGTAATGGAGTAAGTATGCAATTATCAGATCTACACAACAAGAGGCTATTCACAGGGTTTTCAGTATATAACCAGAATGTGGCTTATCAGATCTACTTAATAGGTCCACATCCACGTGCGTATTATCAACTATGATCACAGAACAATATATTCACAGCAATTAACAGAACAGAAATACGTATACGAGAAACACAGAAAGTTCGTAGCTATTTGAATAGATACTTTCATCCAAGTTCACATCAATCATAACATAACAGATCCAGATAACATCAGATGTCCAAAAATACTTTCGCATATATATTACTAACAAAGATACTCTTACATTCCTAGAATAATGCTTACGCACACAGCCAATAGGGTCCGCACATAGTAAGACAGAGGATCTTCACGCACACAGCCAGCAGGAGTCCTAACCCAAACAACCCGATCAAAGATCTAACAATTCATGCTTCGCATCAATCTATATGATTGCCTACCTAAGACTCAAAAAGGTTCATCTATTTATACTGATTTAGCCTACACATCCAATGTTCTGTAAACGATGGTTTGCGGACTCTTGGTCTACCCTTAACCCGTTACAATACATTCGGGGCTTTGACCCATCCCAAAACCCCTGCGTTAGACTAAATATAACAAAAAATATATAAAATGGACAAAAATCCCAGCTTGTTTGGAGACCCTGTCCCAACAGTCCCCCAACACAATCTTGTGACTCATCCCGCATCACAGCGATGGTGGGGTCTCCACCTGCACCTGCAACAATTTGATCACTTCAGCCAATGTGGGTAGCACACCTTCACTTTGAGCAACAACATTTTGTGCAATGTCGACCAAATTTTTTGAAATCAGACCTTCCGTCACAGCGATGACACTCTCTAGAACCTGATTTAGCTTCTTAACAGCTACATTGGCATCCTGCAAAATTTTGAGGGCTTTAGCAACCCAAGGCTTCGGTCGGTCACCGAGGATCTTCTTCTTTTACT
Source organism: Pinus albicaulis (assembly GCA_034641835.2). NCBI lineage: Eukaryota > Viridiplantae > Streptophyta > Pinopsida > Pinales > Pinaceae > Pinus > Pinus albicaulis. The sequence continues at coordinate 1,281,231,673 of CM076570.1, read as the reverse complement.
AGAGGTCATCAATATCAGCTTGGAGCGCTTGGCAAGTGTGCAACTGTGTCAATCATTGAGCAGGGACCAAAGTGGGTAGGGTGGATTCTAATGTCTTGAACTATTCTTCTTTCTGCTGCAAGTCCCGATTTATTCCTTGCAGGATCATGTCATGCTGGACCTTGGTCCATAGCTGCATGGTTGTTTACAACAATCGGGCACCCTACGCGATCTGCCCTGTTATGATGTTCGTAGCTGCAGTGACCAGCACAATGCACTGGGCCTGTACCTCTGGAGGTGTTTTGGGCTACAACTTAGCCTGCAGATTTGAAATCTGCTGCTCCATATATAACTTGACCTCTTGAACCTCCTTCCTGGAAGCCTTCAATGGGGCGACCAGTCCCTTAACCTTAGTCTCGGGGGGTCGCTATGGCCGATATTTCTGTCGGAACATCCACGCAGAGCTGGTGAATAAAATTTTCGAGCACCTTCTACTACGTGATGGCGAGGGAAACTTAGACATTTCTGTCTATGATCACCTGCTCAGCCAGATCGAGCTATCGATGAACCTGTTGATCCCAATGCTGAATCTCCTGAAATACAGAGGTGTGGAGCTCCTGCAAGGCATCTGGTGGCAGCTTGGCTAAGTTCAGTTTCACCCCTCTGAAAGTATGGAACTGTGTGCCCAAGTCAGGTGGATTGATCATAAGGGCAGTGCCAGGCAAGGGCAGAGGCGCTTCTCTGTTGTCACTAGTGTGACACTACTGGTCACCGAGAGCATTCGAATTGGAGTTACACTAGTCTATAGTGTATATGTCTTTAGCTGTAATGCGCGGAGCACATCCTGGATTGTGTCGACCGTAGCCTTGTGTTGAGCTTCGAGGGCTAACCATTTGCCCTCCATAGCCAAAGTGACCGCATCAACAATTTGTTCGAGGTTTCCTCCTGTCATGTGACTATCTCATCGCGTTCCATCCGCTGAGCATGCTGCTTCTTCTAGGGCCCTTTGACAGCCTCGCTCGTTCGCTTTGTGCTGTAGGGGGAGGCAGTTTCTCCTGCATCCAATCCCTCGGTGCCTGGCTCCGGCTGTGAATCCGGCTAGGGTTCTAGCACTGCGTCCTTCCCCATGGTCTGTTGTTGCTGCCCATCCTTCCCAGTGGTTGGTTTTGGCTGTGCACCTTTTGGTGAACCAATGCTTCCTGCCTTGTCACTTCCTTTTCTTGAGCTTCCCATCTCCTTGGTCATGGTGGGGTTGATCTTTGGAATAATTGCATGCATGGTGTTCGCCACACTAGACTTGAACCCAATCTTCTACTGTGGAGGCCATGTGGCGATTACCCAATCAATATCTTCGTCTGCAACCATATATGGGAGTGAGAACCATATTTTATCTTTATGAGCTCTGATTTGGATGTTGTGCATGGTGACCTGGAATGCCAAAATTCCCTTGTACCTATCATAAACAACTGGGGACAATCATAGTTGGGAATTAATATTTTTTGCCAAGATACTCTGAAAAAGGACCGAGAAGACTTGGTTTTCTTTGATACACAGTGCATCCTTAGAATCCCATAGGTTCGTACAGCGGGCCCCCTTGCACATGTTTGGGTTGAGTTCTGGGAAGAACTATTTCTCAGGTGCTTCCCATGCAATCAATGCTATAAATAATAGCATCCAAGAGTAGAAAAATTCCCATCGCTGCTCTTGGGATTCATGTACATTGGCTAAAAACTCATTACACAAGTATTGGGACCAATTGAAGTAGGCTCCTTTCTTGCATTGACCTACTAACCGAATGAGTACATAAGCAGGGACAATGTTGACTTGAAATTTTCTCATCATCTTGCATGCAAACAATATGGTACTGGACTACGTGGTAGGATCACTCATGGATCTTATCATAAAACCCCGAGTATTCCACTGCACATGGTATTTTTGTCGCAAATATTTAGCAGTTTTAGCCTAATACCTCTTCCCTACACACAGTAGAGGGTCGATCCCTTCCATAGGAATACTCATGATTCGATGGATAAGCCCTACAATGATAGGGATTCATTCCTGAATCCACAGGAAACCATCATGGATTAGGGCGAGCAACTATTGTGCCAATCGATCCGTGACATTGTAGTGACCGAAGTGTGGCATCGGGAGCAAGTTGAGGAGCCTAGACCCTGCCACTTTGCATACCCATATTACACAGAAAATTTTGATCCCCTCTTCTTCTTGAATTCATTCAAGGTATAGTTTGGGGGCCAATTCAGGGAATGCCTCTAAATTCGCCAAGTCGTGATCATTAAATTTGATCTCATGGAGCCTCTCAAAATGCTCACCAATGACAGGGACTTCTCTCGGGGTCAGTGGCATCTACAGATAAGTGATTAGCCCGTCAAGGTTCTTTGGTGTGCGCATCGAGGGCTTGCGTGGCTAAATGAAGGGAGGTAAACAATTGATCAGGTCGGCGGGTTGGGCCTCCTCCTGAGCAACATGCACCCGAGGCATTGCCTGTGGGGATTTTATGTTTCTTGAGGAAGTACAGGGCTTTCCTCTTGCCCATTTTGTGGATTTGGGGGTTTCCCTAATCCTCCTGCCTATTCCTTTCCCTTCTTTGTGACTATCAGAGACTAACAGATTCAGTACACATTCTTAGCATCAAAAATGAATCCCAACCTTGGGTGGCTACTTTTGGAAGGTGTAGGCTGCTCAAACATGAAAGGGACACTATAGGCACCAAAATTATTAGAGCATAAATTCATCAAGGACAAGTAGGCCAAGTACAATCCATACAACTGATATAGAACCCTTGTCTGATCTACTCGGCCTCTTTTATAGCTTATGCAAGTGCTCAATGGATGGGGAAACTGCACTTGGAACTTACCATCAAGAAAATGGTAAAAAATCTCCAGCAATCACCTCATTAAATTCCAGCCGCCCACTTCATCCAATGGAAACTTTCACATTTTACCCAATTTGACTATTCTAATGGCTAGTTTTCGCACACCTAGTGCGCTCAGCATACCCCTATGCTCCTAGAGCATTCCTATGCTTTTAGCATACCTTCTACATTCCCAGCATACCTGCTACATTCTGAGTTGATCCCTGTGCCTTTGGTGCATAGGCCCTACAAAATGACTGACCCATTTGTCAAAGGCTTAGGGGGGCACTTGTGGTTGAAGGGCCATTTTATCTCCACGCAACAACCTTCCTTTTCGTTGGCATGTATCGCAGGCTTTACAATAGTGGTGAGAGTCATCATGCAGGGTCGGCCACCAGAATCCAGCTCATAAGATCTTCTGCGTCATTTCTTTCCCTGTATAATGACCTCCTGCTACCCTATCATGGGCCTCTGACAAGATATCATGTCATTCATGCTCCAGGATTTACCTGCATAGCACTTCATATGTGCCCATTTTATATAGATGTCTGGCGATGATAGTAAAATCCGCAGCACGGACTACTATCTCTTTCTTCTTCTGCATTGAATATTCCATAGGTTCCATGCTTATAGTTAGGAACTAGATAATGTCGGAAAAGTGAGTATCGACTACCTTAATAGAAAACAGCTGCACATCAGGCAATTTGTCCTCTAGGTTGGTTGGTTCCTCGCCACTCTCAATTCGGGACAAGTAATATGGCCCAGCCTTCGACTCCACGGGTTTGAAAATGATCTCAAAGTCGTACTCCTGGAACAAAAAAAGCCCTCAGTAGATTGCCCCCCCCCAACATAGGATTATTCACCAGGTACTTCAAAGCCGACTGATCTATAAACATTTTAAAGTGACCTCCTAACAGATAGTGTTGATACTTCTAGAATGTATACACCATGGCCAATCCTTCCCTCTCTGTGGTGGCATAGTTGCGCTCTGCGCCAGAGATTTTTCAACGAGCAAATGCAACCGGGTGACCAATGTTTCCATCTCCAACCTGCTTAAGGACTACTTCTAGGGCAATTCCAGATGCATCAATGTGAACGTGGAAGACCTTCGTCCAATCATTGAAAATAAGGATAGGCGTAGAGACCATCTTTTCCTTGAGTATTTCAAAGCTCTCGTGACACTCATCACCCCAAAAAAATGAAACATCCTTCTTAAGTAGCTTTTCCAAAGATGTTGTGATTAATGCATATCCCTGAATGAATTTTTTGTTGTAGCCTGTAAGTCCAAGGTTCGAACGCAACTATTTCTTAGTCCTTGGTACTACCACATTGATGATAACTGAAGCCTTCACAGGGTTAACCGTCAGCCCCTATTGGCATATTATATGTCCAAGCAGGATTTTGAAGGGTACGTAGAAGATACATTTCTTAATATTTAGGGAAATTTGGTCCTTTCTACAGGCATCCAACATCATGCGCAGGTTTGAAATGTGTGTCTTTACTAAGCCTAAGACCATCCAGTCATCAAAGTATACTTCCAGGAATTTGTGGATGAACTCCTTGAACACTGTGACAACAAATCATGAGAAGAAAGAAGGGGCATTCTTGAGTCTGAACGACATGACTGTATACTGGAAGGATCCCCGTTCTGTGGAAAATGTAGTTTTGCAACAATCTTCTAGTGTGATTCTGATCTGATGGTATTCGGAGATCCCATCAGTGAATGAGTATGCTTCCTACCCCCCTACACTATCCTAGATCTCATCTGAGAATGGTGTCAGATAGGGATCATGTACGCAGGCATCATTCAACTTGCGTAAGTCCACACAAATTCAAATTTTCCCCTTCGTCTTCTTTTGCTGAACCACCATCGGATTTACCCAATACAACTATTTGACTGGTTCAATAATACCCGTGGCAAGCATTTTATCACTTTCTTCCTTAACCTTTTGTTTATGATAAGGCCACTGCTTTACTAAGCGTGATGCCCATAACCCCTAGATCTCTTATGATCCCCTTGAGCTCAGAAAAATTTGTTGGGAATAAGTCTTGATATTTTGTGAGTAATTCAACAACTTTTCTGATAGTGTCATTATCCCAGAAATCCCCTATTTTAGCCAAATTAGGCTGCTCTACCCTGCCAATGTTGACTTCCCGCAGTTGTAGAGGATTCGTCACATACACAGTTTGTAGTGGAGGTCCCGCAACTGCGCACTCTCCCTTATACTTTGGGATATAGACATTGCGCGGATCCTCATCTCATTCTTCCATAGTTATATTATGACAATTGACAATATCTTACATCTTTTCTTCCCATATCAGTGCCCCGAATTCTACGTAGGGGCTAAATTCACCAAACAAAAATGTGTCTATATCCTGCAGAGCTTCATCAAGTGCCTTCGAGCCCCCTGTCAATCCAAATGTCCCTATGAACTCATCCTTCAAAGTTTCCTAGTGGTGAGTGCATTGGTGTAGCTCCGCATCCAAGTACCATGTGGTAGGGATTGTTCCCAATGCATGAATAAACAAGTGAACCCATTCCTATGTAGTCCAGTCGTACCACTTTTCCATCCAAGTCTACAAGTGTTCACACGGATCCTTTGCGTCAAGGAACATCTTGATGTGCACATTGACCAGAGGCTAAAATCGTAGGATCGTCATGTCCCGACATTCCTCCCAGTCCTGGAATGCCCCTTTATGCGTATTCCACCATATTGTAGGTGTGGCACGCATGGCCAGATTATGGGCCCATAGCCTTCGTTCTCTTGGAACCTCAGCTTCAAATTCTTGCAAAAACTCTTTTATACTACTGAAACCATCAAATTAGGGCAGTTCTCTTACCTCTGAGGATATGTAGTAGAAGTCCCTTATGATTCGCAGGTAGCATAGTACAGAGACATCATGTAGCCAATTTTTCCAATTTTCTATTTCCCCGTCAGAGTCAGAGAAGCTTTCGCTATCCATTTCACAGTAAGGTACATCATCAGCTGTAGGATTGATCCAATCTTCATCTTGCGTGGTCAACTTGTAGATGTGGTCTACCTCTTGTTCCTAACACGTTGGCTCCGTATACCTCTCTCCTTATGCGAGGTCTAGTGGTACTATCACTCGTGTTCCTTCACTTTCAAACACCATGCTTCGCTTCTTTAAATTGATAATTCCACCCATATCTATGGCCTAGTACAATCCCAGGAGTGCAAGGTAGGGGTACGCATCTTCTACGATCTGAATGAATTCAAAGTCGGCCCAGACCTTAACCCCTGCAATATCTACCACAATCCTAGATACCCTTCCCAATGGTATGGTCTTTTGTTGATTGGACATTCGTAGCTGGATAATGGACCACTCAAACTTAGTTTCTCCCATGTTTGTCTAGGTCTGATTAGGTAGGATGTTCGCATCTGATACTAGGTCCAATATGACCTGGTCCATTTCATATTCACTGATATGTGCCGTAAGCTGCATTTCCCATCCTGTGTGCTTTTTATACTTGTATAAGTTATGAACATCCATAACTTCTAAGGGAGGGCTAGTATTTTCTATGCATTTATCGATTAGGGTCTGAATATTTTCTATTTCCTTTTGGTTGCGCAATAGCTTCATATAGGCCTGTAGGAACGGTTTAACTTCATCATTGGCTGTTAGGTGCATTGGAGCCTTGGATGTGGATGCTCCTTCTTTTATAAATTCATTTTGGGCTATGACAAAGGCTTCCTTATCCTTTTGCAGGTCTAAGCCCTCTTGCTTGACTGCTACTTTTTGGATGAGCAATTCAGCTGCAACCTTTTCCTTAGTCCCTCCAGTGGCCATATCCCTACATGTGATGGAATTAATGATGGGTTCCTCGTCACGCGACTTAGACTTGACCCTTTGCACATTCTGTGTAGGTGTGTGCTACTTTTCCTTCATTTTGGCTATTAATATCAGACAATATTCAACTACATGGTCCAACTATCTACAATACCTGCATGGCTGTCTTGCAAGATTAACACAGTCTCTTGCGAAATGCCTTACTTCCCCACAGTTGTAGCAAATCTGTTAGCCTTGTCCCTGACCTATGCTGCCGCCTCTCCCTCCTCCCCGACCTTTAGCTAGGGAGCCACCTATGCTTGAGGGGGATCTAGGTGATAAAGGATCTGACTATACCCTATATAGGTTTCCTTGGTCTATCATCAAATCATAAGTTCAGCAATTCTACTCATCATGTCCTACAGACCTGCAAAACTTGCACCATTGTTGCTTCACTTATGGAACATATGCACTAAGACGAGGGAAATGGTTAGTATCATGCAATCCAGCTACCCAACAGTCATCGCACTATAAGGTCGGCCCACTTGGCCCCATAACTTCTCGAGGACGTAAGGGGCTGGGCCCCCCAGCCATCATGTAATCTGTTAACAATGGGCAATTATCCTTAGTGTGGCCATTCACTTTGCATCGTATGAACCATTTTTCAGGGCTACCCTCCTTTCCCCACTCTTTTTGTAGGTTCTGAATCTCAACGTGCATAGCCTCTGACTGCCCTTGTATCTGCTGGACTCCCAACTAAGTATTATCTCTCGGCATAGCTTCTAGCTTCATTGCTATTTCTAGGGCCTTTTCTTATGATTCAATTTCTTGTTGACCCATACGCTCACGCAAGTGGGGTAACTATTGAATTCTTAGTTAAACTGAGAGGGGGGGGGGGGGTGAATCAGTTTAACACATACATGAGCTTTTTAAAATTTTCAGCAACTTATTTACAACTTACTTTTATAACCAACCTTAGTATATGAACAGTCTTAATATGTTGCAACAAGTATTAAATTAATTTGACATCAACCTTATTATGAGAGCAACAAACATTAAGAAGATTTGGTAATTCATCTTAGCACACAGGCAACAAAGATAGAGACATCAGATATAAGTGGAAACCCATAAAGGGTGAAAACCACATCTTATTATTATTGTGATGCAAAGGCAAGTTCCTACTCCCTCTCACCACTATTTTTTTGCAGGCACCAACCTACAGGAGGCTCCAACCTCAGTCAGCTACAACTGACAGCTATCAAGCTTCAACTTGATAGGGAAGCTCCAACTTCCTCAATTTATCAAAATAAATGTTTGTTTATTTACCTCAGATATCAGCTCTATTCTGTAGCATCTCTTTCTGCTCCTCTCTTCCTTATCTTCTCTTCCTCAATCTTCTGTACTCTACATTCTCTATACTTACTCTCTCTAAACACACTATGCATATCAAGTTGATATTATATATAGAGTTCATCACATGACTGTTTGTATTCCACAAGGAATTTGGAGTGAACAACCATGACTCTTTGGGTTATGCCTTCTCATTCCTTTGTCCAACTCATTTAAAAAAGTATAAAAATATGTATTAATTTCAATGTTACAGTGGGATTTTTATTTTCCTTCGAATACTTGCCTTTACATCACAAAAAATATAAAACAATTAAAACATTTACATTTTCAGTTACAATATATAAACTTCACTCAGCCCTTGGCTTGTTGGTTTTGTCCTTTTTGTTGTTGTCATGAAACTATCCTGCATACCTCTGTTTACTGCAACTCTGAGCACCTATGCATGTACACCTTTTCACTACAATTTTAAATCCCTTCGTTGCATACCTCTTGCAGTCTCTGTTTACCTCTGTACATATTCTCCAAGCTCACTGTAGTTGTGTATCTACTATATATATGCTTGTTTTATAAGTTTAGCTCACCAATAAATCTCAAAGTCTCATGCATCAATTAACCATTCAAAAAGGGTCCAGAATTTGTCCAACTTGGGCAATCTCTGTTCATTATGGAGGTTCTACTTCTCAGCTTCAACCCTTTAATAACCTCCGTATAGGCGCTCATATGAAGATTCGTTAATATAAAATTTGACTTTGGTTAATAAAAAAAAAAATAGTGTGCTCACTTCTTTAACATTAAAACTTTTCAATAGCTGACGAATGCATAACGCATATGTATACCTCTCCTTTTTATTCCTTTAACCCGCGCACAACAGTCATATATAGTGCATATGTTTAAGTTATATGGTTGGTTCCTTATTACTACATCCCCGCTCTATTAAATAATGTGTGAACTATAATAGTTCCAAAAATTAAACATTTATTTTAATCCCTAGATAACCATATAACTCGTTACACATAAAAGTCTGGCCCACAACATATATCAAAGCCTTTGAATCGATATACGATGTTTTATAAGATCAATATCCATAATATAATATGGCCCCCACTCGAATGTTAAGAATCTTTATAACAGCCTTTGATTTTTTCTTTCACTAACATTTATAATTAAAATGAAAACTTTGTACCAAAACCCATTTTGTAACTTGTTAAACTCATCGTGTAATGAATATGGAGTAACCTCCAAGGTATGAACCTCGCCAACACTTCATATTACATTTATCATCAATGTATGACATTACATCATATATTACGGTTTTGATTTGAGCCATGACTTATTAAAACTTCATATCATCGCATCAGTTGTTATAACATTAATATACGCCTCGAATAAGGTTTAAAACCCAAACAATAACCTATGTAATTGCCTCGGGCCCACAACTTAACACATATATTTGGTCGATCACAGTAGTTCATTTCCCATTCACATCCAACAACGCATGTCTTATCGCACTCCAACCCTCCGATCCTACGAAAATCACATGATTAAACGATATGAAATTTAACTCTCAGAAGCCACGCGATGAACTGGGGCTCAGCCTCTTAACGCACCCTTCTCATCCGACAGTGAGAGGCTTATCGCGTCGTCCCTTGAGTTATCTTCCGTGCTATTTTGAGTGCGATTGTTGTTCGATGAACCTGCCTCAAGATCGGACAGCGCACAGCTATATCGCGTTCATTTCACCGTTGACAGTTAACACACGATAGGCACGTGATGAGGGCGGTATTGCCCCGTCGACGTCGCCAATTTCCACTGGATCGCGTTGGTTTGGATTGGTTTCACTTCCGTACAAAGGCGGTGAGATATGGGTGGGTTTGGTTTTTCAAACTCACTCTGGATTGTGAGCAGAGTTTAACCGGGGTACCACCAGGGTTAACACGAATCTTCTTATTCGTTCCGACAGGTTGACTCTAGTTTCGAATCCTGGGGAAACACTTTCAGTTCACAAAAAAATGAAATTATTTCTTTGTAAGCAGGGGTTTCACTACCAATTGAGCTCACTATGCTGTGGGAAATTCAACACTACAAGTCACACTCTTTCAAGCACACGATTCTATGCCTGGTACCAAGGTTACTGTAATCACCTCAGTTTCTCACAGGATTCTATACAATCATAACATATTCCGTTCTAACCCAGGGGTACTTCTATCACGACGAGGTGTTCTAAACAATAGGGATTAACACTTGGGCAAGATTTCGTTCATTCTTTGGATAACCAGAGTATGGTAACAGTTCCCCTATTCTAACAGAACTCACAACTGACCTTTATACAACATACATACTCATACGCACACTGACTTTTCTTAGAGAATATAGGTTCAAATATAGATAGAGGGAATTCAGGGAATTTCACACAGAGAGTGGAGGTTCACACACATTCTTCTGTCAAGTCCTTAACACGGATTTAACCCTACAGGTTCTTCATGCGCTCGCATCGCTGAATACAAAACAGAGTTTATAAAAATCACAGAGTCTTATCACCCTAGTTCTCACCACTGAATGTATAGTCAGACTCTCAACCACATTTTAGAGTCCTACTCATATATGTTAATTAAGGCATTTTCATGCAAGAACAATCCAATTAATGCACAGATAATGCTGGAATAGTTTCTTCACTTATACAGTGAAATTACTTACAGAATACTGGCCAGATCTTCACTCACTCGGCCCTTATGCATGCCTACTCTGCCTTCTAACCCTATGCAGTTCTATATAGTCTTTGCAGGTTTCCTTTGTGATGTCTCTATAAATAGACTCTCCCTCTGTTCTTCTCATGCTCCCTGTAAAGACCTGTTGTCTTCCCCTTTGCCTCTACTGTTGTCCTTTGTCTGTCTCTGCCTCTGCTGCCTCCTTTGCCATCAATGACAATATTTCGAAGAGTCTCCCCCTTTGGCATTAATGGCAGTACACTTCCTCTACTTTCCTGTTAGGACCCTTCCTTCTATTGCTTGCTCTTCCTCCCCCTTTGACATCAATGGCAAGGGGTTGCTCAATTTTTTTTCAGTGTGCTTTGAACTCTTGCCCATGTTGTACTGATCTTGAGGACCTGTTTCATGCTTTCTTTGCTAGCTGATCTCCCCCTGAAACTGTGCTTTCTTTTCATATCAGAGAGTAGCATCTATAGATATTACCCCTAGTCTATCTCTCAAATATTCAAATGGTTCTCTAGCAAGATGTTTGGTAAATATATTTGTTGTTTGTTCTTTTGTTGGCACATACTCCAACTTTACTACCTTCTAAGCCAGTTGTTCTCAGAGAAAATGATACTTGATTGGGATATGTTTAGTTTTTGAATGAAGCATACGATTTTTTGATATGCTTATAACACTTGTATTATCACATTTGATTGAGATAGGTTCATCAATTCTTACCTTCTGTCTTGGAGGGTTTGCTTCATCCACATGACTTGTGTACAACATGTTGTTGTTGCTATGTATTTTGCTTCTGCTGTAGATGCCACCAGACTTTATCCTAGATAGAATGCACCTCCACTTGTGCTTTTCCTATCATCCACACAGCTGGCCCAATCTGCATCTGTGTATGTTGTCAAAGTGAAGCTTTTGCCTTTTGGATACCAAAGTCCATACTGTGCAGTTCCTTGTAGATATCTGAATATTATTTTGACTTCTAGAAGGTGATTTTGTTTAGGTGCTGATTGATATCTAGCCATAAGTCCTATTGCTAGAATGATGTCTGGTCTTGATGCTGTCAGGTACAATAGACTTCCTATCATGGATCTGTAGAGTCTTTGATCTATATCAGTACATCCATCATCAGCACACAGGTTTGCAGTCTTCCATTTTGAAATTTTTCAACATTTATTTTAAGTATTTTTCCTATGATATAAATGTACCTATGTTCTTTTGCTGAATTTGAAGTCCTAAATAGAACTAAGCTCTCCAATCAGATACATCTCAAAATCTGATTTCATCTCCTCAGCAAACCCTTTTGCTAGGTCATCTCTATTGCTTCCAAACATAATGTCATCAACATATACTTCAACAATCAGGAGTTCATTTTCATGGGATTTTATGTATAGATTGTTGTCTACTCCTCCTCTCTTAAAGCCTTGGTTTTGCAAGTATTTATCTAGCCTTGAGTACCAAGCACGAGGAGCTTGTTTTAGTCCATATAGAGCCTTCTTTAGTCTGCATACATAGTCTTCTTTGTCTATTAATGAGAAGCCTTATGGTTGTTCCATGTAGACTTCTTCTTCTAGATCTACATTCAGAAATACAGATTTCACATCCATTTGATATACCTTGAAGTCTTGGTAGCATGCAAAGGCCAAAAACATTATGATAGCTTCCATTCTGGCTACAGGGGAAAATGTTTCCTCGTAATCAAGTCCTTTGATTTGTGAATATCCTTTGCAAACAAGTCTTTCTTTATTCCTGATTACCTGTCCTTGCTCATTCAGTTTATTTTTGAATACCCATTTTGAGCCTATGACATTTTTCTCAGTGGGTCTAGGGAATAATTCCCAGGTATTGTTCTTCTCAATTTGGTCCAATTCTTCATTCATAGCATTCACCCAATACTTGTACTTGTTGGCTTCTTCAAACTTCTTTGGCTCTATTTGTGATAACATGGCTATGTATACCTCTTCTGTCTGTTCAGTTAACTGCCTTCTTGTCTAGACCCCTACTATCTTCTCTCTAATGATCTGATCTTCTGGATGGTTCTTCTGAGTGTATCTTGAGGGGACTTTCGATCTCAATTCAACATCTTCTGTTGTCTTACTTGTTTCATCATCATCTTGGTTTTCTTCTTCATGGTTGTCTGATGGACTGCTGTAGTCTGTACCTCTTGTATTGTTTGGAAGTTCTTCATCAAATCTCACATCAATGCTTTCTACTATTTTTCGAAGAGTCTTGTTGTAGCACCTGTACCCTTTAATTTTGTATGCATATCCTAGAAATATCCCTTCGTCTACTTTTGCATCAAATTTCCCAATATTTTCATCATTATTCTTTATATAACACTTGCTTCCAAAGATTCTAAAGTGCTTGATTGAAGCTGGTTTACCATGCCATAGTTCATAGGGAGTCTTGTCACTTCTTGGCCTTAAATGGGATTTTTTTATAATATGCACGGCTATGTGTACTACTTCTGCCTAGAAGGTTTGAGGAATATTACTCTCTTGCATCATGGCTCTGGCTATTTTCTATATAGACCTGTTTTGTCTCTCTGCTACTCCATTTTGCTGAGGTGTCCTTGCAATAGTAATTTTTTGCTTTATCCCATGTTCATTGCATAGGTATGCAAAGTCATAATCTATGAATTCACCTACTATGTCTAATCGGATGCATTTTAGCTTGCATCCTGTTTGATTTTCTGCTAATGCTTTGAATATCTTAAATTTATCCAGTGCTTCCGATTTATTTTTGAGAAATGCAACCCATGTCATTATGGAGAAATCATCTATTATCAACATGAAGTAGGATTCTCCACTTGGTGTTTTAGTTCTTTTAGGTCCACACAGGTCCATGTGCACAAGCTGGAGTGGTCTTCTTGTTGATAACTCATCTTTGGCCTTAAAGGATGTGCGGGTCTGTTTGCCCAATTGACAATATTTGCATATGGTATTAGAGGACCTTTTTATTTTTGGCATGTCTCTGATAGCTTTCTTCTTGCTCAGTCTGATGATATGATCGAAGCTAAGATGTCCCAATCTCCTATGCTATGACCATGACTACTCAAGCTTGCTAAGATGGCATGATTCATCTTCATCTTTCACTATGTAAACATTACTCTCTGTTCGAACACCTTTGAGCAGAGTCTTACCTGTGGTGCTTGATCTGACTTCACGGTCTTGTGCTCTGAAAAGAACTTCGCAGCCTTTATCACACATTGGACTGACACTTAGAAAATTTGCTTTCAACCCATCTACAAATAGTACATCTTAGGCCTTACCTCTGCCATGATCTAAGCTGACTGAGTCCTTTCCCTTGATTTTTCCTGATTTATCATTGCCAAAAGTAACATTACCAGTTTTATTTTCCTCCAAAGTTATAAATTTTCTTTTGTCTCCAGTCGTATGTTTTGAACAACCACTATCCAGATACCATTGGCTTTTCAGGTCTTGAGCAGTTAGAGCCAGGTCACACTTCTCCACCTTCTTTTTCCACTGGAAGCATCCTTTTGGTTGGTATCTTTTGTGAGATGATGAATCACATCCTCTCAGAGGACATTTGGAAGGCATATGTCCAATTTTATTTCATACACAACATTTGGTCATAATTTTTGCAGAATTGTGAGTATGAACAAAATTTCTTTGATTCATAAACCTCCTTAAGGTGTTGAACATCAATATTTGTCCATATTTTCTACACTCAATGATTTTATGGCCAAATTCCTTACAATAAAAACAGTAACCATAGAAACTATTTGCATAACTGATGTAAGGTTGTCTTCTCCATTTGTTTGCTTGAGATGGTCTCTTCACTGTTTGCATCTTTTGCTAGTTTCAATTACTCCTCTTTGCATGACAGTATGTAGCAATGTGTCCTAGCTTGTGGCAGACATAACAGGTGGAATTTTTCATAGGAGGGAAGAATCTCCCTTGATGGCTTCCAAATTTGACATACTCAGGGGTATATGAATATTTTTCTATTGTCTGAGTATTTCTTTCATTCTTTGTTATTAGAAGTTTCTTCTGGGTTCTGTCTCCCTCCTTCCATGTTTCTTCTTTTGTAGTGATTATTTGAGCTGCTTAATCATCCTTCTTTTATTTTACAAAAATAATCTCTTTGTCTTCTTTTTCTTTGCTTTTACTTGATTCTCCTTCATAACCTATTCCAGTTTTTATCATAGGAGATCTTTGAGCATCTAGAATTTCGTTCAACTTACCAGAGCTTGTTGTTTGAGAAGAATTTATAGCCACTTTTCTTTGAGAATTTTTTAATTTCTTCCTGAGACATATTACTTCTTCTTCCAACTTCTCTTGTTCCCGAGTTTTCTCCTTGATTTTCTTAAGTAACATGTCTTCTATCCTCTTGGCTTCTTCAAGCTCTATCTTTAGTTGCATGAGAACTTCTGAATTCTATTCTTCTTGTACATACTTGAGGGGAATGTCCTTTTGTTTTCTTCACTTCAGTTTGAGTCTATCAATCTCCTCCAAGGAACTTCTTAGCTCCCCCTCAAGGTCGACTTCACCTTCTTCTTCTTCATCTTCTAGCAGGAGTCCTTCAAGTTCTTCTATGGCCATCAATAAAAATTCAGAGGTTCCCTCTTCACTTGAGGGTTCATCTGAGTCTTTAGATGTACTGCTGTCTTGTTGAGCATTGAAGGATTTTATACTAAATTTCTTTCCTTTCTGCCAGTTATTTGATGTATTTTTCCCTGATTCTTGACCTTGATTCCTTACTTTCTTGTGAGGACACTTAGCAGCATAGTGTCCAACTCTTCCACAGTTAAAGCATTTGAAAGGAAGTTTACCTTTGTATTTACCTGAGCCTCTATCTAGTTTCTTGACAAATTTAGCCTCTTCTTCATAAGAGGAAGAACATGTATCTTCCTTTTATTCTTTCTTATTTTCTGTTTTAAAAGCTACCTCCCTCGTACTTGGCCTCTTCTATGGGAGTCTCATCTCATAGGCTGTTAGATTTCGAAGTAACTGGTTCATAGTCAAGGTCTCCCAATCAGCTGTTTCTTCTATTGCAGACACCTTAGGATTAAACCTAGATGGAAGAGATATTAGAATATTTTGCACAGTTATACTTTCTGGTATGGTTTCTCCAAGATCTTTCATATTGTTAATAATTTCTGCAACTCTTAAGAAGAAGTTACCAACATCTTCATCATCATTCATTTTTAAATTTTCAAAACTAGGCTCTATATACGTGAAGTTTGGTAGTATTTACCTTTTTATTTCTCTCATGGATATTCTCTAGAGTGTCCCACATATCTTTGGCAGTCTTACTGTGCATTATTTTGATAAATTCAGCCTCGCAAAGTCCACTTAAGATTGCATTCATGGCCTTTGCATTTGCTACAAATTCTTGTTTAGCTTCTCTTTCTGGGTCAGTTGCCTTTGGGGCATATCCAAATTATACAGTAGCCCATACCTTTATTCCTAGAGACATTATGTATGCTGTCATTCTGATTTTCCAGAAGGCATAATTAGCACCAGTGAAGAAAGGGGATTTATTGGTTGAGCTTCCTTCTTCACTAGCCATCCTGGGGGCCTATGATCTCCTTTCAGTGGTTAAAATGGTACAAAAGAAGCTTGGCTCTGATACCAATTGTTAGATTAGTTAAGGGCGAGGGTGAATTAGTTTAATACATACATGAGCTTTTTAAATTTTTCATCAACTTATTTACAACCTACGTTTATAACCAACCTTAGTATATGAACAGTCTTAATATGTTGCAGCAAGTATTAAATTAATGTGACATCAACCTTATTATGAGAGTAGCAAACATTAAGAATATTTGGTAAATAATCTCAGTACACAAGCAACACAGATAGAGACAGTAGATATAAGTGGAAATCCATAAAGGGAGAAAACCACATCTTATTATTGTTGTGATGTAAAGGCAAGCTCCTACTCCTTCTCACCACTGTTTTTCTGTAGGCACCAACCTACAGGAGGCTCCAACCTCAGTCAGCTACAACTGACAGCTATCAAGCTTCAACTTGATAGGGAAGCTCCAACTTCCTCAATTTATCAGAAGAAATGTTTGCTCATTTACCTCAGATATTAGCTCTGTTCTGTAGCATCTCCTTCTACTTCTCTCTTCCTTATCTTCTCTGCCTCAATCTTCTGTACTCTGCATTCTCTATACTTACTCTCTCTCATCACACTATGCATATCAAGTTGATATTATATATAGAGTTCATCACATGATTGTTTGTATTCCACAAGGAATTTGGAGTGAATAGCCATGAATCTTTGGCTTCTGCCTTCTCATTCCTTTTCCCAACTCATTTAAAAAAGTATAACAATATGTACAAATTTCAATGTTATAGTGGGATTTTTCTTTTCCTTGAGATACTTTCCTTTGCATCACAAGCAATATAAAAAAATTAAAACATTTACATTTTCAGTTACAGTCTATAAACTTCACTAAGCCCTTGTCTTGCTGGTATTTTCCTTTCTGTTACTATCATGCAACTGTCCTGCATACCTCTGTTTACTGCAACTATGAGCACCTGTGCATGTACACCTATTCACTGCAAATTTAAATCCCTTCGTTTCATACCTCTTCAATTCTGCAGTCTCTGTTTACCTCTGTACATATTCTCCAAGCTCACTGTAGTTGTGTATCTGCTATATATGCCTGTTTTATAAGTTTAGCTCACCAATAAGTCTCAAAGTCTGATGCATCAATTAATCATTCAAAAAGGGTCCACAATCTGTCTAACTTGGGCAATCTCTGTTCATTGTGGAGGTTCTACTTCTCGGCTTCAACCCTTTAATAACCTCCATATAGGCGCTCATACGAAGATTCGTTAATATAAACTTTGACTTTGGTTGATAAAAAATCAAAATACTGTGCTCACTTCTTTAACATTAAAACTTTTCAATAGCCGACGAATGCATAACGCATATGTATACCTCTCCTTTTTATTCCTTTAACCCACGCATAGTAGTCATATACAGTGCATATGTTTAAGTTATATTGTTGGCGCCTTATTACTACATCCCCACTCTATTAAATAATGTGTGAACTATAATAGTTCCAAAACTTAAACATCTATTTTAATCCCCAGATAACCATATAACTCGTTACACATAAAATTCTGGCCCACAACATATATCAAAGCCTTTGAATCGATATCCGAAGTTTTATAATATCAATATCCATAGTATAATATGGCCCCCACTCGAATGTTAAGAATCTTTATAAAAGCCTTTGATTTTCGCTTTCACTAAAATTTATAATTAAAATAAAAAATTTGTACCAAAACCCATTTTGTAACTTGTTAAACTCATCGTGTAATGAATATGGCGTAACCTCCAAGATATGAACCCCGCCAACACTTCATATTACATTTATCATCAATGTATGACATTACGTCATATATTACAGTTTTGATTCAAGCCACAGATTATTAAAACTTCATATCATCACATCAGTTGTTATAACATTAATATACGCCTCGACTAAGGTTTAAAACCCAAACAATAACCTATGTAATTGCCTCGGGCCCACAGCTTAACACATATATGTTGTCGATCACAGCAGTTCATTTCCCATTCACATCCAATGGCGCATGTCTTATCGTGCTCCCACCCTCCGATCCTACGGCAATCGCACGATTAAACGATATGAAATTTAACTCTCAGAAGACATGCGATGAACTGGGGCCCAGCCTCTTAACACACCCCTATGAGCATCACCTGATGCAATGAGTGCTAAGTGGACTATTCAAAAATCATGAGAAATTAGTCAGTTACGACTATCTCTCATGGAAATGGTCATAGATGAATGACTAAATTAATGCAGTTGAATCCAAAAAATGATATCTAATATTTTGAGTGTGATTTTCGTTCGATGAACCCGCCTCCAGATTAGACAGCGCACGGCTATATCACATTCATTTCACCGTCGACAGTTAGCGTGCGATAGGCACGCAATCTACCCCGTCGACGTGGCCAATTTCCACTAGATCGCGTTGGTTTGGAGTGGTTTCACTTCTATACAAAGGCGGTGAGATATGGGTGGGTTTGGTTTCACAAACCCACTCCAGATTGTGAGTAGCGTTTGACCGAGGTACCACCAGGGTTAACACAAATCTTGTTATTCGTCTCGATGGGTTCACTCTAGGTTCGAATCTTGGGACAATACTTTCAGTTCACAAAAAAACAAACCTATTTCTTTGTAAGCGAGGATTTCACTACGAGTTGAGCTCACTGTGTTGTGGGAAATTCAACACTATAGGTCACACTCTTTCAAGCACACGATTCTACGCCTGGTACCAAGGTTACTGTAATCACCTCGGTTTCTCACAGGATTCTATACAATCATAACATATTCCTTTCTAACCCAACAGGACTTCTATCACGACGAGGCGTTCTAAACAATAGGGATTAACTCTTAGGCAATATTTTTTTCATTCTTTGGATAACCAGAGTATGGTAACAGTTCCCCTATTCTAACAGAACTCACAACTGACCTTTATACAACATACATGCTCATACGCACACCGACTTTTCTCAAAGAATATAGGTTTGAATATAGACAGAGGGAATTTAGGGAATTTCACACAGAGAGTGGAGGTTCACACACATTCATCTGTCAAGTCCTTAACATCGATTTAACCATACAATTTCTTCATGTGCTCGCATCATTGAATACACAATAGACTTTATAAAAATCACAGAGTCTTATCACCCTAGTTCTCACTACTGAATGTACAGTCAGACTCTCAACCACATTTTAGAGTCCTACTCATATATGTTAATTAAGGGATTTTCACGCAAGAACAATCCAACGAATGCACAGATAATGTTGGAATAGTTTCTTCATTTATACAGTGAAGTTACTTACAGAATACTGGCCGGATCTTCGCTCACTTGGCCCTTCTGCACCACTACTCTACCTTCTAACCCTATGTAGTTCTATATAGTCTTTGCAGGTCTCCTTTGCATTGTCTCTGTAAATAGACTCTCCCTTTGTTCTTCTCATGCTCCCTGTAAAGACCTGTTGTCTTCCCCTTTGCCTCTACTGCTATCCTTTGTCTGTCTCTACCTCTGCTGCCTCCTTTGCCATCAATGGAAATATTTCCAATAGTAACAACATGGCTATGAACCATTCCTTATGTTGTTGGTCATCATACTGAAACCCACCTTCTCTGATCACCTTCTTCAGCTGCTGATCGGCTTCCCAAACTAATTCAGAGGTCCCTTCTGAAAATTATTTTAAGTCAACCACTATCTGCGAGTAGGCTTTAGGCTTTTTAAACTGTTGTTTCAATGCATCCTTAAGATATTTTATCATTGGATTCGTATGCTGGCCTAGATATCCCATGAACCAATCTAGGGCCCTTCCATTGAAAGCGAGGGACAGCTGCACCTGCTTCACAGTGTTACTAACCACATTTTTTGCAATACATACTGATTTTTCTACAAACCAAAACCATTCCATGTCCTCATCTCCTATGCCCTTCAAGGTAGGAAACTTCATGTGCATAGCCATATCTGCTTCTGGTGGTGGTGGTGGAGGTGGAGGTGAAGGTGTAGGTGAGTTCTTACCCTTATAATGATTCGAAGGTGGCGTCGAAGGGGTTCTAGTTCCTACGTTCACAGCTGGATTTATCACAAGGTTGTAGACGGATCGGTCCCCTTCCTAATTAACCCTAAAGTACTTGCTGCTTTGAGTTGTGCTCTCACTCAGATTAGAGCTCATTCATTTAGTGTGACTGCATAGGATGCTCTTTTTGCACAACAAAATTTTTATTAATAAGGGCAGTGTCTTTAGGAATTTACCTCGGAATCCCTTGAAGAACCTCTGCTCCGCTTCTGAGTAGGACACAAACTGATCAACTATGAATTCTGTCACAAACCCTCCTATCACATTGTCTACCCAGTGATCAACCGTACGAGTGATGGTGTTATTAGTCTTTTCTAACTGTTAGATCAGCTCTGGGGTCCATTGCATAATCTGCTCATCTCTCCAACACTTCTGAAAATCAACAAGCCTTGCAAGCCACTCTTGTAGCTCAATCGAAATTGTCACAAATAAAATCTCGTAGCTCTCTAATAAAATATACTTATTTTTCCACTCTTCCACGGTCAACTTCGCACTGCGATTTTCTTTTATGGAAAATTTTTGAACTTGTTTTTCAAACCACTCGTCAATCTCTTTCTTCTTAGGTTTCCAATATAGCATTGCCATCACCTAGTATCTCTCTCAAAATGCTCTCAGTCCTAGCAACGAAACCATTTCTGGCTCGAGGGGTCTTGACCCAAGTTTGGAGGTTAAGGTTTGCCAACAAACCCCTATGCTACTGGCCCTTTCGGCAATGACCTACTTTCGCAGGCCATGGTCTCACCCGAAGTAGTATGGCTGGGTGCTGGAACTAGGTTTCTGCACCCTAAGAGGGATTAGGTAATGGAGAAAGTCTGCAATTATCAGATCTACACAACAAGAGGCTATTCACAGGGTTTTTAGTATATAACCATAATGAAGGTTATCAGATCTACTTAATATGCTCACATCCACGTGCGTATTGTCGGCTATGATCATAGAACTATATATTCGTAGAAATTAACAGAACACAAATATGCATACTGGAAACACAGACAGTTCGCACCTATTTAAACATATACTTTCATCCAAGTTCACATCAATCATAACATAACAAATCTAGATAACATCATATGTCCAAAAATACTTTCTCATATATATTACTACCAAAAATCCTCTTACATTCCTAGAATATTGTCTGCACACATAGCAGGACAGAGGATCTCTGCACACACAGCCAACAAGAGTCCTAACCTAAACAACCCAACCAAATATCTAACAATTTGTGCTTCGCATCAATCTCTATTCTTGCCTACCTAAGACTCAAAAATATCATCTATTTATATTGATTTAGCCTACGCATCCAATGGTCTGCAAACCGTGGTTTGTGGACTCTTGGTCTACCCTTGACCCATTACAATACATTCGGGGCTTTCACCCACCCCAAAACCCTTGCATTAGACTAAATATAACCAAAAATAAACAAAATGGACAAAAATCATAGCTGTTTAAGAGGCCCTATCCCAATACCTTGTATCCTCATAATGTGCTATCATTTACTCCGTAAAAATTAACCAAGTGAAAACTGGTATATGAGAAAAAATCCATCGATACCATACAAATTGATATAGTCCTAAATATAAATATGTAATGCATACCTTTTGAGTGTGTTTCAGATTATGGATATAAAATATTACTCCATATGTAGTATCCATGTTACTAGATCCTTGCCATCAAACTTCCTTAGATCGTATTTAGAGTGTGGTAGGTCTTCTTTCCTAAGTTAGATTCAATGGATTAATTATTAGCATTCCTTTTGTTCTCATCATGAGTTTCATCTAATATCTTTTCACCATTAGGAAACATTTCTTGTAGCAATTGTGTTAAACCTTCCTCCAAACCTTCCATGTATTTTTTCAAACCATTATTTAAATA
This sequence comes from Pinus albicaulis, assembly GCA_034641835.2. Taxonomy (NCBI): domain Eukaryota; kingdom Viridiplantae; phylum Streptophyta; class Pinopsida; order Pinales; family Pinaceae; genus Pinus; species Pinus albicaulis. The sequence goes on along the minus strand of CM076570.1, from coordinate 1,281,209,493 downwards.
TTCCATGTTGCCTTTAATTTTTTCTTCTATACCATCCATATTAGCTTCCATACAATTCTTCAAACCATATATCTTAGCTTCCATTTCATATTTGGTTACTCTTTGTAAGAGAGAAATTTTTTCCACTTGGTCTCATAATTTTGATATATCATGTTGCATTTCTTCCTCTTCTTCATGTGGCATAACATGTATTTTTGTTGCTTACTAGGAGTTTCCATATTCTTTCTTCTGATTATTTTGGAATAAAAAAATTATATCTATTCTTCACTATGCCCCTTGAATCACTTCAAACTGGTTTTTTAAATAAAATTTATGCCAATTTAAAAACAATACACATTTTTCTACATTTGGAGCTCGATATTGAATATGATATATATCTGTAAATTTACATCTCCAAGTTCTAAAATTTCATGTTTTTCTTTGAGTCTCCTTTCTATCCCCACATTTAAAACTAATATTATATTATTCAATAAAGAGTTATGCCCAATCTCTCATGATGATCTCAATATATACTAGTTCTGTAGAGAGAACTTGTACGAAATTCCATGTGTCATTTTTTCTACCTTAAGATCTGAAGATGGAATTTCGTACAAGTTCTCTCCACCACTTCTTGAACCTAATAATCAGATGGAGCTCCCCTTCTTGATAGACATATTAAAAATATATATATCCTTTAAATATATTTTGAGGGTATGTGCACCAATTCTGTAACATTATGCCTGAATGTCCTGTAGCTCAACTGATACTCAAATAATTCCAAATGTGCTGGAATTATTGGTTACTGTCTTCCCAATTATAATTTTTGTAGCCCAATGCACCTTCCAACATTGAAATATTACGTTGGATCTAGACCACAATTGTAAACCCAAAAAGAACTCAAAACTCAAAAAATTATACATGAAATAAAAACCAGAGATTGTGAAAAAAAGGGAAAGATAAGATCTCCTACCTCAAACTAACTGTACTTGAAATGGTCCACCGGATTGGCCGCAAACAACTATTGAAGTTTAAGGAAAAAATAAACTCACATCTCACTCTCCAAGAGGTAAAATGAAAATGGTAAAAATGAAATTACATTTCACCCATTTAAGGATATTTTTTATTATTCTTTATTATATTTTATTATAAAATTGACCTAATTTTACCCAATTTCACCATCATGACATATATTTATAATATTCCATGATGTTCTAGGTAGGCTAATAGTTGTTTAAATGTTTTAATGACATTTTTATGTTGTAAAAACTCATTTTATAGTGGAGTATACTATTATCACTTTTTTAGGCTCTATAAACTTACGAAAAAATGAACCTTATGGAGCCCTCCTTCAGCTCTTTTCAAACTCCCTTAACATGAGAATATTTGTTGAGCATTTGTATTTTTGAACACGTTAAAATAAGTGAAAATAAATCTTCCTAATATAAGTTTAACTCTTTTCGAGACTAGGAAAAACTATATACGAAAAAGGAATACATTCGTCAAACATGGATAAAATGCTCTCTTAAGTATCGTTTTCTACCTTTTCGAACTCAAGTGGCAATTTTAAGAAAAGGAACCTTTAAATTTTTCTTTTTTTTTCTCTCTTTTTCAAAATATCTAAACGTGAAATTTATGTCGAGTTACACATTCACTGGCATCGTAAAAGCATTAAACATCGATAAGCTCATTGAACATGAAAGGCCCGAATAACTCCTTCTCACTCTTTGTTAAAAATACATAGAGGTATTCATTAGAAGGAAGAACTTACAAATCAAGCATATCTTATCGTCCTCAAGTTTGTCAAAATTAAACAGGTACTAACCGGAAATGTTTGGGGAAATTTTTAATTTAGGATACTTTAAACTATTAATGGTAGTGATTCCCTCTTCAAGATGACACTCTTTCACATCATCTCCTTGATTTTTGGGTTGGGAAATATGTTTTCCTCTTTGGTTCATCACACCATATCAAAACCCTCCATATTCAGTTTCGGGTCAATTCTTCCAACTCCATAAAGTGTTGTCAATATGTTCAAAAGAAGTCCTTTGGTCGCTACATTTTGTAATTCTTTTAAGACTTCATTCAGGTCTCTCGTTCTTGAACTATCTTTACATCAGTATCTTTTCATCTCAAATTTTTATACCCATTTCATCTTGTTGATGGGGGGTATATAAATTCCCTCCTACGATAGGTCACATCCTGTCAACATCAACACATTCTCTAGGATGTTGGCTTAGAAACTCTATTTAATACCCTGGAGCTTGCATACATCAATCGCAATTTTCCTTGACCTCAATGATAGGTCTTCATCATTGGCCTTCGACAGGAAGATTCTGTATGGTGTTCAACCTCAGCTCATAAAATTCACACCCCATAGATTATACTATAGTACCTTGAGATCCATTAACGCCATCGGTGGTTTGTTTTGTGTCTATTAACAAACTACATCATTCGCCAATAATCAAATGGTGTCTACAATGTTCGAATTCAACTCATTAATTCACATGGTTATACTCACATATTGTGATTGAGTGAATGATATAGAAGACCCTCAGTCTAGTTTCATCATTTCGTGCTGTAATTTCAAAATTTATACAAGACTACAAAATATAATGGTTATGATCATACAAACAGACATCCAAGTATGGGTCTACACATTTTCATCAGTGGAAGAGACTTCTTAATAATTATACATGTAATATTAGGTTATGTGTTAAGCATTGGTGTGCCTCCCTCAACAATGATATCAAGATGAAAATGTATTATGACAAATGATGATATCAACTAGTTTTTCTTGATCCATATTTCTCACAAACTAAGTCACTTCAGTCATTCGCTACTACTTCTAACTTTTCACTTTAGGGGGGAATTTGCTGGAAGCCATTTTTTCACATCATCCTGGAAGGCATGTAGACTAGATAAATAAATAAAAATAAAAAATTTGTCATCATCCCTTGGCAAAGCCTTAAGCATGATGTTATGAAACTAGCTCCAAAAATAGAAGAAAAGAGAGACGAACGCCTTAGAAATAAGCCACTTCGAGGGAGAAACCTCCTTTACATTACATAAATGAACAATTCTTGGATCATACAAATGAAAAAACCTCTTTCTGTATATAGGAGTCCATGGGGTCACAATATAAGCCTATCCCACCTAACAATAGTAATGTAAAGGCACAATGATAACAATATTGGGGTTACAACGGTACAACAATAAGAATAAGGGGGCTGCACTAACAACAATAAGGGACTACACTACTAATATAGGGACCTAACATGCCCCTCTCCTTCAAAAAAGTGTTGTCCTCAACACTTGAGTAGCTCTGGGTGCTTTTGTATAAAATTCTCATCTTTGCATGTAGAATATTTAGTGGGTAAGTTCTTCCACTTGATGAGATACTCTGAAATTGATCGATTTCATAGCTGTCGAGTTCTTTTTTCCATGACTGCTTCAAGTTCCAATATGATTTTTTCTTCCTCATCAATTTCTACCAATATTTTCTGAACTAGAAGTTTTTCACCTATAAGCTTCTTTAAGCATAAAACATGGAAAACCAGATTCACTCGCGAAGAAGTAGGAAACTCTAATTGGTATGCCATAGTACCAATATTTTGCAACACCTTGTAAGGACCATAGTACTTTGGTGATAATTTATTATCCTTATTAGCTTGCTTGAGTGACATTTGTTTGTATGGTTGTAGCCATAAAAATACCTAGTCTCCTACATAAAAACTTCTCTCGCTGTGATGTTGATATGCATGTTGTTTCATTCGATTTTGTGCCAAATTTAGATTATCATCTAAGAGTTGGAGAACTTCTTGTTGACGCTTGATGTGATCTTCCACTACTTGACCTTATAATTTTCTCTTAAAAATGAGGTGATGGATTGTGGATGATATCCATAAAGTGCCATAAATGGGGTCATTTTTGTTGCAGTATGGAAGGAAGCATTATACCACCGTTAAGCGATAGGTAACCACTTGACCCATTGTGTTTGTTTAACAGATACAAATCAACAAAGATGTCCTTCGAAACATATATTCACTATCTCAGTTTGACCATGGGATTGAGGATGATAAGATGAGCTATGAGCTAGTTGAGTAGCCAAACGAGAAAATAATTCCATCCAAAAAATTATAGTAAAAATGGGATCTCTGTTGCTTACAATAATCTTTGGGTATCCATGTATCTTTTTAATTGTTTCAATAAATGTAGTAGCAACTGTACTTTAAATGGATGAGATAATTCACAAAAGTGTGCATACTTGGTATGTATATCAACTGCCACCATGATGACACTCTTTCCTTTGGACTTAGCTAAACCTTTGATAAAATCAATTGAAATATCCTTCCAACATTGACTTAGAATGGATAAATTTTGTAGAAGACCTCGGGTCTTAATTGTCTCAACTTTATTTTGCTGGAAAACCAAACATTTCACCACAATATGTTGATTATCAAATTTAAGGCCATCTCAAAAAATATATTTCTTCACCCTATGGTAATTTTTTAAAAATCTTGAGTGTCCTCCTAAAGGATAAGTGTGCAATTCCAAAAGAAACTTTTGTTTTAGTTGTGAATTCTTACAAAGATATAAGTGATATTTGTACCATAAGGAATCAGTTTTCCAACTAAATGTATCATATGTACTAGGATCTTGCTGCAACTTTTGAATCAGTGTCCACACTTCTTCGTCCTTCTTCCATTCATCCCTTGCTTCGCTTATCCAATCCGGTTGGATAATAGAAATAGCACAAAGAAATGCTTCCACCTCTTCATTATTTCTTGAGAGTGCATCTGCAACAACATATAGCTCCCCTTTTTCTAGATTATTTCAAATTCATAACCCAAAATCTTTGTGACCCATTTTTGTTGCTCTTCTAAAGATAGTCTTTGTTCCAAAAAGTGTTTAAGGTTATCGTGATCAGTTTTTACCTTGAAGTGTCTTCCAATTTGGTAAGCTCACCATTTATTTAGTGCATGTAGTATTTCTAACATTTCCTTCTCATAAATATATTTCTGTAAATAATTTCATTTGATTGGATGACTTTCAAAAGTAACGGGTCTTCCTTCTTCCATGAAAAAAACCCCAATTCCATTTCCTGAGGCATCACATTCCACAATAAAGGTTTTTGTGAAGTCTGGCATAGCTAAGACCGGTGCTAGGCACATTGCATATTTAATATGTTCAAAGGCCTTAGTTAATTCAAGAGTCCATGAAAATTCTTCTTTCTTCAATAATGTTGTTAGAGGTGCTCCTATTCTCCCATAATTCTTAACAAAATTGTGATAATACCCTGTTAACCCAAGAAATCCTCACAACTGCTTTATGGTTGTGGGGACTTTCCATTCCTTAATGGCTTTAATTTTGTTAGGGTCGACCTTAACACCCTCTTGAGATAAAATACGACCCAGATGGATCTACACATTGTCATCAGTGGAAGAGACTTCTCAATCATTTATGCAATATTAGGTTATGTTTTGAGCATCGGTGCACCTCCCTCAAAAATGATATTATGATGAAAATTTGTTATGAAAAATGATGATATCAACTAGTTTTTCTTGATCTAGATTTGTCAGAAGCTAAGGCACTTCAGTCATTCTCTACTACTTATAACTTTTCACTTTGGGGGGGAATTTGTTAGAAGCCATTTTTTCACATCATCCTAGAAGGCATGCAGACGAGATCAATAAATATCAATAAGCATGTTGTCATCATCCCTTTGCAAATCCTTAAGCATGATGTTATGAAACTAGCTCCAAAAAGAGAAAAAAAGAGATATCAATGCCTTAGGAATAAGCCACTTCGAGGGGGAAACCTCCTTTACATTACATAAATGAAAAATTATTGGATTATAAAAATGAAAAAACCTCCTTCTATATATAGGAGTCCATGGGTTCACAATATAATCCTAGCCGACCTAACAATAATAATGTAAGGGCACAATAATAACAATATTGAGGTTATAGGGGTACAAAAATAACAATAAGGGGGCTGCAGTAACAATAACAAGGGACTATACTAGTAATATAGGGACCTAACATGCCCCTCTCCTTCAAAAAAGTGTTTTATTGAATGCTTGAGTAGCTATGGGTGTTTCTAGATAAAATTCTCATCCTCCCATGTAGAATCTTCAGTGGGTAAGTTCTTCCACTTGATGAGATATTCTAAAATTGATCGATTTCATAGTTGTCGAGTTATTTTTTCCATGACTTCTTCAGGTTCTAATAATATTTTTCATTAAATATATGGTCATACTCAATTTTTATTTCTCTAGGAGTAGTTCCAGTGTGCATCCTATTCTTTTGAAATTCTTTTTCTTTTTCTTCCTCCTCTTCACAATCTATGTAAAATAATTTCTTATCAGCACACTTATGACCTTAAGTGTATTTTCTATTACAACTTTAACACATATATTTTTTCCTTTTTCCTCCAACTTTTTTGGGGTAAACCTTGTAGGATGTGGAAGGCTAGGGGTATAAACACATCCACCTTTGTAGTTGTGGGTGGCAAACTTCCTTGTTGCCATAATTTTGATTTCAACTTTTCTTCGTACCCTGAATTCCTTCTCTAATGAATAAGGTTCCCAAATGAGAACCTCATGTTGGATTTTATCCTTTAAATCCCTTATGAAGAAACCAATTTTATGCTCTGATGGAATATCATTTACCTTAATATTCAATTTTTTGATGTCCTCAGTTTTCTCCGCCATTGAACCCTTCGGTTTGAGTATTATCAATTGGATAAAGAAGGTGTTTCTCGTTGTATCCTTATAATGTGCTATCATTTACTCCATAAAAATTGACCAAGTGAAAACTGGTATACGAGAAAAAATTCATCGATACCATACAAATTGATATAGTCCTCAATATAAATGTGTAATGCATACCTTTTGCGTGTGTTTCAAATTATGGATATAAAAATATTGCTCCATATGAAGTATCCATGTTACTAGATCCTTGCCATCAAACTTCCTTATATCTATATTTAGATTATGGTTGGTCTTCATTCCTAAGTCAATGTATTAATTATTAACATTCCTTTTGTTCTCATCATGAGTTTAATCTAATAGCTTTTCACCATTAGGAAACATTTCTTGTAGCAACTATGTTAAACCTTCCTTCAAACTTTCCATGTATTTTTTCAAACCATTTTTTAAATATTCCATGTTTCCTTTAATTTTTTCTTCTATACGATCCATATTAGCTTCCATACAATTCTTCAAACCATCTATCTTAGCTTCCAATTCATATTTGGTTACTCTTTGTGAGAGAGAAATTTTTTCTACTTGGTCTCATAATTTTGATATATCATGTTGCATTTCTTCCTCTTCTTCATGTGGCATAACATGAATGTTTTGTTGCTTACTAAAAGTTTCCATATTATTTCTTCAAGTTATTTTGGAATCAAACAATTATAGTTATTCTTCACTATGCCCCTTGAATCATTTCAAACTGGTGTTCTAAATAAAATATATGCCAATTTAAAAACAATACACACATTTTTCTAGATTTGAAGGAGCTCGTTATTGAATATTTTATATATCTGTAAATTTACATCTCCAAGTTCTAAAATTTCATGTTGTGGAAGCCCTTCGAGTATCCTTTCTAACCTCACATGTAAAACTAATATTTTATTCTTAAATAAAGGGTTATACCCAATCTCTCACAATGACCTTGTTATAGACTAGTTCAGTAGAGAGAACTTGTACGGAATTACACGTGTAATTTTTTCTACCTTAAGATCTAAAAATGATACATGACAAACTAAATTTTGTTCTATTTTAGTGACATTTTACAAAACTCAAATCTAATGCTCTGAGAGAAAGTTATGAGGATTTTCCCTAGGTCATATTTTTGAGATGGAATTATGGATCTTGCAAAAACCCAAACTCTCTTTGATTATATCTCCAAAAATATATAAAAAATTATATGAAATATGTACACAAATTTCACCATAATTTAAGCTCCACGTGGTCATAATTTCATATTTTGGTGCTTGATGGAAAATTTTTATAGAAAAAATTTCACTGTGACCTGTTTGAATAAGTGAAACCCTAGAATCCAATTCTTGTATACCAAACGTTATGCCACCAACTCATAAAATAGAATAAAATATGGATCAAAGACTTAAAACACATCCTCTGGGTAAACATCCTTTATATTATACAAATGAAGAATCCTTGGATGATACAAATGAAAATACCTCATTTGTATATATAAGAGTCTAAGGGGCCATAATAGAATGAGAGGCTACATAACAATAATTATGTAAGGGAACAAAAATAACAATATCCGGCTTCTATGGGGCACAATAATAAAAATAAAGGGGATACACTAACAATAACTATAAGGGGGCTACACTATTATTATAAGGACCTAACAACCATTGGAAGAAAACATGAGTGAAACTCATAGAGGATGGATTCACATGTCGAGACATGAGGTCTATGCATCGATTCATATCAGGAGCCTTGATAGTTGGAAACCTAAGAGAAATATGTTGAGGATGTAACAATAGAATCCTATCTAAGGTGAATGATACCAAGATGGAACCATACCAAAAGTTTTTCAGTTGTCCATCCATTTCTTTAGTGATTTGTTCCTTCATATTTTCTAATATCCTCTCACTCCAATTGAACAGAGTTGGTTCTATGCATTCTAATGCATAGTGAAATTATCTTATTAGCCACATGCAAAGAATCACTGCAATCTAATCTAGCTAGTCTATCTATAATAAAAATTATTGTTATGAGAGGAAATCTAACCACATCGTTGATCTCAATCTTCCCATCCTTTGTTGGCTAGGACCGTGGCCTCTAGTGTGCACTAATGTAGTTCTTAACATTCTCTCCACCCCTTCTTGAACCTGATAATGGGATGGAGCTCCCCTTATTGATAAAAATATAAAAAATATATATATCCTCTAAGTATATTTTGAGGGTATGTGCACCAGTTCTATAACATTGTGCCTGAATGTCCCATAGCTCAACTAATACTCAAAAAATTCCAAATGTGCTCGTATGCTAGGAATCCAAAATAAATTAACAAGCGTACAATTTCTCAAATATCTTATATTTTTTGGATCATTGTTAGCATCCATGTCTTGTGTCTTGTGTTCTTTCTCGCCAAACCAAAGCCATTTTGTCTTAGATGGATACCTAAACTACAACAAGAACAAATCTCATGCAAAAAATTTAGTGAGAGTGGCAAAAAAAAAAAATCAATTGCACCCAATGCACCTTACTCAAGGAATACAATGTTGCAATGCACCCTCATTTCTCTTAGAGGTTCCTTGAAGCCCTCTTCCCAGATATAATTTTCCTAGCCCAATGCACCTTCCAACATTGAAATATCACATTGGATCTAGACCGCATTTGTAAACCCCCAAAGAACTCAAAACTAAAAACATTATACATGAAATAAAAGCGAGAGACTGTGAAAAAAAAAGAGAAAGGTAAGATCTCCTACCTTGAACTAACTGTACTTGAAATGGTCCACCGGATTGGCTGCAAAATACTACTGAAGTTTAAGGGTAAAATAAACTCACATCTCACTCTCCAAGAGGTAAAATGAAAATGGTAAAAATGAAATTACATTTCACCCATTTAGGGTGATTTTTTATTATTTTTTATTATATTTTATTATAAAATTGAATTAATTTTATCTAATTTCACCATGATGACATATATTTGTAATCTTTTGGTGGTGTTGTAGGTAGGCTAATAGTTGTTTAAATGATTTAATGACAGTTTTAAGTTGAAACAACTCATTTTATAGTGGAGGATACTATTATCACTTTCTCAGTCTCTATAAACTTACGAAAAATGAACCTTAGGGAGTCCTCCTTCAGCTCTTTTCAAACTCCCTTAACATGAGAATATTTTTGAGTATTTGTCTTTTTTAACACATTAATGTAAATGAAAATAATTTTTCCTAATACAAGTTTAACTCTTTTCGAGACTAGGAAAAACTATATAAAAAAAAAGAATGCATTAGTCAAACATCGATAACATGCTCTCCTAAGTATCGTTTTCTACCTTTTCGAACTCGAGGGCCAATTTTAAGAAAAGTAACCTTTAAATTTTTCTTTTTTTCCTGTTTTTCAAAATATCTAAACATTAAAATTATGTCGAGTTACACATTCAGTGGCATCGTAAAAGCATCAAACATCGATAAGCTCATTGAACATGACATTCTCAAAAAACTCCTTCTCAGTCTTTGTTAAAACTACCTACAAGGATTTATTAGAAGGATGAACTTACAAATCAAGCATATGTTATCCTCCTCAAGTTTGTCAAAATTAAACAGGTACTAACCGGAAATGTTTGGGGAAATTGGTAAAATAGGATACTTTAAACTATTAATGGTAGTGAGTCCCTCTTGAAGATGACACTCTTTCACGTCATCTCCTTGATTTTTGGGTTGGGAAATATGTTTTCCTCCTTGGTTCATCACACCATATCAAAATCCTCCATATTTAGTTTTGGGTCAATTCTTCCAACTCCATAAAGTGTTTTTGATATGTTCAAGAGAATTCCTTTGGTTTTTACCTTTTGTAATACTTTTAAGCCTTCATTTAGGTTTGTCATTCCTGAACTATCTCTACATCAACATCTTTTCATCTCAAATATTTATACCCATTTCATATTTTTTATGGGGGGTATATAAATGCCCTTCTATGATAGGTCGCTTCCTGTCAACATCAACACATTCTGTAGGAAGTTGGCTTAGAGACTCTATTTAGTACCTTGGAGCTTGCATACATCAATCAAAATTTTCCTTCACCTCAATGATAGGTCTTCATCATTGGCCTTCGACTGGAAGATTCTGTATGGTGTTCAACCTCAGCTCATAAAATTCACACCCCATATATTATACTATAGTACCTTGAGACCCATTAACACCATCAATGATTTCTTTCGTGTCTATTAACGACTCACATAATTCACCAATAATCAAATGGTGTCTACCATGTTCAAATTCAGCTCATTAATTCACATGGTTATACTCATATATTGTGATCGAGTGAATTATATAGAAGACCCTCAACCTAGTTTCATCATTTCATGCTATAATTTCAAAATTTATACAAGACTACAAAATATAATGGTTATGATCATATAAACAGACATCCAAGTATGGGTCTACACATTTTTATCAGTGGAATATACTTCTTAATAATTATACATGTAATATTAAGTTATGTGTTCAGCATCGGTGTGCCTCCCTCAACAATTATATCATGATGAAAATTCATTATGAAAAATGATGATACCAGCTAGTTTTTCTTGATCCAGATTTGTCACAAGCTAAGGCACTTCAATCATTCACTACTACTTATAAATTTTCACTTTAGGGGGAAATTTGTTAGAAGACATTTTTTCACATCATCCTAGAAGGCATGCAGACTAGATCAATAAATATCAATAAAATTTTTGTCATCATCCCTTGGCAAAGCCTTAAGCACGATGTTATGGAACCAACTCCAAAAATAGAATCAAAGAGAGATCAATGCCTCATAAATAAACCACTTTGAGGGGGAAACCTCCTTTACATTAGATAAATGAAAAAATATTGGATTATGCAAATGAAAAAAATTCCTTCTATATATAGGAGTCCATGGGGTCACAATAAAATCCTAGCCGACCTAACAATAATAATGTAAGGGCACAATAATAACAATATTGGGGTTACCAGGGTACAAAAATAACAATAAGCGGGCTGCATTAACAAAAATAAGGGACTACACTAGTAATATAGGGTCCTAACATGCCCCTTTCCTTCAAAAAGGTGTTTTCCTCAATGCTTGAGTAGCTCTGGGTGCTTCTATATAAAATTCTCATCCTCCCTTGTAGAATTTGTTAGGGTCCTGTGATTTGGCATATTGGTAGACCAAATGACAGGGTAACATGAAACTAGTCCTTGGAGTCCTAGGACCTAGCCTTCCTGGACTCAGAGAGGGATCTCTCTATTATATGCAAAGGATGTGTTCTTGTTTTCTTTTAGATGGTTGATTTTAGGCTAGTTTTTAAGTGTAGGTTTTGTTGATTGTTTTGGTTGGGTAAGATGAACGGGTAGAATAGGTGGAGTGAGAGATCTTTAAACCATTGGGCTATGGAGTCAATGAAAGTCATGAATATCTAAATAATGGATCAGAGTGCATTACAGGGAAAATATAGCAAGGTTAATGGATCCTTAAGGTAATGTGTGAAGTGGGGTGGACATCAATTTGGGGAAAAACAAGGTAGGGCAAAGGGCAACGAAGTATCTTTTGTCATTTACATATAAACAGGAAGGTTTTAAATATGATAATCAAAAGATACTAATCATGAGATAAGGCAAACCATCTACTCAATTACAATACTTAAACAAATAAATATCCAAGATAAACATTCTAGTGAAATAAAGAAAGTAAAAAAATCTTATCTTGCTTTAGTAATTTCACCATCAAAATTGGAAAACATATAAGATGATACAATGACTTTAATCAATCAAAGAGGGAACTCCTAAACATTTTTTATCAAGCTACAAATAACTTTGAGGCAAACTGATAGCCATGGACAAAGGGCATGATTAGAACAAGACCTTTTTGACTTAACCTAGCAAGAAGTACTTCAAAGAAAGCGTTCAAGAGAGAGTTTAGATAGCATCAAATAAGCAGGGCTTTCCATGAATCATATTTTTAAACTAGAATATTAATCCATAGATGAAACAAACAAGCATAAAGAGGCTTAAGGAGCAGCTAAGAATTCCTGAAACACACCCAGCAGAAGAGAACATTAAGGCAACATAAGGTAGGAGGACTAAGTTGCTTCATAGAGCATTTCAGAACCTGTACTTTTATGTTCTACTACAAAAAAGAAGGATGAAAGATAATTATAACAAGAAAACATGAAAAAATTAAGAATACATCACCATTAATCAAGCTAAGGAATCCTGCAAACAAGCTTCTCCATCATCAATCCAGGCAAGGCATTCATAGACTTCACAACACCAATTTTTTCTCCAAGCTCATAAAAACCATGTATTGCTCTCAAAGCTCATCAAATGCCAACATTTATAGTGAAGCGCTCATGCTCTATTTAACTTAGAAAAGGAGGGAAAAAACCCTATATAGGGTTGGAAAAAGTCAAAATCACCCATAAATGGCATTTATGCCTAAGAGACCATGCAAGGCCCAAGGCACAAAATATCTCATAAAATAAATGCTAAAATAACTTCTTGCACCTAATTCTAGAGTGGTTTGCTTCAAAAAAAACTTAAAAATGAATTTGCAATAAATGAGTGTGTTTTTTTTACTTTTGGTCCAAAACACACTAAACAGTCCATTTGCGCAGCGCCAGGCATAAAATAGTTGTAGAAAGGTGAAAAAAGAGGGGTTTTTGACCTTTTGAGGGGTCAAGCCTACTCCAAATAATCTAAAATTTGGTGAGAATAATGTACTAGGTGTGATAAGTCCAAAAATTTCAATTTCTCCTCCCAAATATGCTCCATGTATTAGCGTAGTGCCAGTGGCACTGTGCTAATGACCCTTAAAAATCACAAAAAACAAAAATTACTAAACATTTGCTCAAAATTGGTGGAGACCTCCCTTAAGGGGTCTTAGACAATTGTTGAGAAGCATCAGACAAAACTCCAAGGCTGTCATGCTCTTTTTCCTCCTTTAGGGTTTGGGCCTCAAGGAGGGCTTCCCTTAGTTTGGCACAAACAAGCTTGTGTTTCTTTGCATAATACTTTGTCATCTTTCTTTGCAGTTCTAAGCCTTCATTTTCCTTCTTCAGCTTGGCCTCTAGGTGTATTTTTTCCCTCTCAATCCATGACTCCCGATCATGCTGAATTTCCATGGCATGGAGTTCAGTGAGGGAAATTTTCTCTGCTAGGGCTGATTTCTCTTCCCTTTGTTTTGCCAATGCTTTTCTTAGCCCCATGGTTTTTGGCCTCTTCCTAGGTTGTTCCTCTTCACCTTCTCTTTCTTCATATGGGCCCATGTATTCCTCTAGTTTGACTTGTTCTCTTTGGGCTTATTTTCAGGCTTTGAGTGCTCTAGCCTCATAGATGGCTTTCTGGGCACTCATTTTCTTCTTTTTCATTTGATAGAAGTGAATGGCATCCTTTGCACTCTCCAACTCAACCTCTAGGTCTTTTATTTGTGCATTGTTGTCTTGGAGGAGGGAGTTTGAAATTCTTTTTTCATTTTCTTCATCACTATCTATATGGATAAGTTCAAACTCCCTTTCTACTTCAGGATCCTCCTCTTCCACCTTTACCTACTGCTTACCCTTGTCCATATTTTCCATGCCATTCTCAAGCATTTGAGTTGATGCAGATGGCAAGGCCCCTTGCCTTTTGGAGGCAGAAAACACTTCCCTTGGCCCTCTGTGGTATGTGCATGTGAGAGGAGTGATGGTGGTTTTGGAAGTGTTTTCAACATGGCTATGACCCTTGGTGTTCTCATCAGCTCCTTCACCTTCACTATGATCCTCATCAGTCATCCCATGATCTATTTGATCACTGCTTCTTTTAATTTCAACACCATCATTCTCATTTCCTTTTTTACTGCCTTTTGCACTATAATCTTGGTCTTTGATTTGATGATCAACCTCTGCACTTTCCTTACGTTGGTTTTCTTCATCACTGGTTCCTTTTCCTCATCATCTCATGCACTGCTGTCATTTTCATTTTCACTAGGAGGCTGATTAGTGTCATGACTGTTGTCATGACTGTCATGACTATCTCCTTAGTTGTCATGTTTCTCACTGCTTGTCCTATCATTGTCATTCTCTTTGTCACTGTCCTCTTTTTCAAACTCTGTTTCTACCTCATCATTTTCCTATTTATCATTTTTTTCCATGGACCCTACCTCATCTACCTCTTCTTCATTCTTTGTTTCATTGCTAGTTTCTCCTCCTTCAAGGCTCATGTCGTTTTCACCTTCAATCTCTTCATTTCCTCCAATATTTTCTTCCATGGTGATAGAGTTTTGTTCACTGTCGTTTTTACTGTCAGCCTCCTCTTTTTCATCAATATCTTATTTTTCATCACTTTTTGCACCTATATTATCCTTTTCTTCACTTTGGGCTGACTCATTTTCATCACTATCATCACTGCCTCCCTCTAAATTGTCACTATTTTTGTCCTCACTATTGTTGTGCTTAGTTCCCTCTTCTTCACCATCATTTCCCGCTTCTTCATTAATTTTTGTCTCTGCCCCACTGATTTCATCACCTTCACCCTGATCTTCATGTGACTCTTCATTTCCACTTCCTGATTCACTTGATGCACCAAGAGAAGGAGAGGAAGGGATGTTTGCCCGTGGTGAGGGTACTTGTGTGAAAGAGGAAGGCAGATTTGGTTGATGAGGAAGTTTTGGGTTTGTAAAGGATTCATGGGTTATGAAAACATCCCAAGGTATACCTTGCTACTCCAAATAATGTAATGCCACCATTTTGATCAAGGAATGGTGGAACAAGCTATGCATTTTTTGTGGGTAATTCCTCCTCCAGACAACAGAAGACATTTTCTCAATGCTCCTATAAAGATAGTAAGGTAAGTTTAGCACCTTAGCCCCTGTGAAATGCATGAGGAGTCTAACATGATAGGCATAGAGCCTGGAGTACCTCCCCTCACAAGTGAAGTATTTCATGATAACCAACATCAAGGATGCAAACCTATGTTTGAGCTGTGAGAAAGGGAAAAAAAAATTGTTGCCTCCTCAATACCTTGTACTGATAAATGGCCCTAAAATGTATTTGTCCAATTTTCCCTTTTTAAACCACTTTTCACCCATAGTTGGGATACCTGTGGCCTCAGAGATGACACCTGCTGAGATTTTAAAATCCACTCCTGCAAGGCTTGAGTGCTTTTTGTGTCAATTGAGAATGAGGAGCCTTGTAAGCTTAGGGTGGATGTTTACTTGTTTGATCCTCTCAAAAAATTGAAAACATATTGCATTCTAAAAACATGGCAGGATCCTAGGAGAGGAGGTAATGGCCACTGTGCTTTGAGGTTCCAATCTATTCACTTTTCCTTCCTTATGTTTTGGTCTTAATGGATTTTGACCTTTATCACTGCTACTGCTTTTCTCAGCTCCTGACATGGTGATTAGGGATGTTTTCTGACAAATTAGGGTTTGGTGAAGCAAGGTGAAGATGATGATCGAGACAAATTTTGAGAATGCGTGGTGTGGAGGCTAGGGTTATTAGGGTTTAGTTGCCTGGTAGCATTGGTAGGCCTTCTAAAAAGTGGATTACAATCACTCTAACTCACTCACCCTGACATGAGAACAAATTGATTTCAAGGAGGTTTTAAACATAGAGGCTCATTTGTATGCAAGACCTAGGGTTTACCCACCTAGGGTTTTAACATTTTAAAGCCAAAAAAGACCAAAATTAACTTGAAAATTTTCTTGGGGGTAAGGAAAAGATGCAACTTACTAATTTTTTGTTTTTTTACAGATCTTGGAGGCGAATGGAGGACGAAAATTTGAATTAGGGCAAGATATTTTTCCTTTTGAAGGTTCCTGGCATTTGCGCAGTGCCCTGTCTGAGCTGTCAAGTCGGTCTGTTTTCACAGCATCGGCAGGCCTGCACGATAGTTAGCACAGCGCCGGGTGCATGCACTATCTGTTGGTCTTCAGGTGAGTCGGGCCTGCATTTGCGCAGCACCCGGGCAATCGTGCAGGGGGTGTTAGGTGGTCTATTAGTGCAACGCAGGGGTTTGTGTAGTTTCTGTCGGTCTCCGGGTGAGTTGGGGCTGCGTTTGCATAGCACCTGATATTTGCATAGCGCCAGAGATTATTAGCGCAGCGTAGTGCAATTTTGAATGGGCGGAGGGATGGTTAGCATAGAACCGGCTTGTGTTTGCGTAGTGCCAGTGATTTGTGAAACTCCAGAAACACTCTGCCCAGAAACAACTCGAAATCCCTGTTTTTCTCCTTGAACCTTTTTTCTCCTCACCAAGTGATAAAATAATTTTTAAATGAATTTGAAAACACCTTTATACCCCTTCAGAGAGATAAATTAAACTTATAAACGCACTTTTCTTATGTTTTAATATTTTTCCTTTGATTGATGCCTTTTTATCTTTTGTAGGGCTTTGAAGACTTTCTTCAAGGCATCTTGTCTTCTTTTGTGGTGATGACTGAATGAAAGGATATAGATGTCCTTTTCACCCCATTTCACCTTTTGAAAGCTTGGGCACTGTTCAAACTATCCTTGGCATGCTTTTGACAAACTAAAAACACTTGTTTTTATCCCTTTGGCCTTCTTGGTTGCAGGTGACCTGAAACATGTCCCTTTACCTTCTTACTGATTTTTTCTAGGCAGTGACATATTTTTTTTGACAAAGAGTTTTAAGCCACCATACCATGCCATGTGTCGTCTTGGCCATTTCTGATTTTCTACAGGTGCCTAACACAGGGTTTTTGGTTTCTTTGTCATGGTTTGGACTTCGATCCTTATTTTCTCAAGAGTGAACTTATTCTCAGCATGGTTTTCTCCTTTGGCACTTTACCTTATGTTTTCTTTGTATTTACCATTTTTAAGACCTTGGATGGTATCTTTTGAAATCTAAGGCTTCCCTCATATTGATATACTTTACCATCTCTCCATTTGGTGCAGTGAAGTAGTGCTGCTTTTGACAAAACTTAAAAACCACCTTGAAAACCATTTGAATGCCTTCTGTTGTTATGAAGGAGTACTTATGATCTTCTTTTGGCCTATTCTATCCATCTTTCCTAAAATCTTAGGTTTTAGGGCTTTCAGAGAAAAATAAACAATGTTGTCTTCTAAGTTCTCTATAGCCCTTTCAGGCTCATTCATTTCTACTTAGTTCACCTTACCTTTTTCCCTTATTCATTCATGATTTCTAAAGATCTTCAATGTGTTCTTGATTGTGTTGAGGTGTCTTCTTCATTTGTGGTCCTTGTGATGTTTCTATGTTTGGCAACATTGTCTTGTCAATTAATCACAAAAACCTTGATTCTCTTTAAACACATGCTTATTGCCTTTCTCTTTACTGTGGATGTCTTCTTGTGATGATTTAATCCTATTACCTTACCTCTTTTTAGGCTGACGACCAACTTGATCATTTTTGCAGAAATGTGAACAAGGGTAGTTGTCTCTTGCAGAATTTGTGCTTTGGCAAAGAAGGCCTTCCTTGAAGGGTTTTTTATCAGTTTTGGACCAAGTATCTTGACCTTCTTCTTCTTTTAATGCAGCCTCTTTATACAGGAAAAACAGAGACTTTTTAGAACACCGAATCAACCCTATGACCTATGAAACCCTAGGTGACCTACTGGAAGGTTCTTTGGACTTGGAATTTGATTGAAAAACTTGGCTATGAGGTCATTAAGTGCAAAACAAAGTTTTTGATAGACCGACGTATTGACGATCCATAATCCAAATTTCTTGATTAATATAAAGAGCCTATAAAGATAGTTTTGAGACCATCAATGCTTGAGACATTTCTGGAGATATAAGAGAGATGGTTGATTAGTGGCCCTAGGTAGCAGTGGAGGGGTTTAGGAAAAAGAAAATAGAGGATTGAGGTCAAAGGTCACAAAACAAAGACAAATAAGTGACATGAGCCCATGATGGGTTTTTTGGGATGGGTGAGCACATCTTGACATGACGGGATGATGAAATAGTGAAAAAAAAATATTGTAAGGATAATGAAGGCAATGAGATTTCTAGAACTCACAATGTTCAAGAAATTTGTTTCTAGAAATCTAGGATAAACATTTAGTCGTCTATAAAAGAAAAAATTACTGATGACTAACAGAATCTTCAGTGGGTAAGTTTTTCCACTTGATGAGATACTCTGAAATTGATCAATTTCGTAGCTGTCAAGTTATTTTTTCTTTGACTGCTTTAGGTTCCAATATGTTTTTTCTTCGTAATAAAGTTCTGGCAATATTGTTGAACTAGAATTTTTGCACCTATAACCTTCTTTAAGCACGAAACATGGAAAAGAAGATGCACTCGCGAAGAAGCAGGAAGCTCCAATTTGTATGTCATAGTACCAATATTTTGCAACACCTTACAAGGACCATAGTACTTTGGTGATAATTTATTATCCTTCTTAGCTTTCTTGAGTGAAATTTGTTTGTATGGTTGTAGCCGTAAAAATACTCGGTCTCCTACATAAAAACTTCTCTCACTGCGATATTGATCTGCATGTTGTTTCATTTGATTTTGTGCCAAATTTATATTATCCTTTAAGAGTTGGATAAATTCTTGTTGATGCTCGATGTGATCTTCCACTTCTTGAACCTTATAATTTTCTCTTAAATATGATGCGATGGACCATGGATGATATCCATAAACTGCCATAAATGGGGTCATATTTGCTGCAGTATGGAAGGAAGTGTTATACCACCATTCAACGAGAGGTAACGACTTGACCCATTGTGTTTGTATATCAGATATAAATCAATTAATATATCCTTCCAAAAATTTATTCATTATCTCAGTTTGACCATGGGATTGAGGATGATAATATGAGCTATGAGCTAGTTGAGTACCCAAACAAGAAAATAATTCCATCTGCAAGTTTCTAGTAAAAATGGTATCTCTATCACTTACAATAATCTTTGGGTATCCATGTATCTTTTGAATTGTTTCAATAAATGTAGTAGCAATTGTACTTGCTTTAAATGGATGAGATAATTCACAAAAGTGTGCATACTTGGTAAGCCTATGAACTACCACCATGATGACACTCTTTCCTTTGGACTTAGCTAAACCTGTGATAAAATCCATTGAAATATCCTCACAACGTTGACTTAGAAAGGATAAAGGTTGTAGAAGAAATAAGGTCTTAATTGTCTCAACTTTATTTTGTTGGAAAAACA
Source organism: Pinus albicaulis (assembly GCA_034641835.2). Lineage (NCBI taxonomy): Eukaryota > Viridiplantae > Streptophyta > Pinopsida > Pinales > Pinaceae > Pinus > Pinus albicaulis. The sequence continues at coordinate 1,281,189,660 of CM076570.1, read as the reverse complement.
AACATTCTACCACAAAATTTTTAATATCAGATTTAAGGCCATCCCAAAAAAATTATTTCTTCACCCTGTGGTAATTTTTTAAAAATCCTGATTGTCCTCCTAAAGGAGAAGTGTGCAATTCCAAAAGAATCTTTTGTTTTAGTTGGGAATTATTATAAATATATAAGTGATCTTTATACCATAAGGAATCATTTTTCCAACTAAATGTATCAGATGTACTAGGATATTGCTACAACTTTTGAATGAGTGTCCACACTTCTTTGTCCTTCTTTCATTCCTCCCTTGCTTCGGTTATCCAATCCAGTTGGATAATAGAAATGGCACAAAGAAATGCTTTCATCTCTTCATTATTTCTTGAGAGTGCATCTACAACAACATATAGCTTCCCTTTTTTGTAGATGATTTCAAAGTCATAACCCAACATCTTTGTGACCCATTTTTGTTGCTCTTCTAAAGAGTGTCTTTGTTCCAAAAAGTGTTTAAGACTATCATGGTCGATTTTTATCTTGAAGTTTATTCCCATTAGGTAAGTTCACCATTTATTTCGTGCATGTAGTATTACTAACATTTCCTTCTCATAAATAACTTTTTGTAAATACTTTCCTTTGATTGGATGACTTTCAAAACCAATGGGTCTTCGTTCTTGCATTAAAACAACACCAATTCCATTTCATGAGACATTGTAGGAACTTATATGGTAAGTTTTTTAGATCAAGAACCAAAGTTCACCGCTCACAAACATATCACAAATCAGTACACCAGTATAATCACATGGTTAAAACCCTCAAAGAGGGAAACATTCCATGCCCTGAGCCAACACAGCCACTTCAGGGAATTTATTAATATAAAAAGAAAAGTTAGATATGTTTCTCTCATAAATGGTTACTGGAAAAATGACCCTCGATGCTATTTAAATAGAGATCATGGACCAATCAGGTGTGAAGCCACGGATCAAGTTTTGTTAATACCGAGCTGACAGATAACCATCGGATCACTATAAATTGTGACCGTCGGATTATAAGTTACAAATGTACATGGTAAATAAACACACTTTACCTAACTCTACACTAGACTAAGTTATTATTAACTATTTCCTATGTGTCTAAATATCCTAACATCCCCCCTTAAGAACAACTTGGGATAGGATTGAAGGATTTACAAAGGTGACACAAAAGGAGCCTATTTCCTATGTGTCGAAACATCCTAACACCCCCCCTTAAGAACAAATTGAGATAGGATTGAAGGATTTACAAAAGTGACACAATAGGAGAAGGAAGGAGGAATTAGAGCCTATCCTCCCTTAATGACAACTTTCCTGAACTCGAAGCATGGATCGAATTTTGGTAAAATTCGCTTCTGTGATAGCCTTCGTAAAGATATCAACTACTTGATCATTGGTCGGACAATACTGTACTTCAAGAACATGATCATGAATGACCTTTCTGATGAAGTGTATGTGGAGTTCAATGTGTTTCATACGTTGATGCTGAACTGGATCTTTACATAGTATAATGGCACTCTGATTATCACACCAAAGTGTAGTTCGATGGTGCTGATGAAGACCAAATTCAGACAAGATATGACGAAGCCACATGGCTTCCTTGTTGGCTTCAACTACACCATGATACTCTTCTTCTACTGAAGAAATGGAGATGGAACTTTTTTTCTTACAAGAACAAGTAATAGGTCCTGAACCAAGAGTGAATACATATCCTGCAGTGGACTTCCGATCATCAGGGTCACTAGCCCAATCAGAATCAGTGAAACCAATCAACAAGGGAGATGCTCTTGCACTGTAATGAATCCCAAACTAAAATGTACTTCAAATATATCGAAGTATTCTTTTAGCTACTTTCCAGTGACTTTCATGAGTTTGGTGCATAAACCGAGTGACAAGACCAATGACAAAGGAAAGGTCAGGATGGGTATGTGTTAGATACAAAATTTTACCAACAAGTTGATAGTATAAGGTAGCATCAAATTCAGGGGTAGTACAGTTCATTGGAAACTTGACTCAAGAATGAAAGGGAGAAGGGGCAGACTTACAGTCTTCCATGTGAAAGTGGTGTAGTAGATCACAATCATACTTGGACTGAGAGAGGGTAATGCCTTCCTTGGATTGCAAGACTTGAAGACCAAGGAAATAACGCAAGTGTCCTAAGTCTGTCATTTCAAACTTCTTTTTTAGGCTAGACTTCACATGGCTTATATGGTTTGGATCACTACCAATAAGGATAAGATCATCAACATAAAGAACAAGGATGGTGAAGGAATTACCCACTTTCTTGGTGTAGACAACATTATCAGAATGACACCCAGAAAAGCCATTATCTAAGAGAAATCTATTTATTTTGGCATACCAAGCCCGAGGAGCTTGTTTGAGACCATAAAGAGAGTTCCTAAGGCGACAAACAAGGCTGGAGTATTTTTGGATAAAGCTAGGGGTTGTTCCATGTATATTTCTTCATGAAAATCTCCATGTAAGAAGGTGGTTTTAACATCCATCTCATGGAATTCCCATTTAAAGGACGCAGCAAGGGAAAGAACAAGTAAGAAAGAATTAATTTTGGAAATAGGGGAGAAGGTTTCATTATAGTCAATGCCTTCAACTTGTGAAAAACCTTTAGCGACAAGACGAGCTTTATGTCTATCCAATTTTCTATCTGGTCCAAACTTTGTTTTGTAAACCCATCTACATTTGACAAGTTTTCTTCCTTTTGGAAGAGGAACAAGATCCCAAGTATTGTTTGCCAATAAGGAATGATACTCTTCATTCATAGATTCGTCCAAATTTGGATGACCGAAGGCTTCTTCAAAGGTTTCGAGATCAATTTTTTCTGGAACTTGAGCTAATAAGGAAGAGGCTCTTTCGAATTGAGAATGTGTACGTCGTTGATTGGCACGGTCACCTGCAAGAGAACCTATTGCATCCTGAGTAGAGTGTGCTAGCCACCTATAAAAATTTTTCATATCAAATGGTGGTTAGATCTTCTTAGACTTCAAAGAAACAATTTTATTTCCCAATTGTGAGTTCTTGAGGTCTTAATGATGTCTCTTTTCCTTCAAAGGATCTTCACAGCTGTTTCCTTCATTTATCTTGAGAAAAGTCTGTTGTTTCCCAAAGAAAGAGACTGCTCAAAAATCCTATGTTTCATCATTTTGCCCCTTTTTTCACTCATAATTAACCCCCATTTTCATCCCCTTTTTCCTCATGAAATTCCTCCATTTCCCTCATTTTTCTTCGTTCCCTTGAAAAATTCCCTTTAATAAGGTTTAAAACTCCTTTTTAACCTTATCAGAACTCTCAAAACCTTCAAAAAAATCCTTCAAAAATCATTAAAAACAGTCTTTTTGAATTGAGGCCTTAAGCCCCTATGGCCTTAGCCCCATCCCCTTTCTTTCACATAAGACCAGCACCAAGACCAGGTGCTGAGGCCTAATCACACAATCACAATCAGGTTCTCTATTTTTCTTATTTTCCTTTACTTGCAAAAGTTTTCTGATGCGATTGGCCCCTTTCCCTCTAGCTCCCGATCCCTTGCTTCTTTTGCAAAACCACAGCCCTGCAATCGGGTGCTAAAATTCAAAAATACTTGTGCAAAAACCATTTTCTCCTTTAAAATCACAAAATCTGACTTTTCTTTAAACCCGACGATTCATTGTCTAAATGAATGTCAGCCGTTGATCTGCTCTTTCGCCCAAGATCCAACGGTTCATATTGTCTCTCGTTTCAAAGCCATCGTTCCGCCTTTTTCCTTCTTGGTTAAATCTCCTCCGTTGATCTATTTTTTAGATCGATGAATCTCATTCCATCGGTTAATCGCGATCACAAGTTGTCATCAGCGCAAAATTGCAAGTCCCTTTTTGTTGTTCCGATGCCGATTCCCTAATTGAATCTTAGCTGTCGAATCCACAAGAACCAATGGCTAAGATTTCGTCGCAGCTCCACCCATCATTCTTCATATCTAACCCTCTGATTAACTCTTGACCATCGATCTATTCCCAGATCTAACGGATCTTATTTAATCGCATTAGCGCATTTCCTTTGTGTTTCCCCTAGATTTGCAACCTTGAGATTATATTTGGGCCGTCCATTTCTTGACTCCGACGGTCCAGATCTAACCTCATGTCCTTTTGTTATTTCTTAAAGCCTCGCTGTGTAAAATCTTTCGGTGAAGATCCACTGTTGATCTCTACAGATCAACGGTCTATGTCGATCCCGATTTCTGCTCGCCCCCTTCCTTGTATTCTTTCATTTCCCAAAATTAAATCTCGACCATTCATTCTTTTAATCCAACGGTCCAGATTCAACCTGACAGGCCCAACTCCTTTGGGTCCTACCCTTCCCCATTGACAAATCCTGATTGTCCATCCCCGAGATCTAACAACTCAGATCTAATCCACCTTCAACCTTCCTGTCATTTTCCACCCGCACAACTTGCCTTATCACACTCTCATCTCCACCGTTGGATCTACCTACCTCTCATCCGACAGCCGAGAATCCTTTTCACGTTTTTTCTACACTCAAGAGTTAACATCTAAAATTTACACGAAATGGGTGGTTTTAGAAATCCACGTGTCGAGCGCGGACCTATATCACGTTCGAAAAGCTAAAACCATTTACCACCCTCAGCCCTGCGGGAAAACCGCTGCCAGTTTTCTGCTTACCACCTTTCTCCATTAGATTGCATCCTCTGATCGAATCTTCACCCTCAGTTATATTAATCCAATAGCCTAGATTTCATCTAACCGTTAAGCCATCACCCTCTACCTTTTCTCCCAGGAGCCTCATCAATAAATCTCTGTCGTTGATCTCTGTTGGCTCATCTAATCCGACAGCCCAGAGTCTTTCCAAAACCCCAAATTTCATTTAACCTTATTTTCCCTCCGCCAAAGGTTTTCACCCATTTCCTTTGTATATTCTCCTATTTCACTATAATGTGGCCCCCTCTGCATTATATAAACCCGATCGATCTTGACTGTTGATCAATATGCATCTATGGTTTGGACTTAATCCTTCGTTCATTCTTCCAACCTCCTCTCCATTATCCTCAACATCGAATCCTCGTCGTTGGATGCTTTCATCCAACGGCTGCGATCTAAACCAAACCTCCAAAGCATTTTTTACCCATCCCTGTAGGATTTTATTAATTTTTCTTTGTTTGTGTAGGTTTTTATGGTTTTTCCATTGTTGTAAAAGGAAATAAAAGGTTGGGGATGATGATCCCCCAGGCCTTTATCCATCAAGAAGATCATATCGCAGGGTTCTACACCATGTTTCATCTATGCCTCATGAACACTGATGCCATTTTAAAACCCTCTGCGGACTCGTAAAAGCAATGGAAATACAACAAAATCCACAGACAAAGAGTATCAGTCTGACATCATAAAATCAAAGCAAAAACCCATATTTGAATTTTTTTAGCACAGTTTTGAAGGATTAAGGCAAACATTCAGCAAATCTGAAGCCTAATCCAGAGTTAAAGACATCATAAAGACCAAAAGATAGAGATTAAGCCTAATCTTTCCTGAAACACAAAATTAAAGTGAAATTCAGGATGTTTTGGGGACAGATAAAGAAATTCATCAACCCGAGAAGCCTCCACTGCCACATCAAAGGCTAATTGAATCCTCTTAGCTACCAAAGGCCACCTGCAGTCTCAAAGCATTCAAAAGAGGCCATAGTTATTGCCAGAACAAAAGATATTTGTCTCAACATAGCTAAATAGTTATTTCAAGCCAAAGGAACTTATTACAATTGTCAGCAAAAGTTATTACAAGGATAAGGAAGAGCCTCAAAGTCAAAAAATTATCCTAAGTAGCTCAATGACATAAGGAAAACCAATTAATATAGGAAATATCCAAAATCTTCTCCATTTGAGCCTCTCAAAGGCCTAGAAGAATTAATTGTATTAATTGGTCCAAAAGATATTATTTTACATGCCACCTCCTCATTTCTTCTATAAATACCTTTGTTGAAGATGAGGCAAAGGTTGGTCTCCGAATATCTGATGCATGTAAATAGTTTTCTAAAGTTGTTGTCAGCTCTATTTTTTAATTGAAAGATACTTAAGTTGAGATGAAAAGTTTGAAGCTCTAGAGACCCACTGGACTTGAAGATTATAACTGGTTTGAAGCATCAATACAAGCTTATTTATGGGATCCTGGTCTATGTCAAATGGTGATGTTTTTCTTATGGTAACTTTTCATTTTATTTCTGTTTCCATTCTGTTCATCTTCTTTGATAAAGAACAACAATTATAGAGTTAAGATTTACTGTCAAAGGTACCCTGCTCTCACTGATAAGCTCTATCTACATGTTTTCTTCCAATTTTGTTATTTAAGAATGATTGAATATTGTCCTAGCAGTCAAGATGTTGGTGTTCCCTTCTCTTACTGTCTAGATTTTAAACATTGTTCTTGAATGTTATTTTTGGTGTCTGCTAAGTAGAGTCGAACTAGGGAAGTCTATGGTTAGCCATGTCCTCTAGTCCCTTCTCCAAAGGTTGTCTGAAATTTTCCCTTAAAGTATGTCGAAAGCGGGATAGGTTCAAAGTCCTTACTTGATTTTAGACTACTTTTATTGTTATCTTGAATGTTTTTCCTTTGTATATGTTGAAATCAGGATAGGTTCAAAGTCCTTACTTGATCTTAAGCTATTATATTTGTGTTTTAAATGTTTTATGTTGAAAGTGCATCGAAAGGAGGCTAGTTTCAAAGTACTTACCTGATCTTAGATAACTTTTATGTCTTTCTTAAGTGTATGCCAAAATCAGGGTAGTTTCAAAGTACTTACTTGATTTTAGGCTGCTCTTTGTTCTTCATTTGTTTGATTCCCCTTCTTTTGTTTCACTCAATTCCATAAAATCAACTTTAAAGAGATCCTTAGACATAGATGACTTGCCCCATGGACCACTCTTGAACCTTGTTGTTTCAATTAAATCCTACTATGACTTCATAGCCCAATGAATTGAATTTGTTTCTTACCTATCTTGTTAGCTGAATCAATCTTTCATTTTCATTCACCTTCACCCTTCACTTGGACTTCCTTCATCTTCATTTTTCTTTGCCCAACCAAAACAAATGGAACCCTGTTCCTCATAACTAGCCTAATATCATATTCCAAGCCTTAAATATACGTCAATATTTGCACTTTATATAGAGATCCCTCTCTAGATTTAGGAGGGCTAGATCCTAGAATCCCAAAGTGGTTCACATGTTGCCCCTGCAGTTTTAGTCTTGCCAATTTGTTGAAATTACAGGGAGATAACAGAGCGGACCCATATTGGAAGTGGTGCAGTATAAGGAACAATTTCACGAGATGGAGGAGGATTTTCATCCTCACTATCATCATATGAACTAGAAGAAATTCTATTAAAAATAGAAGGGAGAGAGAGAGGTGGCACATATTTCGAATCAGGCTCGCAGGCCAAAGGTGGCACACCCACCGAACTAGGCTCACAAGCTGATATATTTTCATCAAACTTTACATCTCTTCTAATGATTATATTTTTGGATTTTGGTTGAAGAAGTCTATATCCTTTGACATCTTCAAAATATACAACAAAAATACATTTTTCACTCTTAGGTTCTAAGGCTTTATGTTTCACATCTGGAATATGGGCCCAAGCATCACTTCCAAAAACACGAAAGTGACTTACATCTGGTTTGATTGAGCTCCAAGCTTCTTCTATAGTTATATTCATTAAAACCTTAGTAGGAGTGTGATTTACTATGTAATTTTCATAGTTAATGGCTTCTGCCCAAAAATTGAGACCAAGTCCTTTAGATTGAAGCATACAATTAGCCATTTCTTTTAAGGTGTGATTCTTCCTTTCAGCTACACCATTTTGTTGTGGAGTATATGTAAGAACATGTTTATGGAACGATATGTTGCGATTGAATGCCATGCTCGGTGCGGAAGTTATAAATTTTTTTGTTAACATATTCTATAACATGCATTGTACGATCTTAACTTACGAATTTGATGTCCAGATTGTTTCTCAACAAAGGCCTTAAAGGCCAGAACATGTTAAAAACTTCACTCTTGAGTTTTAAGAAGTATACCCAAGTGCATGCGGAAAAATCATCGATAGTTAAATTACTTGCAGCAGAGAACACAATAGAGATGGACCACATAAATCACTATGCACAAGCTGCAAAGGGGCGGAAGCGTGCCAAGAGGCACATTTGTCAAAACTATTCCGGTGATGTGTTCCGAGTACACATCCAGAGCAAACACCATCTCGGCAAGATACCATAGGAAGGCATGTCATCATATTTTCCTTACATAGAGTTTGAAGAGATTGATAGTTTAAGTGACCAAATCACTCATGCCAAAGTTTGCTCACATCATCATTATGATCAACAAAAACAGAGGGAAGAGATGATTACCCAAAGTTATAAAAATTATACAACCTTGTGGAATCATCAGCAATATTAGTAGCTAAAATATGTTTAGGATATTTGAGGTCCTTGATTACAACATCATGAGGTGAGAATTCTACTATTTTCCCTTCACCTGAATCAGTTATCTGATAAACAGATAGAATTTTTCATGACAAGGTAGGAACACATAGTACATCATTAAACTAACCATTATCTAAATGAATGGTTCCAGATTCTACAACACTAAGAGATCTATCATCACCAACATAAATATGTTTGGTGTTACAATCATTTAAATAAGAAAGCATGGAATTTTTTTTAGCCATGTGGTAAGAAGCTCTAGAATCAATGAGCCACTCATGAGAAGGAGAAGAAGAAGATACATTTAATGCATAACCAGATCTTAATGCTTGACAACCACAAGAAGAAAGTGCCATGCCTAAAGATGAAGGTGAAGAGTGCTCCAAATTGATGTTATGCTTCTTCATTGATGCTTCTAAGGCTTCCATCTTCTTAAGACATTTGTACTCTATATGGCCATCCCGATTGCAAAAGTTGCAATATCTATTTGTCTTCTTCCCTTTTTTTTTATTTGCCTTATTATTTTGGTGATTTGATTTTCAGTTTGCAGCTGAAATTTCTTGGGACCCTTGTTTGGTTTAGGACCATATTTTTAGAGATATTGTTCTTGTAGTTCTTTTTTGATATATTTATTGTTGGGCTTCTAAGGCTTTCTTAGAAGCATTTCCAACAGTGATAAGACCAAGGTGTAAAAGTTTTTCTTGTTCTCTTATCAAAGAATCACAAAAGGCATCAAAAGAGGGACTCTTGTAGGTGGTTCCTGAAGAAATGATGGCTTCTCTGGTGGAATGGAAGGTGAAACAAAAACAGAGTATGTAGGGCCAAGCTTAGCAAGAATGCAATAGATGAGGCTACCATCGTCCTTTTTTATCTTACAACCTTCTAAAAGAATTCTAAGGGTCTTAAATTTGGACAAAAAATATTCAATAGAGGAGAAATTATTGGGGTCCAAAGTAAGCAACTCATTTTCAAGCTGTTGGGCCCTGATTTGATTTTGAATTCCAAAAACATTTTTTAGCTTTTCCAGGGCTTCATCAGGGGTATCAATGTCAAGGATATGAAATTGAAGATCTTGAGAAATAGACATTCCTATCAACCCTTGTGTTTGATCTTGTTTATTTTCCCATTTAGAAGCTTTATCATCATCAGAAGGTTTAGTTTCTTGTCCTATAGCTATTCTATAAATCCCTTTACTTCTAAGTATATCTACCATGTGAGGTAGCCATTGGAAATAATTGGTGCTATTAAGAATAACTGGGCATGCACTTTCCATTTTTTTTTTTTTAAATTGAAGCTGAGAAAAGCTGAAACTAACTCCTCCAATGGAAATATCTTGAAACATTAGTCCGTTTAAAAAAAAACGGCTTCGGGATGAAGAATTTATGCCTTTTGAAAAATCTAAGTTGTAGATGCCGAATAGTTACGGGAACGGGATGAAGTGCGGCTTTTCTAAAAAAAAATCTGCTCCTTTGAACAATTTTTTTTTACAAAAGAAGCTTGAGAAGGAGACTTGAACCCAAGACCTCTATTCTCATAAACTAACCCCTCACCAAGTGAGGTAGTAAAAGGATCATGTTATTGTATGAAAGGAAGAATTTATTTATTTATTTATTTATTTTTTACATAGAGTTTGAAGCTTGAGAAGGAGACTTGAACCCAAGAGCTCTATTCTCATAAACTAACCCCTCACCAAGTGATATAGTAAAAGGATCACATTATTGTATGAAAGGAGGAAGGATTTTTATTTTACTCTTCGGTGTGCGTGCCTTTCCCTGCACAAAAAACACAAAACCGAGCAAAAAAAAAATGAAATGCAAGGCCTTATGGTATAATGTTAGATTTTTAGTTCGCCTTACCGGAAACTATCACCTTTTCCACTATTTCTGATTTCCCAAGATCACACAAAGATGCGAGGAAAGAGCATACGTAGCAAAAAAAAAAATCCCTTTTTCCTGTTTCTGATTTGCCGAGATCGCACGAAGCACACAGCAAAGAGCATACACAGAGAAGAGGGTATAGATCCAGAAAATAAATAAAACCTTAATACCGAAAATAAACAGAAAAAAAAACCGAAATAAGTAGAACTATTAACAAATATAACTGCAAAAAATTTGCTTTATACCACCAGATCTAAACTGACATAACTTGGGCAGTTGGAAACCTTTTCGCATGAAAAGAAAGGCATTCCTCATTGTAACATACGCTCTGGACACAAAAAATCTATTCTCTAAGCCCAAAAATGTTTAGAAATAGTAGATCTACAAAATGACATTCGCATGCAGTCAAACCAGCTTCGAATTTTGATCAACAACAGATGCGGCCCTCAAAATAGCTCTGATACCATGTAGGAATTTACAGGGTAATTTCTGTAGATCAAGAACCAAATGTCACCGCTCACAAACAGATCACAAATCCGTACACCAGTATAATCACGTGATTAAAACCCTCAAAGAGGGAAACAGTCCACGACCTGAGCCGACGCGACCACTTTAGGGAATTTATTAATATAAAAATAAAATTTACATATGCTTCTCTCATAAACGGTTACCGGGAAAATGACCCTCCATGCTCTTTAAATAAAGATCATGGAACAATTGGGTGTTAAACCACAGATCAAGTGCCATTAATACCAAGGTGAGAGATAACTGTCGGATCACTACAAATCGTGACCGTCGGATTATAAGTTACAAATGTACATGGTAAAGAAACACACTTTAACTAACTATACAGTAGACTAAGTTATTCTTAACTATTTCCTATGTGTCGGAATGTCCCAACAGACATCACATTCCATAATAAAGGTTTTTGTGAAGTCTGGCGTAGCTAGGACCGGTGCTAGGCACATTGCCTCCTTAAGATGTTCAAAGGCCTTATTTGCTTCAAGAGTCCATGAAAATACATCTTTCTTCAATAATGTTGTTAGAGCTACTGCTATTCTCCCATAATTTGTAACAAACTTGTGATAATACCCTGTTAACTCAAGAAATCCTCATAACTTCTTTATGGTTGTGGAGAATTTTCATTCCGTAATGGATTTAATTTTGTTAGGGTCTACCTTAACACCCTCATGAGATACAATATGACCCAAATATTCCACCTCTTGTACTCAAAAGAAACATTTGGATGTTTTTGCATATAATTGTTTCTCCTCCAAAAGTTTGAGCACCCGGTCAACATGTTGAACATGATCCTTCCAAGGCATGCTCTAGATTAGTATATCATCAAAAAATACTAGCACAAATTTTCTAAGGAATGGTTTGGAATTCATCAACCTTTGAAATGTAGAAGGTGCATTAGTAAGGCCAAAAGGCATGACCAAAATTTTATAATGACCCTCATGAGTTTGAAATTATATTTTCGGAATATCTTCAGTCTTCATTCTAATTTGATGATATCCTGAACAAAGATTCAACTTGGTAAAATAAATTTCTCCATGTAAGTCATCCAATAATTCATCAATCATAGGAACGAGAAATTTATCTTTAATAGTGAGCTTATTGAGCTCCCTATAATCCAGACACATGCACCATGCTCGATCCTTCTAGTGAACCAATACTACTGGAGCAGAGAATAACTTTGACTAGGTTGAATTATACCAGCCTCTAACATTTCTACAATCATACATTCAATTTCACTCTTTTGGACATAAGGATATCTACAAGGCCTGATGTTTGGAGGAAAACTTCCCGGATTCAAATGAACAACATGATCATGATCACGAATAGGTGGGAGTCATTTTGGAGTTTCAAACACCTTAGAATGATTGTCCAAGGCTTTTTGGAGTTCTTGAGAAATAGATGATTTTGATGTTGGAACTTCCATTGAGTATAATTGTGCAATTACACCTCATTTTTCTTTCTTCAGAATATTTTTCATGATATTAGAGCTTATTATCTTTCTCACCTTCCCTGTGATACCCCGTAATTTGACTTCCTTTCCTTCTGAAAAAATTTCAGTAAAAGTTCTTGAAAATTAAAAGCTATCATTCCCAAAGATTGTAACCATTATACTCCTAGTACAACATCAACACCTCCCATTGGAATGGAAAGCGTTGGACTATTCAATACATATTCCACCATGGTTAGCTTGATATTATGGAATTTTCAGAGAAATTTATAGTTCCTCCATTTGAAACCATCACTTGACATTCTGGAGCTAGGTATAGGAAACAATTCAATTCCTTGGATACCTTACAATGAATAAAATTATGGGTACTACCCGAATCAATCAAAACTACCTTTTTCTTCCTGATATGTCCCTCTGTCTTGAGAGTTTGAGTGGTAATTCTTGTCAATGCATTACATGATATGTTCGAACTCATTTCTTTTTCTTCATGAGTTGGTTCCTGGTGTATATCCTCTTCTTTTGAATTTTCTTGTTCATTTTCTTCCTCCTCTTCACAATCTATGTAAAATAATTTCTTCTCAACACAGTTATGACCTTTAGTGTATTTTCTATCACAGCTGTAGCAAAGCCCTTTTTCTCTTTTATCTTCCAATTATTGTGGTTTCAACCTTGAAGGTTATGGAAGTCTAGGAGTAGCAACACTTCCATCTTTATAGATGTGAGTGGTAGGCTTCCTTGTCACCATAATTTTACATTCAAATTTCCTTGCCAACATGAATGCCTTCTCCAATGAATTAGGTTCCCAAACATGAACCTCATGTTGGATATTATCCTTTAAAGTCCCTATTAAGACATAAATCCTGTGTTCCTCTTGAATATTAGCTACCATTATATTCAATTTTTGGAAGCCCTCAATGTGCTCCGCCACTGAACCCTTTTGTTTGAGATTTATCAAGTGGGTAAAGAATGTGTTTCTCTTTTTATCCTCATAATGTGATATCATTTACTCCGTACAAATTGATTAAGGGACAATTTTTTATGGGAGCAAAGCCATCGATATCATACAAATGTAGTTTTTTCAAAATATAAAGTTGCAATGCGTACCTTTTGTGTGTTTTGCACATCATTGAGATCAAAATATTGCTCCATATGTAGTATCCATGCTACGAGATCCTTGCCATAAAACTTCCTCATATCGATCTTTAGAATATGGTGGGTCTTCCATTCAAAATTCGAGTTTATGAAATCACAATTAAAAAAAAAAAAATCTCTCATCATGAGTTTCCTCTACTATATTTTTGCCATTAGGAATAATTTATCATATCAACTTTGACAAACCTTCCTTCAAACCTTCCATGTCTTCCTTCAAACCTTCCATTTTTTCTTCCATACCATTCTTCAAACCATCCATCGTACCTTCCATGCCTTTCTTCAAACCATCCATTTTAGCTTCCATGCTTTTCTTCAAAACATCCATTTCATTTTTTGTTTCTCTTTGCGAGAGTGAAATTTGGTGCACTTGCTCTTGTAATTTTGATATGTCATGTTGCATTTCTTCATCTTCATGAGTCATAGTAGAGCCTTCTAAAGGCTTAATTGGTGTTGAATTCTTTTTAGGGGGAATTTTAGAACCCAATACTGATATCCATTCTACAATATGCCCTTGGAATCAATTCAAACTGATTGTTCAAACAAGACTTATGAAATTCAGAAAAAAATACATACATTTTTCTTTCTTTTGAGGAGCTTGATATTAAAATTGAATTATATCTTTGATTTAGGATCTTCAATATCTAAAATTAGGTCCTATATTATCCCTCTAAATATTCTTTCAAATGCCACAGGTCTAAACTGATATGTATTATTCAAGGAAAAGCTATTCCCAATCTCCCACAATGACCTAATTATGGACTAGTTACGTGTAGCGAACTTGTACGGTGTGCCACATGGCACTGTTTCCTCCTTCGGATCTCAAATTGATATACAGGAAACTAAAGTCCATGCACTTGTGGCCAATTTTTACATAATTCCAATTTGATGGTTAGAGAGAGAATTATGATGATTTTCCCAAGGTCACCTCTTTTTGAGGAAATTCGGGAACCTACAAAAGACCTAACTTCCACAGATCATATCTCCGAATATATTGTGAACCAAGATCTGAAATTTGTACATGACGTTCCTCAGGCTTTCAACTTCGCTCTATAAAAATTTCTTCTTCTGAACATCTGTAGAAAAAATGTTATAGCGAAAATTCCACGATGACCTGTTTAGGTGAAATTCAAGAGCCTGAAAAAATAGTAACTTTCACAGATCATATCTCCGAAAATATTGTAAACCAAGATCTGAATTTTTACACGGCATTCGTCTGTATTTCGTCTTTTCTCTTTAAAAGTTTCAGCTTCTAATACTTCGTAGAAAAATATTTATAGTGAAAATTCCACGATGACTTATTTTGCATTAGGGGAATTTTGAGGCCTAAAATGGGCCTCCTAAGGAAATAATAAAATAATATCTAAACCAATAAAATAATATTTATGAATTTTCATTTTACTTTTTGCACCACAATCCATGCAACCATCATTAAATTCAATTTAAGGTGTACCAAAATAAAATTAATAAAAAAATTGTATTGATGTGACTATAAATAAGAATGAACTTTTCAGTAAAATGGCATTATCATTGAACAACTGATTCATTTGTCCTTTTTACTTAAATAACTTAAAATAAATTAATTAATTTTGAATTATAATATTAAATAAAATGAGATGAATATATAATTTAAAAATAAACATATGAAAATATACAAATATAATATTTATTGAAAAATGTGTATAAACATGAAGATTATGTAAGGATATGCATTATTTCTTTCAAAAAATATGAAATGACAATAATAATATTTTATTCAAAAAGTGTGAAATGACATTTATTATTAGTACTTCGCTTTATTACTTTAAAAGTACTTATATCACTACCATGGTTAACCATGAATTTTTATCCACCATTGAGAATGTAAAAAGTAAGTACCTTTCACTAAAGCAATCCCACCTCAACCATTGGGGATGATTTTATCCCCTAAAATGTGATTGGTTCTCATAAAGTGAATTTTGATTGTACATTTTCTTTAGAAGACCCATTTTAGACCTTAAAATTCCCCTAATGATTAGCAAAACACTAGAATCCAAAGCTCTAATACCAAATGTTATGAAACCAACTCCAAAAATAGAAGAGAAGAGAGATCAATGCCTTATAAATAAGTCACTTCGAAGGGGAAACCTTCTTTACATTACATAAATGAACAATTCTTAGATTATACCAATGAAAAAAACCTCTTTCTATATATAGGAGTCCATGGGGTCACAATATAATCCTAGCCGACCTAACAATAATAATGAAAGGGCACAATAATAACAATATTGGGGTTACAAGGGTACAAAAATAACAATAAGGGGGTTGCACTAACAACAATAAGGGACTACACTAGTAATATAGGGACCTAACACATGATTCGTCCAAAAGGTCTAAGTTTCTAGAACTAATTACTCAAAATCAGTGTTTTTAACCCCAAATTTGTGTGTCCTCTTGGTCACCCGCATTCAACGTTTTTTTCTACCTTCTACACCTACATTAATCAACCCCCATTGCTCCCTTATGCAAGTGAATTTATTTTATAAATTCAGGAAAATTAAAAATTATTTTCGAATCTTCCTCTTCTAGCAACGTCTAAGGTAGTTTCAATCATTTACCATTGATAGAGAACTCAAATCCTTTCTTGGAGACCTCATCTACTGTCTCTTCACCTCATATTACCCTCTTAAGTGGATCTCAAGCCTAGATTAGTAATTAGATAAAAATTTCCAAACTACCACACTCATTCTATAAATTTACTACCATCCATATCATCAGGGTTGGTTTTTGGAGATTGATAGTACACTTATGTTGCGGAATTGAGCATGAAGGAGTCACCATATTTATGCATTAAGGTTGATGTTGATGTGTTAATTGTGATAAGTAAGGATAAGTAAACTTAGGGATACATCTGAAAAGTAAACTACTATTTATGGTTGTAAACTCTCTCCTATATTCATTAATACAAAATGTGTCTTGTTTTCCTATATTTGTTATGTCATGTTCACACTCATGTATTTCAATGCCATGTTGAGTCATTGAATAGAGATGTTATATTATGCTACATGCATGTTGTGGATACTTTTATTGTTTTGGTTGTGTGTGCAGGTTATAATTATAGTAGTTAGACCAAGAATTGGAGCTTACAAATGAGGAGGAAAGGAAGGCTTGCTACATATTTGAGTTTAGCTTCTTTCCCATTCTATAAATTATCTAAGGAAAACACTATTATCTTTTCGTTCTATTATTCTAGATTATACCATTATATCTATTGAATTCAAATTTATTTTCAATCATGAAAATTCCATTTAAAAAATATGATATGGAGTTCAAACTAGTTCATACCATAAAGGGTCATGGCCTCTATAAGCTAGCATCCAAAGTAAGCGATTTTCTTGAGAAAGATCTTTTAGGTTGGGAGTAGGATATATAAATGTACAATGTTGAACATGTTCCTCAATCCACATATACAATGCCCTGGTGTTCTTATATATGAAAATTTATAGAGCAGGGCACCTTGCCCACACAATTATAAAATAACATAAAAAAAGGAAAACATGTTTAAAAGCTCTATCCTACCAGCTAGTTCATGGACTGCTTTTCATAAATCACCATAATGTTGTCCTTCTAAGATTCCTTGAGCCACAAGATACAAAGAAGGTACTTAGAGACTTACATGATGGACCAGAATGTGGTCACTACGCAGGTGACACTACAGTGCATACAATAATGAGGGTTTGTTAATATTTGTCCACTCTATTCAAATATTCTCACGCTTATATTCGCAATTTACCAAGTTGTCAAAAATGTGTCGATCGAGATCAGAGGCAAGTCGCACCACTCCTACCAGTAACAATTGATGAACCTGGCCAATAGTGGGGCCTAAATTTTTTTTGATAATTTTCTCCTTAGACATAAAAAAGCACCGATATATTATTATGGTGACAAACGTCTCCACTTGGTGGTAAAAAAAAGTTCACTTGAGACAGGAAAATGATTAGGAACTCATTCTCTTTTTCTAATAGAACATTATAAGAAAGTTTGGTGATCAACACTCACTTGTCTTTGAAAATTCAACTTATTTTTAATCATCGATACTTTATGAATTCACATTAGAAAATGGGATTGTATTAAACCATGCATATAATTATCTCCCATACTGAAATGGTTTGGATTAATCAAAAAACAAAAATCTTATCCGAATAAAAAATAAAACCATCTTATATGAGTAAGGGAACTGACATAATGCTTTAATCAATCAATTATGGGCTTACTGTGTAACTCCTAATCCTTCATTTAGGATGTCATTGTACTTTCCATCTTACGGTAAGGAAGTTATTTTGCCCCTGAACCTGTATCTCCCAATATTTCATTTCCCACAAGAGTCCCGAGGTACACCTTCCCTTATGGTTCAAAGAAGGATAGAGACTTTATTCAGACTCGAGGAAGAAATGCTAAAAGACAAAGATATATTTTATTCTCACAAAAACCATGTAAATAACTAGATCCATAATAAATTCGTAGGGTCAAATAGTTTCAATGTGGGTGACCTAGTACTGAAGGGGGATAAACCCCATGATGAGAAAAGAAAACAAATGAAGTTCCAACCTTTGGGGATTGTACCATTCAGCATAGAAGAAAATATTAGTCATAATACATTCAAGATGAAATCCTTAGACGGGAGGATTGACCCCCTTCCTGTAATTGGATCAGACTTGAAACATTATTTTCAATATCATTTACAACTTTTTCTTCATGTACATTTTGTTATGTCCCATTTCCTTTCGATATGTGCCAGTCATAAATCTGTTGTGTTAGTCATGTACTATATTGTTGTGTATATTGGTTAGTATACATAAATAAGACCCTATGTAAAAATTGATGGCTTGAAAGGACTTTGTGATGGAATAAAAGAGAAGTGTGACAACCAAAATCCTTATATTTCTAATTTTTCTCCTTCTTTGTTTGGGAAAATTCCATAAGCTGAGCTAAGTCTAGATGGAGTATATCATCAAAAAATACTAACCCAAATTTTTGAAGGAAGGATTTGAAAATAGAATCCATCATACCTTCAAATGTGGAAGGTGAATTAGTAAGGAAAAAGGAATAACCAAAAATTCATGTTGACCCTCATGAGTTGAAAATGTTTTTTTTTTAGAATTTCTTCATTCTTCATTGTAATTTTATGATATCACAAATGAAGATCCCTCTAGGTGAAGTAAATTTCTCCATGTAAGTGATCCAAAAATTCATTAATGACATGAATGGGAAATTTATCTTTAATAACGATTTTGTTGAGCTCCCTATAATACTCACACATTCCCCTGGTCCATCTTTCTTGTTCAAAAATACTACATGAGCAAAGAAAGTAATTTGAGTAGGTTGAATTATATTGGCCTCTAGCATTTCTACAAACATATGTTCAAATTGACTCTTTTGTGAATAAGGATATCTGTAAGGCTCGATGTTTTGAGGAACACTTTCTAGAATGAAATGAATAGCATGATCATGATAATTAGTAGTGGATGCCTTTGGGAGTCTCAAATACCTTGTCATGATTTTCCAACACCTTTTGGAGATCTGGAGAAATATATGATTTCGAAGTTTGAATCACTAGTGAGAATAATTGTGCAATTACTAATTTTTATTTTTTTAGAATATTTCTCATGCCATTAGATATGATTATATTTCTCATTTTCCCTGCAATACCCTTAATTCAACTTCCTTTCCTTCCCAAAAAAAATTCAAGAAAATCTCTTGAAAAATAAAATTTATTCTCCCAAATATTGTAACCATTGGATTCCTAGGACAACATCAACACCAGTCATTGGAATGGAAATCATTGAAATATTCAATAGATATTCTCCCATGCAATGCTTAATATTATGGCACTTTCCCTAGATATTTATAGTTCCTCCATTTTCAACCATCACTTGACACTCTAGTGTTGGATATAGGAAGAAATTCAATTCCTTGGCTATCTTACAATGAATAAAATTATGGCTACTACCCAAATCAATCAACACTGTTACCTTCTTCTTATGGATATGTCCTTCTATAGTGACAGTTCGATGAGTGGTAATTATGGCTAATCCATTAAAATACATGGTCATATTCATTTGTTGTTTCTCTGAGGTTGGTTCTTGGTGTATGTGCTCTTGTTTTGACGTTTCTTGTTCCTTTTCATCCTCCTTTTCAAAATCTATGTAAAATAATTTATTATTAGCACACTTATGAAATTTACTGTATTTTCTATCACAACAGTAAAAAATCCTTTTTCTCCTTTCTTCTCAAAATTTTGTGTTGTCAACTTTGTAGGTTGTTGAAGGATAGATGCAACAACATAGACATATTTACAGTTGTGAGTGGTAGAATTCATTGTTGCCATAATTTTGGTTTCAACTTTTCTTTCCACCCTGAATTCCTTCTTGAATGACTCAAGTTCCCAAAGGAAAACATGATGATGGGTTTTATCCTTTAAAATACCTATGAAGACATCAATCTTATACTCCTATGGAATATCATTTACCCTGACATTCAATTTTTGGATTTCCTCAATGTCCTCCGCCTTCGAACCCCTCTGTTTGAGATTTATCAATTGGATAAAGAAGGTGTTTCTCTTTGTATCATCATAATCTGTTATCATTTACTCTATAAACATTTACCAAGTGACAAATGGTTTACAAGAAAAAAACCCATCTATACCATACAAACCGATTGGATTCTAAATATAAATATACATTGTGTAATTTTTTTGTGTGTTGTAGATTATGAAGATCAAAATATTGCTCCATATGTAGTATCCATGTTACTGGATCTTTGACATCAAAATTCCTCATATTGATCTTTGGAATATGGTGGGTCTTCAATTTTAAGTTAAAATATAAAGAATCATGATTAACATTCCTTTTTTTCTCATATTGAGTTTCGTATAAAACCTTTTCACCATTAGGAATCATTTGTTGCAGCAACTTTGTCAAACCTTCCATGTATGCTTTTAATCCATTCTTAAAATATTCCATGTTTCCTTTCACTTATTCTTATATAGCATCCATATTAACTTCCATACAATTCTTCAAACAATCTATTGTATATTTCATTTAATTTTTTGTTACTCTTTCCAAGGGAGAAATTTGTTGCACTTTCTCTCTTAATTTTGTTATATCATGTTGCATTTCTTCCTCTTCGTCATGTGTCATAGTGGGGAGCTTTGGATCATTATTAAGTGTTTCCATTTTATCGCTTTAAGTCATTTTGGAACAAAAAAATTATATTTATGCTTCATTATACCCCTTGAATCACATCAAACTATTTTTTCAAACAAAACTTATACCAATTTTTAAAAAATCAACACCTTTTTTGGGCTTTGTAGGAGCTCGACATTGAATATGTTTTATCTCTATAAATTCATGTCTCGGATGTCTAAATTTTTTTCCTATGGTATCCTTCTCAGTCCGCTTTCCATCCCCACACTTCATACTAAGATTCTAGTTGTCAATTAATACTTATGCTAAATATCCCACGATGACTTCATTATAGACTAGTTCACTAGAGTGAAATTTTATGGAATTCCATGTGTCACTGTTTCAACATTTGGCTCTGAAATTGATACAAGAAAGCTTATATTTTATTCCATTTTACTCACTTATTACAAAAATATGATGCTCAAAGAGGATGTTATGATGATTTTCCCCAGGTCACTTGTTTCAGACAGAATTATGAAGCCTCCAAAAACCTTAACCTCGTCGGTTCATATCTATGAAAATATATCGAACCAAGATCTAAAATTCATACATGAATTTCAAGAATATTTCAGATTCTTTTAGTAATAATATCAGATTATGAAACAAAACATAAATTTTTTTATACCGAAAATTCCATGATGACCTATTTGAGAAAGTGAAACTGATACCGAATGTTATGCAACCACATCTCAAAATAGAATAAAATATAGATCAAAGACCTAAAAATCATCCTCTTCGAGGGGGAAACCTTTTTTACATTACATAAATGAATAATTCTAGATGATACATATAAAAATACCTAATTTCTATATATAGGAGTCTCACTAGTCACACTATAATCAAATCCTACATAAAAATAATAATGTAAGGGCACAACAATAACAATAGTGGGCCTATATGAGGCACAAAAATGACGTTATGGGGGATATATAGGCACTAAAAATAAGGGGGATACTCTAAAAATTATAATAAGAGGGCTACACTAGTATAATAGGAACCTAATAACCGTCAGAAGGAAACACTAGTGAAACTCATAGAAGATGGACTGCATGTTGAGGCATGAGGTATACCCATCACCTCATCTGAGGAGCCTTAAGATCGGAATACTTGAGAGAAATATGTTTAGGATGTAAGAATGGAATCCTATCTATGGTGAATTATATCAAGATGAAACCATACCCAGATTTTTTTAAACACCCATCCTTGGCTTTAGTGAGTTGTTACTTCATATTTGCTAATATCCGCTCACTGAAATTGAACGAACTTGGTTCTATTATTTCTAACACATAGTGAATTTGGGTCATATTAGTCACATAAAAACAAACAATGATATCCAATCTAGCTATAATGAAAAGGATTGTCCTAAAAGGAAATTGGGCGACATCCTTGATCTCAATCTTCCCATCCTTTGTTGGTTGGTATCATGACCTATAGTGTGCACTAATGTAGTCTTTGAAAATATATGTGCCCCATCCTGAACTAGATAATGAGAAAGGAGATCTGATTCTTGATAAAAATTTCAAAAAATATATGTCCTCCACTTATACTTTGAGGGTATGTTCACCAAGTCTGAAACAAAATTCCTTAATGTCCCATACCCTAACTAGATACTCCAATAATTCTTGTTTTTCTTTCATGATAGGAAGTCAAAATAACTTGAGAACCCCACAATTTCTCAAAGAATATATATTTTTTGGATCATTAGTAGCATCCATGCCTTGTGTCTAATATTCAGTTTCTCGCCAAATCAAAGCCATTTTTTCTCTGATGGATACCTGAATTACAACAAGAAGAATCATTACAACACATCTCATGCAAAAAGTTGAGTAAAAGTGGAAAAAAAAATCAATTTCACCCAACATGCCCTACCCAAGGAAGGAAAAGTGTGGAAATTCACCCTTATTTCTCTAGGAGGTATGTTGAATAACTCTTCCCAGTTATAATTTTCTTGGCCCAATCCACCTTTCAACATTGAAAGGGGGTGTTGGATCTAGGGCACATTTCTAAACCACCAATGCACTCAAAAATCAAAATATTATGAATGAAATAAAAAATGGAGACTAAGAAAAGAAAGATAAAGGTAATATCTCCCACCTCAAACTTACGGTACTTGAAATGGTCCACCGGATTGGACGCAATAGATTGGTGAAGTTCGGGGGGAAAAAGAACCTAAAGATCATTTAGAAAGAGATAAAAGGAAAATGGTAAGAATAAATTACATTTCACATATTTATGGTCATTTATTATTATTTTTCATTATTTTGACCTAATTTTACCATGATTGCATATATTTTAAATCTTTTTTTGGTGTTTTGGGAAGCTTAATATCTATTTAAATTATTTAATGACACTTTAAAGTTGAAACAAGCCATTTTTATAATAGATCATAATTTAATTACTTTTTCAAGCTCTGTAAACTTATGAAAAGGGAACTCCCTAGAGTTCTCTTTCAACTCTTTTTAGACTCTCTAAACACGAAAATACTATCAAGAACTTGTATTTTTGAATTCGTTAAAGTAAATGAAAATATTTTCCCATTATAATTTTAATAATTTTCCATACTAGGAAAAACTACTTAAGATAAAGGAATACCTTAGTCAAACATGCCTTAGAGGCTCTCATGAGCATCGTTTTCTACCTTTCAGACTCAAGGGACAATTTTACAAAAATGAACATTTTATAGATTTCCTTCTTGCCTCTTTTCCAAACTCTCTAAACATGAAAAATATGTTCAATTATAACTTTTTTGGAATTTTAAAATCATCAAACGTCGATGAAATCATCAAAAACTACAAGACCGAACCACTCCTTCTCAAGCTTCATTTAAAATACTAAGTGGGATTCATCCGAAGGATGAACTTATAGATCAAGCATATGCTATCATCCTCCATTTGTCAAAAAGAAATAGGTACTGACATGAAATGGTTCAGGAAATTTGGGAAACAAGATACGTTAACCTATGAATGGATGTAAGTCGCTCTTGAACATGACATTCTTTCACTTCATCTATGTGACTCTTGGGTTGGAAACACTTCTTGTCTCTTTGATCCATTACACCATATCAAAAGACTCGGTATTCGGTTTTGGGTCAATGCTATCAACTCCATAAAGTGTCACTCATATGTTCAAAATAAGTCCTTTAGTTTCCAATTGTTGCAATAGTCTTATTAAGCCTTAATTCATGCTTTTCATTCTTGAACTAGCTCTACATCAATATCTTTTCAGTTGAAATATTGATACCTGTTTTGTGTCTTTGATGAGAGATACATAAAGGCCCTACTACGATGGGTCACTTCCTATCAATATCATCTCATTAGCTAGGAATTTGACATCGAAACTGCCTTTCGCACGTTGGATCTTGCATCCATCAATGGAAATTTTCCTTGATCTTAGTGACAGGTCTTCATCATTGTCTTTCAAACATGATGTTTTTGTGTTGTTTTCAACTTTAGATCATCAATTCACACCCCATAGATTATACTATAGTAATGTAAAATCCATTAACTTCATCAGTCTCTCGTATCTCTTAAAGGCTTACATCATTGGATGGTAATCAAATGGTGTCTGTTGTGAAACCAGCTCCAAAAATAGAAGAAAAGAGAGATCAACGCCTTAGAAATCAACCACTTTGATGAGGAAACCTCCTTTAAATTACATAAATAAAAAATTCTTGGATGATTCAAATGAAAAAACATCCTTTATAAATATAGGAGTCCATGGGGTCACAATATAATCCTAGCTAACCTAACAATAGTAATGTTAGGGCACAAAAATAACAATAGTGGGATTTTATGGGACGCAATAATAACAATATGGGGGCTGTAGGGGCACAAAAAAGGAAACAAGGAGGCTACACTAACAATAATCAGGGACTACACTAGCAATATAGGGACCTATCATTCCCCTCTCCTTCAAAAAATTGTTGTCCTGAATGCTTGAGTAGCTCTGGATGCTTCTGTATAAAATTATCATCCTCCCATGTGGAATCTTCAGTGGGTAAGTTATTCCACTTTATGAGATACTTTGAAATTGATCGATTTCATAGTTGTCGAGTTCTTGTTTCCGTGACTACTTCAGGTTCCAATATGATTTTTCCTTCCTCATCAAGTTCTGAAAATATTGTTTGAACTGGAAGTTTGTCACCTATAACCTTCTTTAAGCATGAAACATGGAAAACTAGGTGCACTCAAGAAGAAGCAAGAAGATCCAATTTGTATGCCATAGTACCAATCTGATGCAACACCTTGTAAGGACAATCATACTTTGGTGATAATTTATTATCCTTCGTAGCTTGGTTGAGAGACATTTGTTTGTATGGTTGTAGCCGTAAAAATACCCAGTCTCCTACATCAAAACTTCTCTCACTACAATGTTGATCTGCCTGTTGTTTCATTCAATTTTTTGCCAAATTAAGGTTATCCTTTAAGAGTTGGAGAAATTGTTGTTGATGCTTGATGTGATATTTAATTGGTTGAACCTTAGACTTTTCTTTTAAATATGATGTGATGGATGGTGGATGATATCCATAAAGTGCCATAAATGGGGTCATTTTTGCTGCAGTATGGAAGGAAGTGTTATACCACCATTTAGCCAAAGATAATCACTTGAACCATTGTATTTGTTTATCAAATACAAAATAGCGAAGATATTATTCCAAACAATTGTTCAGTATCTCAATTTTTCCATCAGTTTGACGATGATAAGATGAGCTACGAGCTAGTTGAGTACCCAAACAAGAAAATATTTTGTCCCAAAATTTCCAGTAAAAATGGGATCTTTGTCACTTCCAATAATATTTGGGTTTCCATGTAGCTTCTGAATTGTTTCCATAAATGCAATAGCAATTGTACTTGCTTTAAATGGATGAGATAATGGGAAAAAGTGTGAATACTTGGTAATTCTGTCAACTACCACCATGATGACACTCTTTCCTTCAAACTTAGGTAAACCTCTGATAAAATCCATTGAAACCTCCTCCCAACATTGACTTAGAATGGATAAAGGTTGTAGAAGACCTAGGGTCTTAATTGTCTCAACTTTATTTTGCTAGCAAAGAAAATATTCTGCAACAAAATTTTGAATATAAGATTTAAGGTCATCCAAAAAAAATTCTTTCTTCACCCTATGGTAAGTTTTTAAAATCTTGAGTGTTCTCCTAAGGAAGAAGTGTGCAATTCCAAAAGAATATTTTGTTTTAGTTGGAAATTCTTACAAAGACATAAGTTATATTTTTACCATAAGGAATCATTTTTCCAACTAAATGTATTAGATGTACTAGGATCTTGCTGCAAATTTTGAATGATTGTCCACAGTTCTTCATCATTCTTCCATTCATCCCTTACTTTGGTTATCCAATATGGTTGGATAATAGAAATGGCACAAAGAAATGCTTTCACCTATTCATTCTTTCTTGAGAGTGCATCTGCAATAACATTTAGCTTCCCTTTTTTGTAGATTATTTCAAAGTCATAACCCAACATCTTTGTGACCCATTTTTGTTGCTCTTCTAAAGATATTCTTTGTTCCAAAATGTATTTAAGACTATCAAGATCATTTTTTAGCTTGAAGTGTCTTCCCATTAGGTAAGCTCACCATTTCTTGAGCACATGTAGTATTGCCAACATTTCCTTCTCATAAATATCTTTCTGTAAATAATTTCCTTTGATTGGACGAATTTCAAAATCAATGGGTCTTCCTTGTTGCATTAAAATAGCACCAATCCATTTCCTGAGGCATCACATTCCAGAATAATGGTTTTTATGAAGTATGGCACAACTAATACCGATGCTAGGCACATTACCTCTTTAAGATGTTAAAAGGCCTTAGTTGCTTTAGGAGTCCATGAAAATGCATCTTTTTTCAATAATGTTGCTATAGGTGCTTCTATTTTACTATAATTCTTAACAAACTTGATCTGATACCCTGTTAACCCGATAAATCCTCACAACTGCTTTATGGTTGTGGGGACTTTCCATTACTTAATGGATTTATTTTTTTTAGGGTCTACCTTAACACCCTCATGAGATACAATATGGCCAAAATATTCCACCTCTTGTAGTCCAAAGAAAATTTTGAAGGTTTTTGCATATAGTTGTTTCTCCTCCAATAGTTTGAGCACCATCTCAACATGTTGAACATGATCCTTCCAAGACCTCTTGTAGATTAGTATATCATCAAATAATACTAACACAAATTTTCTAAGGAAGGGTTTGAAAATGGAATTCTTCAACCCTTGAAATGTAGAAGGCGTATTGGTAAGGCCAAAAGGCATGACCAAAAATTCATAATGACCCTCATGAGTTCAAAATGTTGTTTTCAGAATATCTTCAGTCTTCATTCTAATTTGATGATATCCTGAACGAAGCTCCAACTTGGTTAACTAAATTTCTCCATGTAATTCATCCAATAATTCATCAATCACATAGATGGGAAATTTATCTTTAATAGTGAGCTTATTGAGCTCCCTATAATCTAGACACATGAGCCATGATCCATCCTTCTTGTGCACTAATACTACTAGAGCAGAGAAATAACTTTGACTAGGTTGAATTATAACAACCTCTAACATTTCCGTAATCATATGTTCAACTTTTCTCTTTTCGACCTAAGGATATCTGTAAGGGCTCATGTTTGGAGGAACACTTCCTGGAATCAAATGAATAGCATGATCATGATCACAAATAGGTTGGATTCCTTTGGGAGTTTCAAACACCTAGCAATGATTGTCCAAGACTTTTTCTAGATTGGGAGAAATAGATGGTTTTGATGTTGGAACTTCGAGTGAGCATAATTGTGAAATTATGACTCATTGTTCTTTCTTAGGAATTTTTTTCATGACATTAGAGCTTATTATCTTTCCTGGCTTCCTTTTCATACCCTGTAATTAAACTTCCCTTCCTCCCAAATAAAAAATTCAAGGAAATTTCTTGAAAATTAAAAGATACCATCCCCAAATATTTCAACCATTGTAATCCTAGTACAACATCATCACCTCCCATGGGAATGGAAATCATTGGACTATTCAATACATATTCCACCATGGTTAGCTTAATATTATGGAATTTTCCATAGAAATTTATAGTTCCTCCATTTGCAACAATCACTTGACACTCTGGTGTTGGGTATAGGAAGAAATTCAATTCCTTGGCTACCTTACAATGAATAAAATTATGGTTACTACCTAAATCAATCAACACTATTACATTTTTCTTCTTGATATGTCCTTCTATCTTGAGAGTTTGAGGAGCGGTAATTCTTGCTAATTCATTATAGGATATGGTCAAACTCATTTCTTCTTTCTCTAGGGTTGATTCCTGGTGTATATCCTCTTGTTTTGGCGTTTCTTGTTCATTTTCTTCGTCCTCTTCATAATCTATGTAAAATAGTTTCTTCTTAGCACACTTATGACCTTTAGTGTATTTTTTATCACAACTATAGCAAAGCCCTTTTGCTATTTTTTCTTCCAATTGTTGTGGTTTCAACCTTGTAGGTTGTGGATGTCTAGGAGTAGAAACACATCCCTATTTATAGATGTGAGTGGCAGGCCTCCTTATCGCCATAATTTTACATTCAAATTTTCTTGCCAACCTGGTTGCTCTTTCCAATGAATCAAGTTCCCAAAGGCGAACCTCATGTTGGATTTTATCCTTTAAAGTCCCTATGAATATATCAATCCTATGTTGCTCTAGAAAATTAGTTACCCTTATATTCAATTTTTGGAAGTCCTAAATGTGCTCCACCATTGAACCCTTTTGTTTGAGATTTATCAATGAGCTAAAGAAGGTGTTTCTCTTTGTATCCTCATAATGTGCTATCATTTCCGCTGTAATAATTGACCAAGTGACAATTTTTTTATGGGAGAAAAGCCATCGATACCATAAAAATATATTTTTTTCTAAATATAAAGTTGCAATGCGTACCTTTTGTGTGTTTTGCACATTATTGAGATCAAAATATTGCTCCATCTACAATATCCATGTTACGGGATCCTTGCCATCAAAATTCCTCATATCAATCATTAGAATATGGTGGGTCTTCTATCAAACATTAGAGTTTATGAAATCATGATTAACATTTACTTTGTTCTCATCATGAGTTTCCTCTACTATATTTTCGCCATTAGGAACCATTTCTTGTATAAACTTTGTCAAACCTTCCTTGAAACCTTCCATCTCTACTTTTAGATCATTCTTAATGTCTTCCATTTTTTCCTCCATGTATTCCATGAAATTCTTCAAACCATCCATCTTAGCTTCCATGCCTTTCTTCAAAACTTCCATTTCATTTTTTGTTGCTCTTTGCGTGCGCGAAAGCTATTGCACTTGCAATTGTAATTTTGATATATCATGTTGCACTTCTTCCTCTTCATGAGTCATAGTAGATATTTATGAGGGCTTAATGTGTGTTCAATTATTTTTAGGAGGAATTTCAGAACCCATTACTAATATCTATGCTTCAATATGCCCTTGGAATCACTTCAAACTAATTTTTCAAACAAGACTTATGAAATTTGAAAATAAAATATACACCTTTCTCTTGCTTGTGAGGATCTTGATATTGAAGCTGATATATCTTTGTAGTTACGGATCCCCAAGATCTAAACTTTGATTATGTTGTAGACCTCTAAGTCTTCTTTCCAATGCCATAGGTTAGACCTGATTTGGATTATTCAAGTCAAATTTATGCCCAATCTCTCACAATGACCTAATTATGGACTTGTTCCATAGAGCGAACTTGTACAGCATAACTCGTGTCCCTGTTTCCTCCTTCGTATCTAAAATTGATGCACACAAAACTAAAATACGTCTACTTTTGGACACTTTTTACATAATTTAAATCCGATGCTCCAAGAAAGTTATGATTATTTTCCCAAGGTCACCTCTTTGAGAGTAAATTCGGGAGCTTGTAAAAACCCTAGCTTACACAGCTCATATCTCCAAAAATATTGGGAACCAAGGTTTAAAATTTTTACTTGATGTTCCTCAAGGTTTCGTTGCACATGAATTTCGTAGAAAAGAATTTATAGGGAAAATTCCATGATTACCTATGTGAAGCAGTGAAACCCTAGAATCCAAATCTCTAATACCAAATATTATGAAACCATCTCCAAAAATAGAAGAAAAGAGAGATAAATGTTTTAGAAATCAGCAACTTAAAGGGAGAAACCTAATTTACATTACATAAATGAAAATTTCTTGGATGATTCAAATGAAAAAGCCTCCTTTCTATATATATGAGTCCATGGGGTCACAATATAATCCTAGTCGGCCTAAGAATAATAATGTAAGGGCACAACAATAAAAATAGTGGCTTTTTATGGGGCACAATAATAACAATATGTGGGCTACATAGGTACAACAATAAAAATAATGGGCCTACACTAACAAAAATAAGGTGATACACTAGTAATATATGGACCTAACAGTGTTTACCATGTTTGACTTCATCTCATTAATTCGCATGGCTAGACTCGTACACCATGATCATGTGAAGGAGATAGAATAGCCAAAAACTAGTTTCATCTGTCCGAGCTATGATTTCAAGATTTATACTAGGTTACAAAATATTATGGTTACGGTCATACAAGCATTCATCCCAGCATGGGTCCACACATTTTCATCAATGGATGAGACTCATTATTCCTTATACATGTAATATTGGATTATGTGTTGATCATTGATGTGCCTCCTTTAGCAATGATATCATGATGAAAATGTATTGTGACAGAGAATGATATCGATCAAATGATCTTGATCTAGACTAGTCACAAGATAAAGCACATCATTCATAAGCTGTTGCTTATGAATTTTCACTTCCGGGGTCAATATGTTACAGGACATTTTTTCACATTAGTCTAAAAAGCATGCAAAGTGGATTAATCGATATCCTTGAACATGGTGTCATCATAATCAGTGTTTTTAATTCCATTGATGCATGTCCACTTAGTCAAATGCATTCAATGTTTGTTGCACCCTTCTGCACCTCCACTTATTAGCCCATTTCTCCCTTCTGTAGGTGTATTGATTTTATAAATTCAGGAAAATTAAAAAAAAAATTGAACCTTCCTCTTCAAGAAGCTTCCAAGACAGTTTTAACCATTTACCATGAATAGAGAACTCAAATCATATCTTGGAGACCTCATCTCTTATCTCTTGAGCTCATCGTCCCCTCCTAAGTGGATCTCAAGCCTATATTAGTTATTAGATAATAATTCCCAAACAACCACACTCATGATATATACTTACTTCAATTCATAGCATCAGGGTTGACTTTTGGAGATTGATAGTACCCCTATGCTGGTGTTTTGAGCCTAGAGGAATTACCATATTCATGCATTAGGGTTGACATTAGGAGAATTTTTAGGTCTAAAATGGCCCCACTAAGAATAATATACAACCAAAATTAATTTTATAAGAACCAATAGGATTCAAGATAATTATATGAACTATGAGGGATGATTCACCATTTTTGGAGTAAAAAAGTAAAAATATTAAAAAATAATAAAATAATAACACTACTTTTTCAACTCGTATTTTCATCTTATCTCCCTAAGGTTTTACTCAAATTTCGAGCACGATTATTCATTGGAAGAAAAATTTAATTCCTCATCTAAGGAGTACCCATGTTGCATACTTTCAATGGACCTTGCTACATGAAAAATGAGAAATAAATAAAAAAAACGTGATCGTAATTACGTTTTTCATGTATTTCTCATTTTTCGTGTAGAAGGGTCCATCAAAAGTATGAAACATGGGTACGCCTTGGTTGAGGAATCAAATTATGCATCCAATGAGTGTTTCCACTCGAAATTTGAGTAAACCCATAGGAAGATAAGTTGAAAATACGAGTTAAAAAATAGTTTATTTTCCCCTCTAAAATTTGAAGATTTCTTTTAATCATATTTTATTATTTCCACTATTATTTTATAATTTCATTAGGAGGCCCATTTTAGACCTCAAAATTCCCATAATGTGATGAGGTGTGATTTTTGATAAGGAAGGATAATTCAACTTTGGGAGACATCTACGAATTCAACTACTATTTATGGTTGTAAACTCTCTCTTATATTCATTAATACAAAAAGTTTATTGTTTTCCTATATTTTTTATGTTATGTTCTCACTAATGTATTTCAATTCCATGTTGATTCATTGAATAGAGATATTATATTATTCTATGTGGATGTTTTGGATAATTTTCTTGTTTTATTCGTTTGTGTGGGTTCTAATTATAGTACTTAGACGTAGAATTGGAGCTTACAAATGAGGAGGAAAGGAAGGGTTGCTAAAGATTTGAGTTAGGTTTCTTTCCCATTATCTAAATTTTGTAAAGAAAACTCTATGATTTTTTCCTTCTTTTGTTCTAGATTAGACCACCAGATCTAGGGAATTAACCTTTATGTGTAATCGTGAAACTTCTACATGACAAATATGATATGGAGTTTAAACCAATACATACAATAAATGGTCGTGGCCTCTATAAGCCAGTAACCGAAGTAAGAGATGATCATGAGCAACATATTTCGGGTTGGGAGCAGGAGATAGAGATGTACAATGGTTAACATGTTCCTTAACCCACATCTACATTGCCCTGATATTCTAATATACGCCAATTTATCGAGAATTTCACCTTTCCAGCGCACTTATAAAATAAAAAAAGAGGGATTTATGTTTATAATATCTATCCTACAATCTAGCTCATGAATTTCTTTTAAGAAAGCACCACAACATTGTTTTGCTAATATTCCTTAAGCCACATGATACAAATAAGGTAGTTATATACTTTCACAATGGACTAGAAGGTGACCACTATGTAGGTGACAATGCATTGAATAAATCTGTGAGGGTTGGCTATTATTTGTCCATTCTATTCAAATATGTGCATGCTTATCTTGAAAATTGATCAGCTTGTATGAAATGTGTCAATCAACATCATAGGTTAGTCGCCCCACTACTACTAGTATCAGCAGAGGAACCTTTATCACAGTGTGACCTAGATGTTATCAGAGAAGTGTTTCCACATTCGTCAAAGAAACATCAATATATTCTGAAAGTGATATACTATTTCACTCAGTGGTCAGAAGAAGTTCCCTTTAGACAAGTAAATGAATAGGAAGTCATCACTTTTTGTGATAGAACATTATAACCAGGTTTGGTTGTCCAACGTCACTTTTCTTTGACAATGCAACTTACTTTTCTGTTGATCAGTGGTTATCATTGATGTCAACCCAAGTAGCACCAGGGGCTACCCTGATCTTGTATGGAAATTTATACTTGAAAAATTACTCTATTATGAGTTAAGGATATTTTATATCATTTCTACTTGTCGATGTGTTTCCATTGATATATAGCACGCCATGCAATTCTTCACGGTTTGAGAGATATTCGTGTTTGAAGTTAGTAACCCCAGTTAGTGAGCTAAAACCCCATGGGCTTGTAGCATGACACTAATAATTGGTTGTGGTCATTGAATATTTAATAATTAAAAAAATTTTAAACTCCTAAAATCCCTCCAATGTTCACATGTTGAAGACCCTCTCAACCTAAGCATTTATATGAATTGTGACTCTCATATCCTCCTAATTCAAGGATTTTGCTACTTAAAACAGGTCATCGTGGCATTATCTCTATAAAAAAAATTCTCTGAAGCTTAAGATGCTAAAAAAAACCCATTTGAGCCAAAATCCTGATGATGCATGTGAAAAAATTTGAGATATTGATTCAGTATATTTTCGGAGATATGATTTGAGGAAATTAGGGTTTTTGCGGGCTCCCAAATTTCATGTCAAATAGGTGACCTTGGGAAAATCATCATTGATTTCTCTCTGAGCATTGGATTAAAATTTTGTAAAAAGTGAAAGAAAGAGGATGGACTTTAGTTTTTTGGATATATTTTTTAGGACCAAAGGTTGAAACAGTGACACGTGGAACTTCGTACAATTTCGCTCTACTGAACTAGTCTATGATCAAGTCATCGTAGGAGATTAGGAATAACTATTTCTTGATGAATCCATATTTATCAGACCTATGGGTTTGGAAAGAGGATTCAAAGGGCTACCATAGGATGAAATGTTAGACCTTGGAGATTTTAAATTACATAGTTATAGCAGATTCAATATTGAGCTTCTAGAATGCAAGAATAAATATGCATTCGAGGATCGCTGCAGTAAGGAAAAAACATCAATAGTCAAGGGTATGTTTGATACAATAGGGTATGTGTTGTGAAACCAGTTCCAAAAATAGAATAAAATAGAGATCAATGCCTTACAAATAGCCACTTCAAGAAGGCAACCTCCAATACATTACATAAATGACAATTCTTGGATGATACAAATGACAAAACCTCCTTTCTATATATAGGAGTCCATGGGGCCACAATGTAATCCTAGTGGGGCCATAATGTAATTCTCGCTGACCTAACAATAATAATGTAAGGGCACAATAATAAAAATATGGGGGTTACAGGGTACAACAATAACAATAAGGGGGTTACACTAACAACAATAAGGGACTATACTAGTAATATAGGGACCTAACATGCTCCTCTCCTTCAAAAAAGTGTTGTCCCCAACGCTTGAGTAGCTTTGGGTGCTTTTGTATAAAATTCTCATCCTCCCATGTAGAATATTCAGTGGGTAAGTTCTTCCATTTGATGAGATACTCTGAAATTGATTGATTTCGTAGCTGTCGAGTTCTTCTTTCAGCGACTGCTTCAGGAAACTGGATGGACTCACGAAAAAGTAGGAAGCTCCAATTTGTATGCCATAGTACCAATCATTTACAACACCTTTTAAGGACCATAGTACTTTGGCGATAATTTATTATCCTTCTTAACTTGCTTCAGGGACATTTGTTTGTATGGTTGTAGCCGTAAAAATAGTCGATCTCCCACATCAAAACTTCTCTCACTGCAATGTTGATGTGCTTGTTGTTTCATTCGATTTTGTGCCAAATTTAGGTTATCCTTTAAGAGTTGGAGAACTTATTATTGATGCTAGATGTGATCCTCCACTACTTGAACCCTAGAATTTTCCCTTAAATAAGAAGTGATGCATGGTGGATGAGATACATAAAGTGCCATAAATGGGGTCATTTTTGTTGTAGTATGGAAGAAAGTTTTATACCACCATTCAGTGAGAGCTAACCACTTGACCCATTGTGCTTTCTTATCAGATACAAAACAGCAAAGATATCCTTCCAAACATTTATTCACTATCTATGTTTGACCATCGGATTGAGGATGATAAGATGAGAAATGAGCTAGTTGAGTACCCAAACAAGAAAATAATTCCGTCCAAAAATTTCCTGTAAAAATGGGATCTCTATCACTTACAATAATCTTCGGGTTTCCACGTAGCTTTTGAATTGTTTCCATAAAATCAGTAGCAACTGTACTCACTTGAAATGGATGATATTTTGCACAAAAGTGTGTATACCCTGTAAGTCTATCAACTACCACCATGATGACACTCCTTCCTTCAGACTTAGGTAAACCTGTGATAAAATCCATTGAAATATCCTCCCAACATTGACTTGGAATGGATAAAGGTTGTAGAAGATCCGAGGTCTTAATTTTCTCAAATTTATTTTGCTGGAAAACCAAAAATTCTGCCATAAAATTTTGAATATCAGATTTAAGGCCATCCCCAAAAAATTCTTTCTTCACCCTATGGTAAGTTTTTGAAAATTTGGAGTGTCATCCTAAAGGAGAAGTGTACCATTCCAAATAAATCTTTTGTTTTAGTTGGGAATTCTTGCAAATATATAAGTGATATTTCTACCATAAGGAATCATTTTTCCAACTAAATGTATCAAATGTACTAGGATCCTGTTGAAAATTTTGAATGAGTGTCCACACTTCTTCATCCTTCTTCCATTCATCCCTTGCTTCGGTTATCCGATCTGGTTGGATAATTGAAATGGCACCAAGCAATGATTCCACCTCTTCATCCTTTCTTGAGAGTGCATCTACGATAACATTTAGCTTCCCTCTTTTGTAGATGATTTCACAGTCATAACCCAAAATCTTTGTGACCCATTTTTGCTGCTCTTCTGAGGATAGTCTTTGTTCCAAAAAGTGTTTAAGACTATCATGATCAGTTTTTATATTGAAGTGTCTTCCCATTAGGTAAGGCCTCCATTTCTTTAGTGCGTATAGTATTTCCAACATTTCCTTCTCATAAATAGCCTTTTGTGAATACTTTCCTTTGATTGAACGACTTTCAAAAGAAATGGGTCCTCCTTCTTGCATTAAAACAACACCAATTCCATTTCCTGAGGCATCACATTCCACAATAAAGGTTTTTGTGAAGTCTAGCGTAGCTAATACTGTTTTTAGGCACATTTCGTCTTTAAGATTTTCAAAGGCCTTAGTTGCTTCAAGAGTCCATGAAAATGCATCTTTCTTCAATAATGTTGTTAGAGGCACTGTTATTCTCCCATAATTCTTAACAAACTTGCGATAATACCTTTTTAACCCGAGAAATCCGTGCAACTGCTTTATGGTTGTGGGGACTTTCCATTCCTTAATGGCTTTAATTTTGTTAGGGTCTACCTTAACACCCTCGTGAGATACAATATGACCCAGATATTCCACCTCTTGTACTCCAAAAAAACACTTGGATGTTTTTGCATATAATTTGTTCTCCTCCAATATTTTGAGCACCCTATCAACATGTTAAACATGATCCTTCAAAGACCTGATGTAGATTAGTATATCATCAAAAAATACTAGCACAAATTTTCTAAGGAAGGGTTTGAAAATGGAATTCATCAACCCTTGAAATGTAGAAGGTTCATTGGTAAGGCCAAAAGGCATGAGAAAAAATTCATATTGATCCTCATGAGTTCGAAATGTTGTTTTCAGAATATCTTCAGTCTTCATTCTAGTTTGATGATATCCTGAATGAAGATCCAACTTGGTAAAATAAATTGCTCCATGTAATTCATCCAATAATTCATCAATCACGGGAATGGGTAATTTATCTTTAATAGTGAGCTTATTGAGCTCCCTATAATCCAAACACATGCACCATGATCCATCTTTCTTGTGCACCAATACTGTTGGAGCAGAGAAAGAAGTTTGACTAGGTTGAATTATACCAACCTCTAACATTTCTACAATCATACGTTCCATTTCGCTCTTTTGGACATAAGGATATCTGTAAAGCCTGATGTTTGGAGGAACACTTCCCGGAATCAAATGAATAGCATGATCATGATCACAAATAGGTGGGAGTCTTTTGGGAGTATCAAACACCTTGGAATGATTGTCCAAGACTTTTTGGAGATCTAGAGAAATAGATGATTTTTATGTTGGAACTTCTAGTGAGCATAATTGTGCAATTACGCCTCGTTGTTCTTTCTTCAGAAGCTTTGTCATGACATTATAACTTATTATATTTCCTGGCTTCCCTACGATACCCCATAATTCAATTTTCTTTCCTTTTGAAAAAAATTTCAAGAAAAGTTCTTGAAAATTAAAAGCTACTGTCCCCAAAGATTGTAACCATTGTACTCCTAGTACAACATCAACACCTCCCATTGGGTTTGAAAGCATTGGAATATTCAATACATATTCCCCCATGGCTAGCTTGATATTATGGAATTTTCCAGAGCAATTTATAGTTCCTCCATTTGCAACCATTACTTGACATTCTGGTGTTGGGTATAGGAAACAATTCAATTCTATGGCTACCTTGCAATGAATAAAATTATGGGTACTACCCGAATCAATCAACACTATTACCTTTTTCTTCTTGATATGTCCTTCTATCTTGAGAGTTTAAGGAGTGGTAATTCTTGCCAATGCATTACATGATATGGTCAGACTCATTTCTTCTTCTTCTAGGGTTGCTTCCTGGTGTATATCCTCTACTTTTGAAGTTTCTTGTTCATTTTCTTCCTCCTCTTCACAATCTCTGTAAAATAATTTCTTCTTAGCACACTTATGACCTTTACTGTATTTTCTATCACAACTATAGCAAAGCCCTTTTGCTCTTTTTTCTTCCAATTTTTGTGGTGTCAACCTTGTAGGTTGTGGAAGTCTAGGAGTAGCAACACTTCCATATTTATAGATGTGAGTGGTAGGATTCCTTGTCGCCATAATTTTACATTCAATTTTTCTTGCCAAACTGAATGCATTCTCCAATGAATCAGGTTCCCAAACACGAACTTCATGTTGGATGCTATCCTTTAAAGCCCCTATGAAGACATCAGTGTTGTGTTTCTCTTGAATATCAGTTACCTTTATATTCAATTTTTGGAAGTCCTCAATGTGCTCCACCACTGAACCCTTTTGTTTTAGATTTATCAATTGGCTAAATAAGGTGTTTCTATTTGTATCCTATTTGTATCCTCATAATGTTCTATCATTTCCTCGGTAAAGACCAAGTGACAATTTTTTTACGAGAGAAAAGCCATCGATACCATACAAATGTATTTTTTGCGAAATGTAAAGTTGCAATGCGTACCTTTTGTGTGTTTTGCACATTATTGAGATAAAAATATTGCTCCATATGAAGTATCCATGTTACGAGATCCTTGCCATCAAACTTCCTCATATCCATCTTTGGAATATGGTGGTTCTTCCATCCAACATTAGAGTTTATGAAATCACGATTAATATTTATTTGGTTCTCATCATGAGTTCCCTCTACTATCCTTTCTCCATTAGGAAACATTTCTTGTATCAACTTTCCCAAACCTTCGATGTCTACTTTTATATCATTCTTCATGTTTTCCATGTTGTCTTTCATTTTTTCATCGATCTTAGCTTCTATGTCATCCATCTTAGCTTCTATGCCATCCATATTAGCTTCCATGCCCACTTCCATGCCATCCATCTTAGCTTCCAAACCATTATTCTTAGACTCCACGCCTTTCTTCAAACCATCCATCTTATTTTCCACACCTTTCTTCAAAACTTCCATTTCATTTTTTGTTTCTCTTTGCAATAGCGAAATTTGGTGCACTTGCTCTTGTAATTTTGATATCTCATGTTGTGTTTCTTCATCTTCATGAGTCGTAGTAGAGCCTTCTGAAGGCTTAATGGGTGTTGAATTCTTTTTAGAGGGCATTTTAGAACCCAATAATGATATATATTCTTCAATATTCCCTTGGAATAAATTCAAAATAATTTTTTTCAAACGTGACTTATGTAATTCGAAAAAAATACACACCATTTTATTGCTTTTGAGGAGCTCAATATTGAAACTTAATTATCTCTGTGATTTTGGATCTTCAATATCTGAAATTTGGCCCTTAAGTAGCTCTCTGAATCTTATTTTGAATGCCACAAGTCTGACTTGATTTTTATTCTTCAAGGCAAAGTTATTCCCAATCTCCCACGATGACCTAATTATGGACTGGTTCAGGAGAGAGAACTTGTATGACTTGACACATGTCACTGTTTCCTTCTTCAGCGCTGAAATTGATATGATGAAAACTACATTCTATTTAATTACAGCCGCTTTTTATAGAATCCCAATCTGATGCTCAGAGAGAGACTTATGATGTTTTTCCCACGGTCACCTCTTTGAGATGAAATTCGGGAGCCTGAAACAATCCTACCTTCCACAAATCATATCTCAAAAAATATTGTGAAACAAGATCTGAAATTTCTACAAGAGGTTCCTCACGATTTCCACTTCACTCTATGAAAATTTCAGCTTCTGAATCCTCATAGAACCAAATTTATAGCAAAATTTCCGTGATGACCTATTTAGGTTAAATTCAGGAGCCTGCAAAATGCCCTAACTTACACAAATCATATCTCCGAAAATATTGTGAACCAAGATCTAAATTTTTTTGAAAATGCTACTCAAGTTTTCAGCTTTGCGCTTTAAATATTTTGGCTTCTAAAACTTTGTAGAAACAAAGTTATAGTGAAAATTGCATGATGACCTGTTTGGAGTAGCGAAACCCTAGAATCCAAAACTCTGATACCAAATATTGTGAAACCAACTCCAAAAATAGAATAAAAGAGATATTAATGCCTTATAAATAGCCACTTCAAGGGGGAAGCCTCCAATACATTACATAAATGAACAATTCTTGGATGATACAAATGAAAAAATCTCCCTTCTATATATAGGAGTCCATGGGGCCAGAATGTAATCCTAGCTGACCCAACAATAATAATGTAAGGGCACAATAATAACGATATGGGGGTTACAGGGGTACAACAATAACAATAAGGGGGTTACACTAACAACAATAAGGGACTATACTAGTAATATAGGGACCTAACCGTATGTATGATTAGTGTCTAAATTTTAATTTGAATATCATCTCTGACATGTGTTTTTGTAGGACAGTGTAAGTATTTTGTTTGTATGTTTGATTGGGTTTTGTTCATAAATGTTGAACATATTTACATTTGAATTTTTAATATTTCTCTAACATATGGTTTGCAAGAGAGTGTAAGTATTTTGTTTGTATGTTGGTTTGGGTCTTGTTCACTAATGCATGTGTGGGAAGGAGGACACAATAGGACAACTTAGACACATACTAGAAGGACAATGCAATGCCAAAGTACCATTACTTGAAGCAAGAACAACAATACCTCAACAAATACTAGTGTTCAAAGAAGCAGTGTCAACTCAAGTATCACGTCGTGTCAAAAGTAAGTATTCTAAAAATCATCATTGTAAAATTGTAAAAGATTCATTATTATAAAAGAGTCAATCTGCCTAGAGTTGGAGAGGCATTGTTGGGAGGCATAAGTGTCACTGTCAGATAATGTTACGGTTGGGTTGTAGGTCATAGTGTGATTGGGTGATTGGTCTAATTCAAGAAAATCATTGTGAATCATATTGTATCATGGATCATTTTCCCTGGTACGAGAGTCCATACTCTTGTCTGATTTTTGATCATTATAGGGTGGAAGGGAGGTGCTATTTTGGTGCATGAAGTCACCTACAAGTTGGAGCCTCTTAACACTTCAAGGTGGTAGGTCAGTATATGATATTAGGGCATCCATTCAGTTGACTACTGAAGAAACCAGGATGTTGGGGCATCCTTCAAGTTGGAGTTACAAAATAATTCTTTTATAGAATTCAAGGAAGTTGTAGTTTTCATTTCGGCTAGGCCTAAATTTTAAAGAATTTATTAGAAAAGAATCCGGTGGTTTTTGACTTCGAGGGGGTTTTCCACATAAAATTCATGCGACTATTGTGTTCTATCGTTTATTTTTTTTACCGGATAAACATAAAGAATAATTGAATATTAACTAATGCTCTGGAAATATTTAAAAGTGCTAATTGATAAGTAATATTCATTCACCCCCCCCCCCCCACCCCTCAGTATTTCCAACAATTGGTATCGATATTGGTTCCTTCAATAGTAGTCTAACAACTGGAAGGAGGTCATGGAGTATACTAAGAATAAAGGTCCTCTATTCAATGGAAATAACTACACACTTTGGAGTGGAAGAATGTAGGTTCATTTTCTAGCACAAGGATACAAAGTATGGGAAATTTTTGAAAAATTCTTTACCACGACCCAACATTAACAAGGTAAGAAAGATATGGTATATGATGCAAGGGCTAAATATCTCATTATCAATGGGTTTATATAATTTTTCTATCTTAAGGTACTAAGTTGTAAAACTGTTAAAGAAGTATGGGGCAAGCTTGAGAATATATAGGCAGGTGACTCAAACTTGAAAGAAGCAAAGCTTCAAATTTATAGGGAAAAAATTGAGCAACTGAAAATGAAGGAAGATAAAAATATTGATGTAAACTTACAGAGTTTTGATAAAATAAAAAATGCATTGGAAGGTTTGTGAGAACCTACCGACATGAATATTGTCATCTGAAAGATCCTTCGAACCTTGCCAGAAAGATTCAACCCAAAGGTATCTATCTTGGAATATAGTTCGAATCTAGCCAATCTCAATAAATCTGAATCTCATGGAGTGATTACGGCATATGAAATGAGGATTGAAGAAGAGGATGACACATCTCACCTAGAAACAACGTTTGTTGTATCCAAGAAAATTAGTAAGGACAAGCATACAACAACATCGAAAACTTGTAGTTGTAAGGAAGAAGAAAAGGAAGAATGTAGAAGAATAATTTTCAGATAAAGAATTTTCCTACTTCACACAAAAAAATGAGAACATGTATGGGGAAATTCAAAGGTAAGATTCCATTGATATGTTTCGATTGTGGCGAGGTTGGGAATTTTGCAGCCAAGTTTCCTCACAAAAATGAGGTTGTTACAAAAGTAATGAAAGGTATGAGGAAGTTCAACAAGCAAGGGAAGAAGAAATGGTTTAAGAAGAATTTCTTCTCTAAAGAAGATAGCTCCTCATCTGATGAAGATAGTGATAACGAAGAAGAAATCAATGGAAAAGTATTTTTTATGGCCAAGCATAATAAGTAAGAAGCATCTGATGAATAAGCAGAGATGACTGAGGTTGAATTTGAAAACAAAGTTATCATGGTTATCAAAGAGCTCAAAGTCGAGAAGAAGCATGTCAACACCCTTGAAGACAAATTAGATATAGAAATGGAACAAGTCCTAAATCTTAAAATCAAGGTTGAATAATACAAATTAGTTGAAGAATCGCTCAGGGAAGAATTAAAGGAAAGTAACAAGGAAAGAGAAGCATTGGAAGATGAAACAGTTTCTCTAAGAAAGCAAGTAAAAAATGGAAAAACTCTTCAAAACTACACCAATAACTCCAAGGCATTGGAATAAATCCTCAAAAATCAACAATCAAACAATGACAAGAATGGTCTTGGTTACAAACAAAAATATGAAAAGGAGCCAAGTCCTTCTATGAAAACAAAAGAAGATGGATATACAAAATCAGACAAGGAGGTAGACCTCCCAGCCAACTCAAGAGATCAGGACTCGTAGGAAGAACCATGGAAGGAAATTCCTCAAAGAATATTTCCTCCCAGGCATCAACATATATTCTATGGTCATTTTTTTTCATGTGGAAGGTTTGGACATAGAGCTATAGAATGTCACACGTATGTTTGGAATAAATATAGTTTCGGGAGATATTTTAGAAATGAATATTCCTGAACTCAGCAAAATATTAATAGATTTGATCATTTGAGAGATGATGTCGAATGCTACAAATTTTATCAAGGTTGAATAATACAAATTAGTTAAAGAATCACTCAGGTAAGAATTAAAGGAAAGCAACAAGGAAAGAGAAGCATTGGAAGATGAAACAGTTTCTCTAAGAAAGCAAGTAAAAAATGGAAAAACTCTTCAAAACTACACCAAAAACTCCAAGGCATTGGAATAAATCATCAAAAGTAAACGATCAAAAAATGACAAGAATGGTCTTGGTTACAAAGAAAAATATGAAAAGGAGCCAAGTCCTTCTATGAAAACACAAGAATATGGATATACAAAATCAAACAAGGAGGTAGACCTCCCAGCCAACTCAAGAGATCAGGACTTGTAGGAAGAACCGTGGAAGGAAATTCCTCAAAGAATATTTCCTCCCAGGCATCAACATATCTTCTATGGTCATTGTTATTCATGTGGAAGGTTTGGACATAGAGCTATAGAATGTCACACGCATGTTTGGAATAAATATAGTTTCGGGAGATATTTCAGAGATGGATATTCCTAAACTCAGCAGAATATTAATAGATTTGATCATTTGAGAGATGATGTCGAATGTTACAAATGTAACAATTTTGGACACCTGCCTAAATATTGCATACTTGGAAGTTCTTCAAAGGATTATCTCAAAATCAGAATGAACAAGTATGGAAAAATAATTCTAAAAAATGTTCTATCGCTCTCAAGGCTAGAAGCAAGAGAAACGTTTGGTATGTTGATAGTGGCTGCTCAACTCATATGACTAGAGATAGGAATAAGTTCATATCCTTGAAGTAAAAGAAGGATGGAATAGTGTCTTTTGGAAATGATGGGTCTTCAAATATCATAGGAGTAGGTACAGTCACACTTGGAAGAATAATGCATTAGTGAAAGATGTGTTGTTGGTTGAAAATATGAATCGCAATCTGCTCAGTGTTGGAAAAATGTGTGATGAAGGAAACACAATGTTATTTAACTCTAAGAAATGTGAAGTTAAGAAAGGCAAGCTCGGTAAAATTGTGGCTACAACAAGAAAAGATCCAAATGAAATATATATTTTGGATGAGACACCTAAAGGGTGATTTTGACGAAAGAAGACGAAAGTTGGTTATTGCACAAACTAATGTGACATATAAATTTCAAAAATTTGGTAACGATCAACAAGAAGGGATCAGTTAGAGAAATGCCTAAAATTTCAAAACCTACCAATATGATATGTGAATCTTGTCGATATGGAAAGCACACAAAAATGGATTTCAAGACAAAAGAACACTTTGCATCATGTCCATTGGAATTAGTACATACTGATCTATGCAATCCTATGAGAACAAAAATTTTCAATGGATAATTATATTTTATGCTAATGATAGATGACTACACCATAATGACAACTGTCAGCTTCTTAAAGAAAAATGTTGAGGCATTCGAGTGTTTTAGAATCTACAAGGAATTGTTTAAAAATCAAACTGATTTGAAGATCAAATGTCGAAGATTAGATAATGGCGAAGAATTCACTTCCAACGTATTTCAGCAGTACTATGATGAAAATGGAACAAAAATGAAATTCTCAACAGCTAGAACACCAGAGAAAAATGGAGTTGTTGAAAGAAAAAACAAAATTGTACAGGAAATGTCCAGAAGAATGTTAAATGACTCAAAATTAGATGATAAATTTTGGGTTCAATAAATTGACACAATTGTATTCATTATAAACATGGGTTTGCTAAGGAACAATTGTAACGTGAGTGCAAACAAATTATGGAAAGGAAGATTGGCTAACTTCAAATACTTCAAAATATTTGGAAGCAAATGCCACATCAAAAGAGAAGATAAAAATTTGGGCAAGTTCGACTCCCGAGTCGATGAAGGTATTTTCATTGGTTATTCACGCAAAAGGAAGACTTATAGATGCCATAATCTGAGGTGAAAACAAATAGTGGAAAGCATAAATGTTACTTTTGATGAAAATTATGTTACAAAGGATGAAAATGAGATTGTCCCTTCATGAAAATATGAGGGATCTGAGGGAGAATCTATGA
Source organism: Pinus albicaulis (assembly GCA_034641835.2). NCBI lineage: Eukaryota > Viridiplantae > Streptophyta > Pinopsida > Pinales > Pinaceae > Pinus > Pinus albicaulis. The sequence goes on along the minus strand of CM076570.1, from coordinate 1,281,144,865 downwards.
AGGATGAATAAGAAGCTCCAAAGCAAGACCAATCAAATAAGGAAATAATAGTCAACCAAGATGAAATAAGAAATGAGAAGCAGGATGTACAAGAAAATTATCGAAAATATTTAAAATAATGGTGTCAAAAGAATCATTTGTCAAATCAAATCATCCGAAACATAAATGAAGGAATTGAAACCACAATAATTCAATAGCTTTGTTCATCACAGCTAGCCCACCTCGCTTTTTTAGCAACTTTTGAGCCTAGCAGTTTTGAGGAAGCTAGTCAAGATGAACACTAGGTAGCAGCTATGAAAGAAGAAATAGATCAAATTGAGAAAAACGATACTTGGGAATTGGTTCCACGGTAAAAGGATAAAAATGTTATTGGAACTAAATGGGTCTTTGGAAACAAATTGAATGAGGATGGGAAGGTTACCAGGAATAAGGAAATATTAGTCTGCAAAGGATATGCACAAGTTTAGGGAATTGATTTTGAAGAATAATTTTCTCCTGTTGCCATAATGGAAGCTCTCAGAATTTTTCTTGCTTATGCATGCTTGAGAAAAATCAAGGTCTACCAAACGGATGTTAAGTCAGCCTTTCTAAATGGTGAATTGGAAGAATAAGTTTACATTGAAAAACCCGAAGGTTTTCTGCTCTCTGAAAAGGAAGACCATGTATGAAGATTAAATAAGGCACTAAATGGGCTCAAGCAAGCTCCTAGAGCTTGGTATGTTCATCTTCATGGATATCTACATCAACAAGGATCCAAGAAAGGAAGCGTTGACAACAATCTCTATGTGAAAGTGGATCAAGATAACCTAACAATTATTGAGGTACATGTAAATGATATAAATTTTGGAAGAAATGATGACATATTAAGTAGAAAATTTTCCACAAACATGCAAAGTGAGTTTGAAATATCTCTAAATGGCGAGCTGGCATACTTTTTAGTTCTTCAAATATCTCAGCAAGATAAAGGAATATCTATATATCAAACCAAGAACATCAAGGAAATTCTCAAGTAATTCAAGATGGAAGATTGCGAGCTTGTCCTTATCTCAATGGTAACAGGTTGCAAGTTATGTTTAGATGATCTGTCAAAGGATGTGGACCAAGGGTTGTATAGATCTATGATTGGCAGTCATCTATATGTGACAGCTTCCCGGCCAGACATAATGTAGGCAGTTAGACATGTAGCAATATTCTAAGTAGCACCAAAAGAATCTCATATTATTGTCATCAAAATAATTGACCGATATATTAAGGGCATAATAGAATATGGTTTATGGTATCCCAAAGGAAATAATCTAGTTATCCAAACTTATACAGATGCAGATTTGGCAGGAAGTGTTGATGATCAAAAGAGCACCAATTGAGCAAAATTCTATCTAGGTGGTTGCCTTATTTTGTGTTAAGTAAAAAGCAGTCTTCAATCTTGTTATCCACAATAGAAGCTGAATATATTGTGGCAACATCTTGTTGTACTCAAGTTCCCCGGATGAAGCAAACTTTTCAAGATCTTCAAGTCAAGTTTGATGAGCCTATTCCCATATTTTGCGATAACACTAGTACCATCGTTATCTCCAATAATCCTATGATTCATTCCAAAACAAAGTAAATTCCAATCAAGTTTCATTTCATTAGAGAGAAGGTCGCCGAAAATAATATCAAGCTTGAATATGTTAGCACAAAGCAACAAATTGTTGACATATTTACTAAACCATTAGCTCGTGAAGCATTTGTGTATCTTCACCTAAAGCTTGGGATTCTCCCAAGTGCTGATTAGACTCTTTCTCTTATGTAACTAAGTAAAAAAAAAGGGTACTTGAGGTCTATACAGGTCCGCAACATGACATTTGTCAGGGTGAGTTACCCTTTGCATTGATGACGAAGGGGGAGAGAATTTTGTACGAAGAGGTGTCATGATTGTAGAGGGAGTAATTGTGTTGCCATTAATGCCAAAGGGGGAGATTCTGGATCAATGGTTTTCATTGATGTCAACCCAAGCAGCACCAGGGGTTACCCTAATCTTGGATGGGAATTTTGACTTGAAAAATTACTCTATTATGAGTCAAGGATATTTTTATGGTTTCTACTTGTCAAGATGTTTCCATTTATATATGGCACACCACATAATTCTTCACGGTTTGAGAGATATTCATGTTTTAGGTTAGTAACCCTAGTCAGTGGGCTAAAACCCCATGGGGTTGTAGCATGACACTAATCATTGGTTGTGGTCATTGAATATTCAATAATTAATCATTTTTAAACTCCTAAAATCCCTCCAATGTTCACTTGTTGAAGACCCACTCAACCTAAGTATTTATATAAATTGTGACCCTCATATCCTCCTAATGCAAGGATTTTTCTACTCAAAAGAGGTCATCGTGGAATTATATATATTAAAAAAAATTCTGCGAAGCTTCAAATGCTGAAAAAATCCATTTGAGGTGAAATCTTCATGAAGCACGTGACTAAATTTCAGATATTAGTTCGCTATATTTTCGGAGATATGATTGTTGGGCGCAGGAATTACACTTAAGCAAATTCCTCAACACTTAATCTGTCAACCCGAGGGATCCATAAACATATAGACAAAGCACATGCAATGCTAGAGATGGTATGAATCTTCCTAATGTAAATCCCTACTTTCTTTAAAGGAAAGATTGCAGAATCAAATTAAAGAGAGAAAAAGGCAACTTGAACCATCAAAATAATCCAAGACTGGAACAAGAAAGAATGCATTTGCAAGAGGGAATTAAAGATAAAAATGGCAAGAACTCTAGCTAATTATTTTTTAACTACTGAGTGTGTGTTTTTCTTTAGTAGAGACACTTAGCAGTCTCATCAGATGGGCCCTTAAACCTGCTCCTTTAGATATTTCCTTCTTGCACTAATATGTCTTGTACTATCGCAGTTTCCTTGCACTAGTGTAGGAACAAAGATTTATGCAGAAGGTAGAAATGGTGTCTTCACTAAAAGCTTTTTACTTCATGTAAGAGCTTGAACTTTTCAAGGTTCAAAGCACTTAGATCCCGTGGAAAGAAACTAGCTCTTGCACTGGATCAGAGCTTCCTGCACTTAGCATTTAATTCTTAAAATGAGTGCTTAATTATTGCAAGTGCTATTATACTGTTAAATCGAATTGCACAAATAAAAAGTGAATGTTTCTAATATTAAAAAAGTGCAGGAATAAAGAAATAATCAATATGCATTTATCCTGTCATAAGAATTTAATGAAATAAAGATTGCAGGAAGTAGATTAAGAAAGCTTGCTGCATCACACCAACATGCACCGGTGCAAGTTCATTTCTCCTGATTGGACCAAGCTGGGAAAACCAATAAAGCAGCATTGCAGAAAGGAAATATCACACCAATGTGCACTAGTGCAAGTTTATTTCTCCTGCTTGGACCAGGCAGAGGAAAACCAATCTGAAATAAAGTGTAGGGAAGGAAAGTGCAAGAAAAGGAAATTTATCTACTTCACGCAACGGATCTGCTTTCACTCAGACATGAATGCGCGTGCTTCAAATTAAATCACACTTGAAAATATAAACACAAATTACAAGAAAATAGGAAATGGGGTAAACGTGTTGGGTTCGATGGGCCCTAGCCAACTAGCACGTTTCCCTTTTAAATAAAAATGCTACTCATTACTTTAATCAATTCATCAACTCAAAACACAGAAATGAAATTTGTGAAACATGAGGTAGAGCTCCCTTTTATTAATTCACTGAGGCAAGTACATATGTTAATACATCGTCTAGCCCAGATTTGGGCGATAACAAAATACAACGACCTGCTACCGCCTCTCTAGATGTGTTTATGTTTTCTTCTGCTATCAAAACTTTGCTTCCTAGTCCTATTTACATTCCACATTATATAGATCTTTGACTAGAGGCCAAAATAGATCATCCAACCAATTACATAACCAACGCAGATTTTAGTTTCTTGGCCTTTGAAATTAGATGGTTAGCAAACTGGTCATAGCCAATCTCCAGCTTTGGTCTCGACTTCCTTTGGGTCGATCTTTGTTGTCATGGCTGAAGCTGCTCGATCTTTGCTATCATGGCTGAAGCTAATCAAAATGAGGTGGTGATCGAAGAGGTTCGGATCTACTGCAAGGTTTTTCTGTGCTGGAAATGGTGCAAGATCTGATCCTGCACTAGGATCTGCGATCACAGTAAGTACTTTAACTATCAAATAAATATTGGATATATCGATAAGTTACAAAGAGTAATTAAAAGTAAGAAATCATGTAATAAATAATTAATAAATGCTAAATTGAATTAATAATATGAAAAATAAAGTTTATACGAAATATGTCACCGTGCTTGGACTGGTGCAAGATGAGGGTGCATAAAATAGGTAAAACAGAGGTAAGTGGTTATAATTTAGGAAGGGAAAAATAGAAAAAAGAGAAACAATTAGGGGGCTAACATCCTCCCATCCCTAAGTTGTTGTGTGTCCTCACACAACTCTTTACCTCTACAAAAAAGCCTTCAAAAATTTGAGCATTCCAGCTCAATCCTGCTCCCACATACTGACATCAATATGCAATGTTTCAGACTTCTTCTTTCTAATGTTCTTTAGTTTCTTTGTCACCCTTTTAAGTCGCTTGAAACATTGCGCAGCTTGGTACTTCCAAACTCTAACTTCTACTTTATTTTTCTAGATCCCCGCAGTTAATTCTTCTTTACTCTGTTCTTTATCCTCCTGTGCTTTAGCTATGAGCTATTCTAAGTTCTGCACTTGAAGCTCTTGGTCAACTATTCGAGCAGCAGGAGTTACCAAATATTCTTTTTCTTTTGTCTCGGCAGGGGTAGTACCTTTTTCAGGGATCTCAGTATTAAGAAATTATTCTTCTTCTGTCTTGACAGGGGCAGTATCTTCTTTAAGGACCTTAGTATCGCTTGGGGTTTCAACAAACGATTCTTCCTCTTCTTATTCCTCCTCTTCTTATTCTTCTTCTTCTTCTTCTTCTTCTTCTTCTTGCACTGGCGCAGGAGGGGATTCAACGTCCTGTGGGGACTGTGATTCCTTGCCTGCACTAGATTTTTCATTATTTTTCCGGGGCTTTTTAATGAAATCAGCCAACAAAGTGTCATCTTCAACCTCTACATATTTTGCTACGTTTGCAAGAACTAACAGGTTGTCTTCTTCAGGGGTCTCTGCCTATACTGGTGGCATAGAAGGAGTCTCTTCAACAGGTGAACTAGCTGTCTTCTTATTTGGAGATGGGGCCCTTTCTTTTGTTCATTTTTCAGGTCGTTTCCTTTTTGCATTGGTGCAAGAAGGACTTCCCTTTTCATTCTTACCTGGACCCTTGCTTATATTGGCAGGGTACTTTGCCTCCTTCCCAACAGTTGCCTTTTTATGTAGCTATTTTAACAACACCTCCCAAGTCATGCCTTTAATTTCTAATTGTTTCCCGACCAAAATCTTTATCAGGCCATGGTGATATATCTTCTTGTCGACCTGGTTTGCTCGTGCATCCTGCACACCCTTGGCCATTTTTCCCAAGCTCTTAAGCAAAAAATAGGGGAAATAAATCCTCTACTGGACATGCCGGTCACCTTGAAAATGTTGCAACATCCTAAAATGGTACACAAAGGTGAGGGGGTACCTTCCCTCACAGGTCATGAATTTCTATAGGATGAAAAGGAGGTCCCACCACTATCCCAGCAGGGAACTGTGTAGAATTCCTTTCTTCCAATCTACCTTCATATTCTTGTCGACGACAAAACACTGCCATCGATTCCGTTCTAGCTTCTGATTTTTAAAATACTGCTCACCATTATTTTCCAAACCTATTGTTGTTTCTATAAACTCCTCAGTAACCTTAAATTTTAGAGGCCCAATTTTTACTTGGCCATTTTTTAAACTTCTGGCAAACTATAGGGCCACTACACTATTGTGCCCGTCAAAATTTTGCAAAAATTGAGAAAGCCTGAGCCTCGCAATAGTGCAAGACTATTGCGATACTTAGCAATCTGTTCTACCATACTGAGGGATGAAGGTTCGCTTCAAACAGCTGACATTGTTGCTTAACGGTTATGAACAGTCAAGAATTTAAATGCAACACCTGGAAAATTGGTTCTTATAAATAGGGATCCAATTGTCCACCATCCCTTCCATCTTATCACCCATTCATTCCACTAAAATAGTCGTGGACGCGCAGAATCTTTGAGATTGTGTCAGACTAGTGCTTGCGGCAGCGTTTTAATGACTATGTGAGGTAATAATTACAGGTGAACGACATCTAGGATTATGGCAAAAAGGGAAATTATATCCAAGCAATGGCTAAACACTTCCGCACTTCTTCATAATTCAATAAATAATTTTAGCATTTAGTAAAAAATGATCATGATTCTTAACTTAAAAACACCTTGTACTTTAAATAAATTTCTCCTAGTTAATATGATAGAACAAGTACTCATCAACTAAATGAAAGGAATTCTTATAACTTCAAGGACACACTTTCTAGTGCAAGCATAATATCTAAAAAAAGAACATGGAATTTAAATAAAATATAGGTTAGACTTTCAACATGGCTTCCTCAACTTTTACTGGAAATTTGCTTCGCCCTTTCTTGATGCTTCAGAGCATATCCTTTTTCTCGTTGTGAATGAAATTCTGCAATGAATTCATGAGGGAACAAAGAAGTGGGAAAAGGGGAATTTTAGAATGGGAAGGAATTTTGTTACAGGGATTCTAGAATAGTACCACAAGAGGGGATAAACAAAAGTGGGATAGGGAAAAAATTTCAAGGGTCAAGTGGGATTTTTACGAAACGGAGAGGGTAAATTCAGAAGAATATGGGAGGGTTAATCATTCTGGGATTAAGAAGAAAATTGAGTGAATATTAAGAAAGTGGAATATGAAGAAAGGCAGAAAATGTTCTAGAAAGTCTACCTACACTGGTGCAAGAAAAATAACTGCAGTGAGAATTAAGCGTTACTTGAATAAAAAATATCCATGCTAATGACCCCAATTGTATAAAGGTTGGTTCTATTGAACCTGCATTTACTTGGTGGTCACTAGCATATCTAAAGATCGAGCAACATTCTCTTTTTATTAGAAATATTTGATCTTCCTACCAACAAGTTGGTTTTCAGGTTTATCCTTCTGCAATCATGTCAGTGAACTGATTTTCATAATTACATGAAAATATTTTTTCTCTTTACTTTTTTTATTTAAAAATATATATATACTTTTTTCTTTAAGAAGAAGAAGAATTCACGTTTTCAAAAGGTTGGTATTACCATTCGCCACTACCGTCTTGAATTACTGTTGGACTTGCTATGTAAAATATTTCCTGGCAAGTGGCTGAAATACTTCTTTAATATGTGTCCATTTACCAAGAATACTGAATTTTGTCCATCAATAGTTTTAACTTCTACTGCTCCATTCTCGAATACTCGAATCACTTCATAAGGTCCCATCCAATGTGTATGGAACTTTCCTTTAAAAATTTTAAATCAAGAATCATAGAGTACCCAATCACTTGGTTGGAATTGTTTTTTTCTGAATAGACTTGTCATGCCACCTTTTACGTTGCTGTTGAATTAGTATGTTCTGCTAAACAAAATCCCTACAAAATTCATCTAACTCATTTAATTTGAGAATACGTTGTTGTTGTGCCTTAGAGAGATCTAGCCCTAGCTGAACTATAGTTTTGAAAGTTTTGATCTGGAACTCAATTGGTAATAGAACCTGTTTGTCATATACCAGCTCATATGGTGTATGTCCCATGATATTCCTCCAAGTGGTTCTGTATGCCCACAAAGATTTTGGTAATATTTCAGCCCAGTCTTTCCGATGCATATTTACTGTCTTTGTAAGAATGGACTCGATCACTTTGTTTGTGGATTCCACCTGGCCATTTGCTTGCCGGTGATACGGCGTGGATTTCATGTGTCGAATATTGTATTGCTCCATCATGCCCTATACCAGATTAGAAATAAATTGCGGACCATTGTCAGAAACAATTTCTCTAGGCACACCAAATCTAGTAAAGATTTCAGTAAAAAGAAAATAAAAAACAACTTTTTCTGTAGAAAAGGACACAACTTTAGCTTCTACCCATTTTGTAACAAAATCTGTACAAATCAAAATATGTTTTTTACTTAATGATGTTGGATTTATTGGCCCTATAAAATCAATAGCCCATTTTTCAAAAGGCTCAATCATAACTTGGGGGCATAAAGGCATTTCATTGGTTTGATTAGGCTGGCCCATTCGTTGATAGCCAAAAGTAACCAGCACGTAGTACTTTATATGCAGTCCACTTATCAGCGAAGTGTTCTCCACATGGTTCATCATGAGAAGATTTCAATATGTCAAACACTTCCTCCTCTCTTACACACCTATGGATAATCATATCTGGACCAGTGTAGAAGAGATCTCCTTGAATCCAGGAGTCTGCAGTACTTTTCTAAATAATATTCCGCTTTTCACGAGCGGACAAGTGGGGTGGTGTTTTCCAAGTAATCAAGTAATTAGCAATGTCAGCAAACCATAGAGATTCTGTTGACATAGAAAAAATATGTTCATCCGAAAAATCATCATTAACAGGAGTTGCTTCACCAGGATTATCTAATCTAGAAAGAAATTATGCTACAACATTAGATTTTCCTAGTCTATCAACATTAGTAACATTAAATTCCTGCAACAATAGCAACCACCTAGTCACTCTTGTTAGCAACCTATAAATATAGGATTCATAATTTTTACTTGAATGATGATAGTCTTGTAAATATGTACAAATTTTTCTTTCCGCAAGTTATTTTCCCATATTTTGTAAAAAATAAAAAATAAAAAAGGAGGTTAAAAAGTCCTAAAAGAAAAATCAAAGGACCTAGAAAAATAAGATACCCCAAAGAAAAAATATGAATAAAACATGAAAGTGTGCAAGTCTAAATGCCACTACTTTTTGCAGTTGATTATGGCAGAGTATCAATAAATTCCATAATCTGTGATGAGTTGAACAATTTAATCTTGACTAGTCACTTTTCAATTTCAAATGTTGTAGATAGAGAATAAAGAATTGTCAGAAAGTTTAATCCTGACAATTCAGTAGTTAGGTATAGAATAAGTGAATCCAACAGTTTAATTTGGATTCCTGGATGAAATAAGTGTAGAATTAGATATTTTTATTGCTTTTAGAAAGAATAAATGTTGTAAAGGTTGCTAGCTCAAATGCACCATATCAAAATGGAAGAAAAAATGTTAGCAGTTAAAATTAGGTAGGTAGAAGAAGCTGAGAAGCATCAATGTAAATATTATTCACCAGGGCTGCAAATAACTAACTTCCCCTCCCCATAGTCATTAAAAATTCTAAGCTATTAGTCAGAAAGGCTCAAGGCATTTCCTTGACTTTTGTTGGGACCGGACCCAAGGCTCTATGGCTGATTAGTGGAAAATGTTAAATGTCACTATTAATCCCTTAAACTCACATCATTTTTCCATTTCATGCATTCATTCCCCTGAATAATCCTAAGTAAAACCTCATTTTTTACTTAAAGATACTATAATTCCCATTTGACTAATGTCCCTCATTACATGAGAACATTAAACCCTCAAAATTACATTATCATAAGTTAAAGTGATAAGATTAATATGATGCAAATTGTCTTTTAAACATCACTTTACTTGGTTATTTTTATGTATTTTGAAGTATACCTTGTCCCCTTTTCATATTAATTTTAACTTATATATTAACTCCCTAAAGGAAAAACCTTTTCCTATATTATATAACTCCCTTTTATATAATAACCCCAAAAACCGATTAATAAAATTTTAGCCAAAGTTATTAATTCCCACATGTTTAAATAAAATAATCCTCCTTATAACCCCTTTGGCTAAATATATCTTTATATAAAAATCCCGCCCCTATGGTAGTTAAATCACTTTGATTTAATTACTATATAATAAAAATATGCAAAAAAATCTTTAAACATGTTTAATTATCTGTTTAAAACAAAACCTGAAGTTTCATTCAAACTAAACTTCATAACCCTTTCCCTTGTTTATTTTTCTTCCTGACTCCCTTAAACTAGGGTTAAACTATAACCCTTTACCATTTTTCCCGATATATATTCCCTACCACAACATTAACCTTGATTAAAAGGCTTTGATATCCCGCCCTCCATTGAATTTATGTATAAGTCTATTTTATACATAAAACCTTCACAAATACCTCAGCACCGTTGGACTCAATCCTGGCCCTCGGATCTTTCCAACCCTTTTAATCCGACGGTTCTCAACCAACGCGATAATTTTATCCCCAGGCCCATTCCTTCCTCATTGCATTAGAAACCATCCATCCGATCATTACTTCAGTGAAATCCAATGGTTGTTATCAAACGCGATAGCTTATTTCATTTCCATCCCTTCCCCTATCGCGTAGCATGACAACCATTCGATCTTTATTCACCTCAAGATCCGATGATCCATATTAAACATTATAAACCTACACTTTCCCCTCATCTTTTCATTAAATCTCGACCGTTCACTTTTTAAAGTCAAATCTGATGGTGGAGATCCCATATCGCACAACTTTAGTGCCCGACAGAAGTTTTGTAAAAATCACGCGATATGGGTTGTTTTCCCAAACTACCCTTTGCCAACGTGTCTTCATTTGATTGAATCGCATTCAAAAAGTAAAAATCCGTTTACCGCTTTGGAGCTGCACAAATACCTCCCAGGCTAAATCCAAAACCGCTCACGCCCAACCTGCAGTTAATGTGATTAAACTATGGTTCGACCTATGGTTTTCATACATTAAAAGTTAATGTTTTCACGACATTTCGTTTATTTTCCATTTAACCTAACAAACCTCTGCAGAGCCACATTTTCATCAAATTTCACCTATTTTCACCATTTTCAAAGCTAATTTTGAACCAATGAAACATTTGAACTACCATTTCCTCTGCAAATCATTCCACAGAGCTTCCATAACCTTTGATAGCCTAATTTAGCAGAATTGAAGATTGTAAGTGCACCTGCAACTCCTTCGAATATAATTATACCTTTTTTAAAGGTATTTTTCATCAATCTAGTTCATAAATACTTCAATTTAAAAGGAGAAATCATCATTTTATCAGCCATTTCCTTTAGTTCAGTTGAATTATCCATATACGAATCCAAAAACAGCCAAAACACAGGGGAAACCCTGTCAAATTTTCCCAGAATCCCTCCTTTCCATTTTTAGCAAGTTCTACCCACTCTGTGATCATTTTTCACTGTTGAAATCGATCAAAGCCTTCTTCTGAGCATTAAAAAGCCTTTCTTATCATCCAGAACCCTGCTCAGAGTCCAATTTTACCAGAAAAATCCTTCAAATACCATTTTTTTTCAAAAAGCCATAAACTCCTGCAGAACATCTTGCACCACAAGGAAAATTGGTAGTTGCAGTATCAATATCATCCAAATATGTTTCTGCTGCTAATTCCTCAAAATACACAGGTACAAATAGGTATAGAAACAGGTGCCTCAGACTTGATTAAAGCCATGAAAGAGATGACCTTAAAGAATAATAAGATTAAGAGTCTGAAAAAGGCTAATAAAAATCTAGAATCTACTTACAAATATGTTATCATCACTTCAAAAGGTCATAAGCAAAGGGCAAAGATATTGGAAGAAAAAATATTGAACCTTCAAAAAAGAAATAAATTTGAAAGGAAAAGAGTAGGAAACCATTAAGGAAATAATATTTTTACCTTAGGGTGAAAGTACAGGGTCAAATTCTATCAGAATCAAAGAGTATCAGTAAATGAAAATTCTACTACTAATCATTTTTCAAAGTACAGCAGTAAAACAGTGAAAATCAAAGATAAAGAGTATCAGGATTGAAAGTGAAAAGAAGGAACATTTTTGCAGAAATTCATGTTTAAGCCATTGTTTTACAGAAACTATTGTGACCAATCCAAGATTAATTTTTCAAAACTGAAGGATTTTTTTGTTCCTAAGAGACCCATCTACAAAAACCTCTCTCACTTTTCTAACAGCCATTATGGATTGGGAAATATTAAACAATATTAGAGAGAACTTTTTCCAAAAAATTCCTATTAAGTCATCATTTTGCAGGGAAGCATATGGCCAATCCGAAATACATCATACAAAACTGAAGGAGGTTCTGGTTCCTAAGTGACCCATCTACAAAAACCTATCTCACGTTTTGTACAGGAATTTCATAATGAGAGATACATACACATCTTTACATCCTATTTTTCAGACTCTGTAAAACTATGTTTTACACATCCTTTTGCAAAGCCTATTATGCACAGCTGGAGAGGAATATTAGGAAACTGAAAGAGGTTTATTTCACCAACATATTTATCCATAATAACCTCTTTCACTGTTTACATATCTATTTCATATTCAGAAATAAAAATATATCATTGAACCCCAAGTTTACAGAATTGTTGGAGCAGAATGCACAAAGAAAGGAAGCAGTTAGTGACTTGGGTGCCTCATCATCAACTAAGAGTTGGATCAAATTCGAATTCTCCTCTTATTCATCACCTATCCATAAAAAATAGTTCCAAATAGATGCATTAGTCTTGAGTGTCCTTTACTTAAGTTCTATTTATGTAAAACAGTTGGAGAGATTTGTGAACCAATCTTGATATTTTTTCAAGATATTCTAGTTTAGAATTTGTGTAAATACTTCACTCTTTGAAGTACTCTTGGGTGGAATAAAATCTGAAGACTACTATAGACTTATTTTTTTGAAACATTGGGACTTTTTGTGAGTTAAATTGAAGCAGCAAGCTGGAAACTGAAGCAAAAGACATCATAGTTAAGGATTCATGAGATAAACATATGAGTATAGTCTTTTCCTGTTTTCATTTTGTATTTATTTAAAGTTTCATTCATATATCATATGTATTTTCCTTCTTAAATGATAAACTAGGAAAGTTATTACATAATCAGTGTTAAAAAGCTCTCTGTATTTACTAGTTGTCATTATTTATGTTTTCTGCTGATTTCAAGACTAGAGAATTCTTAATTGCTCTTTAGTTTCATTTGACCTCATCTTTCCCTCTTCCTTTATTTGATCTAAGGATTCTTAATTTCCCTTAGTCCAGAATCACATCACTTCATCAAATTAGGCTTTCAATCCCTCTGAAAGTTATCAAACTTGCCCTTAGCATATTTGCATCTTTTGATCTAGGTTTTCAAGTCTTGTTAGCTAGCAATTTGACTCCATTGCCCAATGGTTAGGTAGATATTTCTATAGTTTCCTTTGTAATCCTTTATTCCCACCAACCTTTTCAAAAAATAAAACCCAACTGCACAATCATAGCTAGCCTAATATTTGTTACCTAAACAAAGCTAAATCATAAGGAGAGATCCCTCTCCTGAACTCAGCAAGGCTAGATCCCGAATTCTAAAAGAGGTTCTTGGTTACCCCTGGTTTTATTAACTACAAAAATCCTCATCCCACAACCTGAGAATTATTAGGGTGATAACAACTCTATCATTAGTCAATGGTTTGTTCATCAAATATTTAATCGTGGAATGATTAGTATGTAAAAATACTTCATATCCTGTAATATAGTGCCTAAACTTATTAATTACAAAAATTATAGCTAAAAACTCTTTCTCTGTAACTGTATAATTTAATTCAACAGAAGACAAATTTTTACTAATATAATAAATATCATAGGATTGCTTATTTTCTTCTTGTCCTAAATTTTCGCCAATAGCCAAATCTGAAGCATCATAGGAAATGTGAAAAGGTAGGGACTAGTTAGGACCTCTCAAAATTGGTGCCTGTACCAACTTTTCCTTCAATGTTTCAAAAGGCTGTTGGCAAGCTGTGGACCAAGAAAATTCACTATCCTTAGCTAGAAGTCAGAAATGAGGGGTAGCTATCTTAGAAAAAATTTCAATGAATCTTCTATAATAACCAGCATGTCCTAAAAAACCTCTTACTTCCCTTTGAGTTTTGGGTGCAGGAAGATGCAGAATGATTTCAATCTTTGTCAGATGAACCTAGATACCTTTATCAGAAATCAAATGGCCAAGTACCACTCCTAGTTTGCACATTAATCTACATTTCTTGTCACTTAAGGGAGATGGGCTTCTTGACAACAAAGAAGTACTTTCTCCAGATTTTTGAGAGCTTCCTGAAAAGAATCACCAAACACAGAAAAGTCATCCATATAAATTTCTGCAAATTCCAGATCAGCAAAAATGGCCAGGACTGCCTTTGAAAGGTATTCAGGGCATTACATAAACCAAAGGGAAGCATTTTATAAGAAAATTTACCCCATGGAAATGTAAAAGTATTTTTATCCTGATCTTCAGGTGCAATCTGTATCTGGTTATAAACACTGAAGCCATCCAAAAAGGAAAAATATTTCTTTCCTACAAGGGTATCAAGCACCTGATTAATGAAAGGGAGAGGGAAGTAATATTTGAGAGTGGCTTTTTTTAATTCTCGATAATCAATAAAAATACAGCATCTTCCATATTTCTTAGTTACAAGCACTAATGGAGAGACCCACTAACTATCATAAATAGGATAGATAAAATGGACATCCAAGAGTTTATGTACTTCTTCCTTCACAATATCTCTTAGAGAAGGATTCGTTCACCTTTGGGGTTGTCGAATAGATCAGGTTCCTTCCTAAATATAGATATGATGTGTACAAGTATCATGAGGGATACCCTTCATATCTTCATAGCCCCAAGCAAAGGCACTAAGATGGTTTTGCAACAAATTCACAAGTTGCTCCTGCTGAGATGAATCCAAATCTCAACTAATATGTAAGGATTTACCAGGGCTAATCTCAACAAGAGTAGTGTCAGGCTGAGGAGTACTCAAGGGAGTGGTCAAATGCAGCAGTACAAAAGAATGAGAACCATGATTATCTTGAAAGTCTAGGCTAAAAATCTGGCTCAATGGCTCAAAATTAGGCATAGTGTCTAGATTATTTAGGAAATATTGAATCTCATCTTCTTGTGAAGACCCAATATAATGATGGATAAGGGAAATGGGTTTAGTCTCCTCATCACTGCTTTGATCCAACCATAAATTATCTCGAAGCAACTGAATGGATCTAGCAGGGGGGTATAATCTAACTTTCTTACTAGAATATCCATGTGAAATATACATATCACCGGAACGACAACCAATATATGCATCGGCCGTAGCAAGCCATGGTTGACCCAAGATCAAGGGATGTCCTCCTACTGGGTTCTTTGGTTGAAGCACAATGAAATCAGCAGGATATTCCCAAGAATCTAATGAGATGATCACATCGTCAAATACTCCTTCTGGCTTAATTTTAGATCTATTTGCTAATTCAAGCACAGTGGGAGTAGGGAGAAGATGAGATAACCGAAGTTGATCCATGTTTTGCTTAGTCATGACATTAATGGCTACCCCTAGGTCTATAAGATCATTAGAGAGAAGGACATTACCAATTTGAATAAAGACAACAGGGTTTCCAAGGTCAGTATATTTTTCCATAGACACACATCCCATCATCAACTCTGTTTCCCTACCAACAAATTGAATGGTTTTGGGTTCCACTCTCTTCCTCTTGGATTTCTTGAGACAGAGTTCCTTAATAATCTTGGTACAAATGGGGATCTCTTTAATGGCTTTAAGCAAAGGTATCTTAATGAAAATATTCTAAAGCTTAGATGCCAAACTAGTTTCAGAAATAGGCTCACTTCTTTCCATTACTAGCCTCTCTGGGAAGGGAGGTTGGCAGGAAGAAGATGGCAAGGATTCAAAGGGTAAGGGCTGCTTAGTGACAAATTTTGGAGAATGGTTAAGAGTTCCCTCTTCTCCTTTATCTTCAACAATCACTATAGGTTGCTTCTGATTTTTTGATGTTACAGTCCTTCTCGATCTTAATTGAATGTCATGAACCCCAACTGGAATAGACTGGTACCCGAACGGTGTAGGTGGGTTTGTTACATAGATCATTTGCACTGCCTTTTTATTATTGGGATTGGGCATAGGTTGAGCAAGAAACTAAGGAGGTCGAAAGGGTGGAGGTAAAGGCAACGGTGGAGTGGACTGACTCGGAAGTTGAGGCATTGAATAAGGTGTATGCGTATATGGATATGAGTTGGCCCTTTCCAACCTTGTTGCCATGGTTGAGAAGGTTTCCCATGCTGATATTGATTCCCATACTACCACTGATGATTAGTTTTAGGATAAGAATATGCATGTGAATTATAACCACGATAGTGTGGAGAAAATTCAAAAACCATACATGTACCTACCTGAGGCCAATTCCTTCTTGCTCCCATAGCATACAAGTACTGAGCTTCAGGCTGTCCCCCTGTAAATACATCTTTAAGTCCTGGTATAGAGGGACATTTTTCTATGACATGGTCTTCTGCACAAACAAAACACTTATTAGTTTCTTTCAAATTAAGAGAACACTCTTTAGGAGGATGCTTGCCTCTACATTTATGACATAAAATACATAATGACTCTTGTTCCTTCATGAGTTTCTGCTGAAATTTTATAGAGTCTAACTGTTTGGTAACAGTATTAATTATATCATTTTTTATGTTTTCCATTTTATTTTCTAGTCCAATAATCATAGCATCAGTAGATTTAGTTTTTCTATTTCTATTTCAAGTTCCTCTACCGGATCTATACTGATTTCTTGAAAATTTCCTGCATAATTCACAAATTTGGTCAAAATTTTGCTGAGAAATATCACCTTGTCCTAACAGATTCAAATTATTTCTAGAATTATCAGTAAGTCCTCTTAAGAACAAGGTTCTAATAGTAATGGGATCAAACTTAAGTTTCTACCTTTGTAAAATATACATAAAACTTTCAAGATAATATTCAAGAGTTTTGTCATCATCGTGTATGATTGTAAAAATTTCATCCTGCATGTCCCGAGTTTTGCAATATTCTTGATATTTAGAAAAAAACACTCTTCATCTAATCCCAAGAGGTTATAGTGTTTCCTCCTAACCCCATAAACCAGCGTAGAGCTGAGTCATTCAGAGTAACAGGAAATAACCTTAACTTCTGAGCATCAGTTGAATAATCATAACTTCTACATAGAATATCAAATTTGAATAGAAAAGAGTCAGAATCTTCATGAACTTTACCATGGAAATGAGGAAGAGCTGATGGTGGAATATTCTTCATTTGCACCACATTATCAGGATCCACAATTGGAAACACAAAAGTGGATTGCTCTTCATTTACCTAGTTGTCACCAGTCCCTTTCAAATGATCTTCTTGGTCCACTATTGTTTCTCTTTTACTTGTACCACTCTCAACATGCTGATCCACACTTGATCTGTTGTCACCAGAATCCAGGTGGATTGTTCCTGCATGATGAGTTTGAATTGGATTGGGCTTCCTTCTTACAAAAGGAGACCTAATATGAAAATTGTTTTCAGAATTATTTTGGTCCTTAGTGGGCTTCAAAACCTTACCTTTTCTAGGCAGTCATTTCAAAGGAAAAAGAAAGAAAAATAACAAACAACTTCTAAAAAATGTTATCAGAAATCAATTAACACCACTAAAATTCCTTCCAAGAAGATTTTCCAAAAAACACTGCAAAAAAAAGGAAAAATTGCCTCTATTGTATAATTAGAAAATTCTTACCAAATCAAATCGCCTCCCCGACAATGGCGCCAAAATGTTGGGTGCAGGAATTACACTCAAGAAAATTACTCAACACTTAATTTGTCAACCTGGGGGATCCATAAACTTAGAGACAAAGCACAGGCAACGCTAGAGATGGTATGAATATTCCTAATGTAAATCCCTACTTTCTTTAAAGGAAAGATTTCAGAATCAAATTAAAGAGAGAAAAAGGCAACTTGAACCATCAAAATAATCCAAGAGTGGAACAAGAAAGAATGCATTTTCAAGAGAGAATTAAATATAAAAAGGGAAATCACTCTAGCTAATTATTGTTTAACTAATGAGTGTGTATTTTTCTTTAGCAGAGACACTTAGCAACCTCATGAAATGGGCCCTTAAACCTTCTCCTTTAGAGATTTTCTTCTTGCACTAATCTGTCATGTACTATCACAGTCTGCTTGCACTAGTGTAGGAACAAAAAATTATGAAGAAGGTAGAAATGGTGTCTTCACTAAAAGCTTTTTACTTCATGCAAGGGCTTGAACTTTTCAAGGTTCAAAGGACTCAGATCCTGTGGCAAGAAACTAGTTCTTGCATTGGATCAGAGCTTCCTGCACTTAGCATTTAACTCTTAAAATGAGTGCTTAATTATTGCAAGTGTTGCTATACTATTAAATCAAATTGCACACATAAAATGTGAATGTTTATGATATTAACAGAGTGCGGGAATAAAGAAACAATCAATATACATTTATCCTATCATAAGCATTTAATGAAAGAAGGAAGATTGCGGGAAGTAGACTAAGAAAGCTTGCTGCATCGCACCAAAGTGCACCAATGCAGGTTCATTTCTCCTGCTTGGACTAGGTAGGAAAAACCAATCAAACAGAATTGCAGAAAGTAAATGTCACACCAAGGTGCACTGGTGCAGGGTTATTTCTCCTGCTTGGACCAGGTGGAGGAAAACCAATCGGAAATAAAGTGCAGGAAAGGAAAGTGCAAGAAAAGGAAATTTATCTACTTCACACAATGGATCTGCTTTCACTTAGACAGGAATGCATGTGCTTGAAATTAAATCACACTTGACAATATAAACACAAATTACAAGAAAATAGGAAATGGGTGATGACTAAAAATGAGAAATACATGAAAAAACGTGATTGGGTGATTGGTATAGTTCAATAAAATAATTTTGAATCATATTGTATTGTGGATAATTGTGCATCGTATGGGATTCCATACTCTTGTATTATTTCTGATCATTATAGGGTGGCAGGGAGGTGCTAGTTTGGTGTATGAAGTCACCTACAGGTTGGATCCTGTGAACACTTAAGGGTGGTAGGTTGGTCTAGGATGTCGGGGCATACATTCAGTTGACTACTGAAGAAACCAGGGAATTGGGGCATCATTCCACTGGGGATGAATAAGAATTTATTTATAGAATTCTAGGAAGTTGTACCTTTCATTTCAGTTGGGGCTGAAAATTGGAGAATTTATTAGAAAAGCGTTCAGTGATTTTTGACCCAGGGGGAGTTTTCCACCTAAAATTCATATGCCTATTGTGTTCTATTGTTTACTTTTACTAGATAAACATCAATAATAATTGAAGATTAACTAATGCTATGAAATTATTTAAAAGTGCTAATTGATAAGTAATATTATTTCACCACCCCCCCACCTCGCCCCTCTCAGTATTTACAACATTTTCTTCATTGAAATTTTATAAAATCACATTATAAAATTGGATTTTTTGAAACCATGCATCTAATTATTACCCGTAGGGAAATGTTTTTTCTTAATCAACAAGCAAAAATATTATCCGGATAATTAGGAAAACCATCTTATCTGAGCAAAGTAATTGGTATAACTCTTTAACCAATGAATTATGGTTTGATCATCTAACCCCTAATTCTTCACTTAAGACCTCACCATACTTTATGGTTTATCATAAAGAAGTTATCTTACCCCCGAACCTGTATCTCCAAACGTTGCAACTCTCGCAAGAGTCCCAAGATAGACCTTGGCTTCTGGTTAAGAGAAATATGGACACTTTACTCAAACTTAAGGAATAAAGTTTCAAAGAAAAAGATATATTTGTTGCTCACCAAAACTATGTAAAGTGATGGTTTGATAAGAAATCATTAGGGTCAAAAGAGTTTCGATGTGGGTGACCTAGTACTTAAGTGGGATAAAACCGATGAAGAAAGGAATACACATGAAGTTGCAACCTTTTTGGATTGTACCATTCACCATTAAAGAAAATATTAGTTGCTACTAGAAATCCTTATATGGGAGGCTTAAACCCCTTCCTGTAAATGGATAAGACCTGAAAGATTATTTTCAATAGCAGTTACAAGTTATGTTTCCTGTACATTTTATTTTGTCTCTTTTCATTTCCATATGTGTTAGTCGTGTCCTCTCTTGTCCTATTTTTTGGTTGTTACACGTAAATAATATCTTGTGTAAAACTGGATTTCTTGAAATGACTTTATGGGGGAATAAAAGAGAAGTTTGACAACCACACTACTTAGCTTTTTATTTTCTCTCCTTCTTTAATTGGGAAAATTCCATAGGTTGAGCTAAGTCTAGATGGACAATATGATATGTCCAAGAGGGGAACCTTGAAGAAACCTATTTGATTTGTGCCTGTGCTAGTGATCAAACTACTCATCTTGGTGTAAATCTACTTATGTGTTAACAGTTTTCCAATATAGTATAGAATAGATAAGGGGAAAATCTAAAGTGAGAAAACCAATATCAAAGGTTATAAAATACTTCTCTAAATGGGAAACCTCCTCTACTCTCAACAATTCAAGATCCCTCTTTCGGTAGTTGAAAATAATAAGTTTCGATGCACATTCCTATTAAATAAGTAGATAAAGGGTGAAATAAGATAAAGGCTTCTTATGAAGGTAGGAAAATCAAGTGACTTTTCTGGGGTACTGTCCATGATCACTAGTAGAGAAATATCATTTGTGCTCCTAAAGTGACTCTGCCAAGGTGCTATTTAGGCATGAAGGAAGAGGAGAAACACCAAAGATGAAAAATCGCACTATGAATATCATAACTAGCCACACACATTACCCTTTCCTATATTGAAACAATTTTGAAATAGTGTATCTTCTATGTGTTCAACCAAGTAGGTGAAATTTAGGTACTCTGTGTTATGAAACCAGCTCTAAAAATAGAAGAAAACAGAGATCAACACCTTAGAATTCAGCCACATCAAGGGGGAAACCTCCTTTACATTAGATAAATGAATAATTATTGGATGATACAAATGACAAAACCTCCTTTCTATATATAGGAGTCCATGGGGTCACAATATAACCCTAGTCGACCTAAAAATAATAATGTAAGGGCACAATAATAACAATATGGGTGCTATAGAGGTACAACAATAACAATAAGGCAGCTACACTAACAACAATAAGGGGATACACTAGTATTATAGGGACCTAGCATGCCCCTCTCCTTCAAACAAGTGTTACCCTCAATGCTTGATTATTTCTGGATGATTTTGTATAAAATTCTCATCCTCCCATGTGGAATATTCAATGGGAAAGTTATTCCAATTCCTAAGATACTCTGAAATTGATCGATTTGGTAGTTTTCGAGTTCTTGTTTCTGTGACTGCTTCAAAACTTCTTTCGCTGCGATGTTGATCTTTCTTCTATTCCACTTGATTTTGCACCAAAGTTGGGTTATCCTTTGAGAGTTGGAGAACTTGTTGTCGATGCTTGATGTGATATTTCACTATTTTATCATCCATATTAGCTTTCATTTGATCCTTCAAACTGTCCAACTTAGCCTCCATTTTTCTATTTTAAACCATCTATGTTATCTTTGATTGATTTTTGTAAGATCAAAATTTGTTCCACTTGGTACCGTAATTTTGATATCTCATACTGCAATTATTCATCTTCATGCGTCATAGTAGAGCTTTATAAGTGCTTAATGGGTGTGGAATTATTTTTGGGGGACGTTATGGAACCCAATAGTGATAAAAATTCTTCAATATGCCCTTGGAATCACTTCAAACTTCTTTTTCAAACAAACATTATATAGTTTTAAAATTCAAATACACACATTTTCTTGCTTTTTAGGAGGTAGATATTAAACCTGAATTATCTTTCTGGTTTCATATCTTCAATATCTGAAATTTGGTCCTGTAGTAGCCCTCTGAATCTTCTTTCCAATGCCATAGGTCTAACTGATTTGGGTTCTTCAATGAAAAGTTATGCCCAATCTCCCACGATGACCTAATTATGGACTAGTTCAGTAGAGCAAACTTGTATGGAATGCCACGTGTCACTATTTCTTCCTTCGGCTTTGAAATTGATACACAAAAAACTATATTCCATTTACTTTCAATCATTTTTTATATAATTCCAATCTGATGCTCAGAGAGAGGTTATGACGCTTTTCCCAAGGTCACCTCTTTTAGATTAAATTTAGGTGTCTGCAAAAAACCTAAATTCCATAGATCATATCTCTGAAACTATTGCGTACCAATATATAAAAATTTTACACAAAGTTCCTTGGGATTTTGGCTTCGCATGGTAAAAATTTTAGCTTATGAACCTTCGTATAAAAATATCTATAGCGAAAATGCCACGATGACCTGTTTGGAGCAGCAAAATCGTAGAATCCAAACCTCTGATACCAAATGCTATGAAAGCGGCTCCAAAAATAGAAGAAAATAGAGATCAACACCTTATAATTCAACCACTTTGAGGGGGAAACCTCCTTTACATTACATAAATGAAAAATTCTTGGATGATACAAATTACAAAACCTCCTTTCTATATATAGGAGTCCATGGGGTCACAATATAACCCTAGTTGGCCTAACAATAATAATGTAAGGGCACAATAATAACAATATGGGGGCTACACTAACAACAATAATGGGATTCACTAGTATTATAGGGACCTAAAAATCTATGTATAACCAAGTCAAAAGGGGGAAAGAAAGATGATGTAATTGTTGAATCAATTCTTCTTGAATGTCTGGCGCTTTAACTAAAAATATATTCCTATAAAAATGCTATAAAACCAGATCCAAAAATATAAGAAAAGAGAGATAAAAGCCTTATAAATAAACCAATTTGAGGGGGCAACCTCCTTTACATTACATAAATGAAAAAATCTTGGATGATACAAATGACAAAACCTCCTTTCTATATATAGGACTCCATTGGATCAAAATATAATCCTAGTCGACCTAAAAATAATAATGTAAGGGCACAAAATTCACAATAGTGGCTTTTATGGGGCATAATAATAATATGGGAGCTATAGAGGTACAACAATAATAATAAGGGGGCTACACTAACAACAATAAGGGACTACAGTGGTAATATAGGGACCTAACATGCCCATATCCTTCAAAAAAGTGTTTTCCTCAACGCCTTAGTATCTTTGGATGCTTCTGTATAAAATTATCATCCTCCCATGTGCAATATTTTGTGGGTAACTTCCTTCACTTGATGAGATACTCTGAAATTGATCGATTTCATAGTTTTCAAGTTCTTATTTCCCTGACTGCTTTAGGTTCCAATATGATTTTTCCTTCCTGATCAAGCTCTGGCCATATTGTTTGAACTGGAATTTTGTCCCCTACAACCTTCTTTAAGCATGAAACATGGAAAACTGGGTGCACTCAGGAAGAAGTAGGAAGATCCAATTTGTATTCCATAGTACCAATATTTTGCAACACCTTGTGAGTACCATAGTACTTTGGAAATAATTTATTATCCTTTTTAGCTTTCTTGAGGGACATTTTTTTATATGGTTGTAGTCGTAAAAATACCCAGTCTACTATAAAAAATCTTCTCTCATTGCGATGTTGATCTTCGTGTTGTTTCATTCGATTTTGTGCCAAATTTATGTTATCCTTTCAGAGTTGGAGAGCTTGTTGTTGATGCTCGATGCGATCCTCAACTACTTGAACCTTATAATTTTCTCTTAACGATGATGTGATGGACAATGGATGAAGTCCATAAAGTGTTATAAAATAGGTCATTTATACTGTAGTATGGAAGGAAGTGTTATACCACCATTCAACTAGAGGTAACCACTTGACCCATTATGTTTTTTTATCAGATACAAAACAATGAAGATATCCTCCCAAACATTTTTTCACTATCTTAGTTTTCCCATCAGATTGAGGATGATAAGATGAGTTATGAGCTAGTTGAGTACCCAAAAAAGAAAATAATTCAGACCAAAAATTTCCAGTAAAAATGGGATCTTTGTCGCTTACAATAATATTTGGGTTTCCATGTAGCTTTTGAATTGTTTCCATATATGCAGTAGGAATTGTACTTGCTTTAAATTAATGAGATAATGCACAAAAGTGTGCCTACTTGGTAAGTCGATCAAATACCACCATGATGACACTCTTTCCTTCAGGCTTACGTAAACCTATGATAAAATCCATTGAAACCTCCTCCCAATGTTGACTTGGAATGGATAAAGGTTATAGCAGACCCGGGGTATTAATTTTCTCAAATGTTTTTTGCTGGAAAAACAAAACTTTTGCCACAAAATTTTGAATATCAAATTTAAGGCCATCCAAAAAAATTTATTTATTCACACTATGGTAAGTTTTTAAATATCCTAAGTGTCCTCATAAGGGAGAGGTGTGCAATTCAAAAAGAATATTTTGTTTTAGTTGGGAATTATTATGTTAAGTCCCTATATTAATATTGTAGTCCCTTATTATTTTAGTGTAGCCCCCCTTGTTGTTATTGTTGTACCCCTGTAACCCCCATATTGTTATTATTGTGCCCTTACATTATTATTGTTAGGTCGGCTAGGATTACATTGTGGCCCCACTAGGATTATATTGTGGCCCCATGGACTCCTATATATAGAAGGAGGTTTTGGTCATTTGTATATCCAAGAATTGTTCATTCATGTAATGTATTGGAGGTCTCCCCCTCAAAGTGGCTTATTTCTAAGACATTGATATCTCTTTTCTTCTCTTTTTGGAGTTGGTTTCACAACATTTGGTATTAGAGCTTTGAGATTCTAGGGTTTCGCTGCTCCAAATAGGTCATTATGGAATTTTCGCTCTAAATTTTTTTTCTACGAAGGTTTAGAATCTAAATTTTTTAGAGTGCGAGGCAAAAATCTGGAGGAACATTGTCGCAAAATTTCAAATCTTGGTTCGCAATTTTTTTTGAGATATGATCTATGCAAGTTAGGTCATTTTGCAGGCTCATGAATTTAACCTAAATAGGTCATCATGGTATTTTCGTAATAATGTTTTTTATAAGAAGGTTCAGAAGCTAATATTTTTAGAGTGCAAAGCCACAATCCTAAAGAACATCATCGCAAAATTTTAGATATTGGTTCGCAATATTTTCAGAGATATGATCTATGGAAGTTAGGGCTTTTTGAGACTTCTGAATTTCATCTCAAAGAGGTGATCGTGGGAAAAGCTTCATAACTCTCTCTCTGAGCATTGGATTGAAATGCTGTAAAAAGTGGCTGCAATTAAACAGACTGTAGTTTTCAGATCCAAAGGAGGAAATAGTGACATGTGGCAAGTCGTACAAGTTCACTCTATTGAACCACTCCAAAATTGGGTCATTGTGGGAGATTAGACATAACTTTGCCTTAAAGAATCCAAATCAGATTAGACCTATGGCATTTGAAAGAAGCTTCATAGGGCTACTATAGGGCTGAATTTTAGATATTGAGGATACACAATTATAGATATAATTCAATTTCAATATCGAGCTCCTCAAAAGCAAGTAAAATATGTGTATTTTTTCCGAATTGCATAAGTCTTGTTTGAAGAATCAAGTTGAATTGATTCCAATAGAATATTGTAAGATAGATATCAGTATTGGATTCTAAAATTTCCCCTAAAAAGAATTCAACACCCATTAAGCCTTTAGAAATCTATACTATGACGCATGAAGAGGAAGAATTGTAGTATGAGATATCCAAATTATGGTACCAAGTGAAACAAATTTCGATATTACAAAGAGAAAGATGGTTTAAAAGAAGAAATGAAGGCTAATTTGGATGGTTTGAAGGATCAAATAATAGCTAATATGGATGATAATTTAGTGGAATATCACATCAAGCATCGACAACAAGTTCTCCAACTCTCGAAGGATAACCTAACTTTGGTGCAGAATCTAATGAAACAACAGGAAGATCAACATCACATCGAAATAATTTCTAAAGCAATCATAGAAACAATAACTTGACAAGTAAAATCAATTTCAGAGTATCTCAGCAAGTGGAAGAACTTTCCTGTAGAAGATTCCACATGGGAGGATAAGAATTTTATACAGAAGCATCAAGAAATAATCAAGCGTTGAGGACAACACTTTTTTGAAGGAGAGGGGGATGTTAAGTCCCTATGTTAATAGTGTAGTCCCTCATCATATTAGTGTAGGCCCCCTTATTTTTATTTTTGTACCCTTGTAACCCCTATATTGTTATTGTTGTGCCCTTACATTATTATTGTTAGGTCGGCTAGGATTACATTGTGGCCCCACTAGGATTATATTGTGGCCCCATGGACTCCTATATATAGAAGGAGGTTTTGGTCATTTGTATATCCAAGAATTGTTCATTCATGTAATGTATTGGAGGTTGCCCCCTCGAAGTGGCTTATTTCTAAGGCATTGATATCTCTTTTCTTCTCTTTTTAGAGCTAGTTTCACAACATCTTACAAAGATATAAGAAATATTTGTACGATAATGAATCATTTTTCCAAGTAAATGTATCATATGTAATACGATATTGCTGCAACTTTCACATGAGTGTCCACACTTCTTCTTCATTCTTCCATTCATCCCTTGCTTCGGTTATCCAATATGGTTGGATAATAGAAATGGAACAAAGCAATGCTTACGCCTTCTCATCCTTTCTTGAGAGTGCATATGCAACAACATTTACCTTCCTTTTTTTTTAGATGTTTTCAAAGTCATAACCTAACATCTTTGTGACCCATTTTTTATGCTCTTCTAAATATATTATTTGTTCCAAACATTATTTAAGACTATCATGATTAGTTATTAGTTTGAAATGTCTTCCCATTAGGTAAGGTCACCATTTCTTTAGTGCATGTAGTATTTCCAACATTTCCTTCTCATAAATAGCTTTCTGTAAATATTTTCCTTTGATTGGAAACCTTTCAAAAGAAATGGGTCTTCCTTCTTGCATTAAAAAAAAACCAATTCCATTTCTTGAGGTATCACATTCCACAA
Organism: Pinus albicaulis; assembly: GCA_034641835.2. Classification (NCBI taxonomy): domain Eukaryota; kingdom Viridiplantae; phylum Streptophyta; class Pinopsida; order Pinales; family Pinaceae; genus Pinus; species Pinus albicaulis. The sequence continues at coordinate 1,281,118,045 of CM076570.1, read as the reverse complement.
TAAAGGTCTTTTTGAAGTCTTGCGTAGCTAATACTAGTACTAGGATCATTTCCTCTTTAATGTGTTAAAAGGCCTTAGGTGCTTCAAGAGTACATGAAAATGCATCTTTCTTCAATAATGTTGTTAGAGGTGCTCCTATTCTCCCACAATTCTTAACAAACTCGCGATAATACCCTTTTAACCTGAGAAATCCTTGCAACTACTTTCTGGTTGTGGGGACTTTCCATTCCTTAGTGCCTTTAATTTTGTTCGGGTCTACCTTAACACCCTCCTGAGATATATTATGACCTAGATATTCAACCTCTTGTACTCCAAAGAAACATGTGGATATTTTTGCATATAATTTCTTCTCCTCTAATATTTTTAGCACCTTGTAAGTATGTTGAACATGATCCTTCCAAGACCTATTGTATATTAGCAAATCATCAAAAAATACTAACACAAATTTTCTAAGGAAGGGTTTGAAAATGGAATTCATCAACCCTTGAAATGTAGAAGGTTCATTGGTAAGGAAAAAAGGCATGAAAAAAATTCATAATGACCCTCATGAGTTTAAAGTGTTGTTTTTGGAATATCTTTAGTCTTCATTCTAATTTATAGATATCTTGAATGAAGATCCAACTTGGTAAAATAAATTACTCCATGTAATTCATCCAATAATTCATCAATCATAGTAATAGGAAATTTATCTTTAATAGTGAGCTTATTGAGCTACCTATAATTCAGATCCATGCACCATGATCCATCCTTCTTGTGCACTAATACTACTAGAGTAGATAATGAACTTCGACTAGGTTGAATTATACCAGCCTATAACATTTCTTCAATCATATGTTCAATTTTTCTCTTTTGGACATATGGATATTTGTCACGCCTAACTTTTGGAGGAAGACTTCCTCGAATCAAATGAATAGCATGATCATGATCATGAATAGGGTGGAGTCTTTTGGGAGATTCAAACACCTTGGAATCATTGTCTAATACATCTTCAAGATTTGGAGAAATAGATGATTTTGATGTTGCAACTTCTAGTGAGCATAATTGTGCAATTACCCCTCTTTTTTCTTTATTCATAAGATTTTTCATGACATTAGAGCTTATTATATTTCCTAGCTTCCCTGTGATACCCTTTAATTCAACTTCCTTTCCTTCTGAAAAAAAAAAAATCAAGAAAATTTCTTCAAAATTAAAAGCTATTGTACCCAAATATTCTAACCATTGTACTCCTAGTACAACATCAACACCTCCCATTGGAATGGAAATCATTGGACTATCCAATACATATTCCCCCATAATAATATTTATACTATGGAATTTTCTAGAGAAATTTATAGTTCCTCCATTGTGTTAGGTCTCCATAGTTTGCAAGATTGGCAAGAACAAACGTTGCAGAGCCTACATCAAAAGCACTTTGGAATCCTAGGATCTAGCCTTTCTGGATTCAGAGAGGGATATATCTATATAAGTGTTTTCAAAGATATTTCTTTAAGTCTTATGATATGATATTAGGCTAGTTATGAATTACAAGGGTTTTGTTCGTTTTGGTTGGGATGGATATCATCAAAATGAAGGAAGTCTTTTGGAGGGTAAAGGTGTGAGCAGGTTTAAAGAATGGTTCAGTTGATAGGATAGGTAGGAAACAGTATCAATCCATTGGGCTATGGAGTCACAAAAGGATTTAATTGCACAAAAAGTTTCAAGAGTGGTCTATGGAACAAATCATCTATATCAAAGGATCTCTTTAAGTTCATTTATGGCATGGAACATTAAGAAGTGTGGTGAAATAAGCAAACATACGAGAAAACAAAGAATAGCTTAAGATCAAGTAATGACTTTCAACCTAGCCTTCTTTCAGCATACTCTCAAAGGAAAACATTTAAGATAAACAAAGAATAGCTTAATATCAAGTAAGGAATTTTAACCTAGCCTGATTTCAACATATTCTCAAGGAAAACATTCAAGATGAACATAAAAAGTAGCCTAAGATCAAGCAAGGACTTTTAACCTAGTCTGCTTTCGGCATACTCTTAAGGGAAACTTTCAAAACAATTGTTGGAAAAAGCACTAAAGGATAGGGCTAACCATAGACTTCCCTAGTTTAACTTTACTTAGCATGCAATGAAAATATCATTCAAGAACAATATCTCAAGTTTTACTCAGCAAGACATGGGCTCACCAACATTCCTTGACTAGTTACACTCTATTGACATCATTCCCAAACACACATTTAGAAGAAAACATAAAGATAAATCTTATCAGTGAGATTTAGGGTACCTTTACAATACATCCTAATCTATATTTTCTGTTCTTTATCAAACAAAGTGGACAGTATGAAAAACATAAGAAAAATAACAATTATAGTAAGAAAAACATCACCATTGACATAGACTAGGATCCCATAAATCATCTTGTATATTTGATGTTCAAACCAGTTACAATATTCAAGTCCAGTAGGTCTTCATAGCTTCAAACTTCTCATCTCAGCCTATCTTTCTTCAATTACTAACATAGATTCAGCAGCCTCAGCAACTATTTACATTCGACAAGTATTCAACCAACATTTACAATGGACTCCTCTTATGGTATTTATAGGTAAATTGAGGAGGTGGAGTGAAAGGAATGTCTAATTGTTCAATTAATATAGAGTAAATGCTTCTCGACCTTTGGGAGGCCTTATGGAGAAGATTTTAGATGTTTAAGTTTTAATTAATTTTACATTAACTTTTATCTACTTCTGTCACTTTTGTTGACTTTTGAGGCTTTTGTAGGCTTGTAATTACTTTATGAGCTGTCTTTGGCAAATATCTTTGACTGTGTATTCAATTTGTATTATTTTGAGGAAAATGAACTTGTGGGTGGCATTTCTGAGGATTAATTTCCTCACTAATGTGGCATTTGGAGGCTTTCATGACTGATCTGTCTCTTTAACTCTTTAATCGCTGATATTAATCTTTAATTTTTGCTTTAAAGCTTCTTATAATCATCTTCAAGCTTTTTTGTCCTTTCTGCTGACTGTATTAACTTTTAATATTTTGTCTTAACACTGCGCTTTATCCTCGTAAATCATTGGTTAAGTCTTCGATCTTCTTGCTTTATTCTTTAACCTTTATCCTTTAATTTCTTGGCTAATCTTCATCAATATTCCCTGTCTTTGTGTCGACACAGGTTTCCTACTGCGCTGGAGGGTTTTATTAACTAACCAGTGCTTATGAGGCACTCATAAAAGACTTGAAAGCCATGCACCTCCCCTTTTTCATTTTAAACCCTAAGGATCATCATCTTGGGGGGTTTCTGCCACTGGAATGGCTATGGGGTGGTATTTAGCTTTGAGAGCCATTGCACCTGCATAAAACAAACAAACCATTATATAAAACCTACGAGGGATGGGTAGACTACTAACAAAGGCTTAAAGGAGGCAGAAGGAGCAATGAGGCGGAAGGAGAAATGCGTGGAGGGAGGTGAAAATATGAAGAAAACGGGTTAAAATTTGTATTTCGGCACGAAATGGAAAAGTAGTTTTGCGAATACCACTGGCGATTTTTGCACACAAAATGAGTGGTTTGTGGTTTATGCCCAAACGAATGCGATATCACCCGCCATGCGACGCGTTTCCTCCCAATACCACCGATTTCGCATCCAAGTTGCGCGTCGGGGATATTTTAGTGATTGGAATGCATCAACCGTTCGATCTGTGGGGATGCAGATCGACGGTAGAGAGGGAGCACGAAGAAGTGAAGTTGATCAGTGGAAAACGGCTAGTGGAAGCTAGGTGGAAAGTAGCGACTGGGAGATGTTTTACGCAGTGGGTGGTAGGCCCAAGCTGACATAAGCAGTTTTTTTTGGTAGCGCGAGTATGTTTATAAAACAAGACGAAGCATGAAGCGATAATGACAATTAGATTGGGTGTTTCGACAGTCAAGATGCGTCAAAAGAGAAAAGGGAAAGGGAATAGACGGGGATCGTGTAGCCGTTGGATCAATAAGATCAATGGTGGGATTTTCCTAAGGAAACAATGGAATGGGGTAAAGGGAAAATGAAGCAGAGTGATGCCAGCTGTTGATATTGATAGATCAATGGTGCAAATCCTATCAGAAGTTGATTTATTGGAGGGGAAAGGAGAAGTGTAATGGAGAAAAAGAATGTGATTTGCTAATGCCAATGCGAGCTAAGGGTAGGTGCTGGGGCATGGTTCCGTGGAAAAGTAAGGGGACCGGGAGCCAGGGAAAAGGAGCTAAGGAAGTATCGGGGATAAATGAGGGCCGTCGAATCACGCAGATCGACAGTTGAGAACGCATCGAAGCATCACTATCGGGGTGGAAGGTTTGCAAAGGAAATGTGGGTTTACAAAGGAATAGGTGCCGAGGAAATGCTGATGCGATGAAGTGCCAATGGTTCTCGACTGTGGTTATATGGAGAAGGGGATGATGTTTTTAAGCCCGTAGGGGCTTAAAGCTTTATGGGTTTAAAAATGGGTGGATAATAAGCCTAAAAAGAGGGTTTTTAAATCTTTTTCAAGGCTTCCGATAAGGGTAAAGAGTGTATTTTTAAACCAAAAAAGGATTTTTGATGATTTTTAAAAAGGGTTTTTTAGGGAAAATGGAGGATAAATGAGAGGAAAGGAGATATTTTACAAAGGAAAATGAGGGATATGTAAAGGGGGAAAATGAGTGATATGGGGGGATTTTGGAGGAAATTATGAAGGTGAAAATATGGAGAAAAAGGCTGAAAACAGTCTCCTTTATTCAGCAGGGCTTCTTGAGGATTTTTTGAAGGAAACGGCAGTGAAGATTACTCTTAAGTTAGAAAACACCAAAAGGCTTCAAAAATGAGTAATTTTCTATGAAAATAATCTCTTGAAGACTCAAGACCTGTTTTAGCCATCATTTGCTATGACAAAATTTACTGATGGCTAATAGTGGCTCCACTTGGGGATGGAAGCTCCTTAGAGGTGTTAAGAACTTCATAAATTGATCTTTGGAATGTAGACCTGTTCTTTTGTATTTTTTGCACCTTGACAACCTGCTTCTTCTTTGATCATGCTGCCTTAAAAGATGATCAGACATTATATCATAACAAATCAGTTTCCCCCAAACATTCTACCTACACAGCTTACTTTCCTAACATGTTTTCTTCATAAGGTGCACTTGGACTTGCAAACCTTTTGACATCAACATTTTATTCTTTTATTGAAAGCAGAAAAATAATCTAAATCTACCCTTATTTCTTCCATGAGTTCAGATTAAACAGTTGAACTCATAAATTATCTACCTAAGCTACTATCTTCCAGGATTAAGTTGTCTGATAGATCTTATTCTCTATATTCTAAAACAGAAAATTTAAAACACAGCCAAACCAGGATTAAGCTGTCTGATATGCTATTGAGACTATGGCATAAAAACAAGCTGCACATAGACTGCTTTTGACAAAAATTAAAACAAAACTGTGAAGGCTTAAGATACGAAAATTACAAGCATCTTTCATTCTTCTTATGACTCAGACTTTGATCTGTTTAGAGTCATTCTTTCTTTTGATTCTTTGGTTCAAGTATTCAGTGTATTAGAACCATTATTTTCTTTTTAATTGGCTTAGCTTTTGGTTTGATTAGAGCCATTTATTTCTATCCTAATATATTCTACTAATAAGCCAAGACTAAACAGTTTGGCAAATCTTCTTCACTAATCTATCAGTAGTAAATTGAAATCTATCTAGTCATGATTAGGATGTATGACTAAATAACAGTGTTCTTTTTGGAAGTGGCATTTAAGCTTGCACACTTTCAGGTCTTCTTTTCTTTTTTGGCATGGGGCTGTACCTTTCTTCTTTTATTTCTGCGCTCTTTTCTCTTTTTCTATTTTTTTTGTATTTTTCTTTCAATTTTTATTTTTTCAAAGAAAAAAACAAAATACTAAATAAATGCTCAAAGGCTGAGCTTTATTGCTTTCCTATCTACCCTAGTCTAGCTCTAAAACATTTACATGTTTAGCTGACAAATTCTCTTTTCCAGTACGTCCAGTTAATCATATGGTTCCATGACTGATCTTTGCTCATCTCCTTGAGCATGCTGGACAGATAAAAGGGCCACTCCCATCTCACTTGTTGTTTAGCAACAGTGCTAATTTTTTTTTTTCTTTTGGTAATATGCTTTAATATGCTGTTCATAACAACCTTTATCCCTTCTTCAAATATCTTTAAGAAATGAGCATAGGGATCTTGAAAAAATTCCTGGTTATGAATATTTGGAAGATAAGTTTCAACCAAGCTTACTTTTTCCTCCATTGGATTAAGCTTAAGATTATTTTGAGGAATAAATTCTTCCTCATCTTCATTATCATCTAAACTGGAAGACTCATCATATTTGGCAGTGATGTCCTCTTGTAGTCCTAGTATGCTCTGATTTAGTGGACTGTACTCTGTGAAGAGATCATCATATTTTTGATCACGGGTTTCTTTGATTACCTTAACCCTTTTGGGATAAGGTTCTTTATATTCATCATTCTCAAGAAATTCTTCATTTTTTTCCTCCTCAACCTTTGAGCTAAAATACTGCTGATTCTCAATCATTTGAAAGCTATTTCTGATGGATTGGATTGATTGATTGCTACTTTCAAGCTGATGATAATGAATTTCATGACACCAATCAACTGTTGGTTTCCCTGCATGATTAGTTTTAATTTGAAACTCGTCATCATCATCAGACTGATCAAAAATTGGAAAATCATTAGTATAAAAAATCTCACCAATCAAGCATATTGGGTTATTAGCAGGTATTTCTTTATTCTGATCTACAAGTTTATTTTCTGGTTCAAGACAACAAGCTTCATTAGGTAGCTGAGCAGAAGTGTTTTGTTCAATTGAAGTTTTGAGGGCTGGTTTTTTGTTTAATATTTGATCAATTTATTCTTTTGTCAAAAGAGAAGGAATTTTAATTTGGCTTTGGACAGAAGTACAACAGTCCTCTTTCTCTTGTGTTAACTAGTTTTGAGGCTAGATGCATTCTTGAGCCTATTCTAGTGAATCTTCACTTGTGCCTACAGGGAAACCTTGAGGTTTTTCTACTGTTTCCTGATCTACTTCTGTTTCAAACAACTCCTCCTGATTGCTATGATACTCAATTTGAATACAAGGTTCATGAGTTTTTTCTTCTATATTGTCAGGATGCCACTCTTCTTGTGTAATATGAAATGAGTTGTAACATAGAGGGAGAGTCCCTATATGTGCTAGTTCTCCTTCCACACTAGATTTTGTGTTTTCTAAGTTGCTACTTGTTTCCTCAAAGCAATGCTCACTATTAGTATTTGCATTTTGTTCGTAAAGATCTCTTAACAGTAAAACACAAGTTATAAGTAGGCAACCAAGAATTTTTTGACAACCTTCCTCATCATCTTCTATAAAGTGTTGATCATCATACATGTCTTGCTCATTGTATAGGTCTTGTAGTGGTTGAGTTTTTTCTTGATCTGGAAAAAACATGGGCTGCTCTAGATCATCAATATTTAAATTAGCCTCACCTAGAAGGGATGATGAATCATTATTTATGTTGGCAAGGATATCTTGAGGGATTTCTTTTATTTCTTGATTAATTTCTTCCTCAAATGATTCGTCCAGGTTCTTGTGATAGTTAGGATTCATATGAAATTCTTTAATGGCTGTTAACAGATCTTCAGGATGCATATTAACCAAATCCTCATCAATATCTAACAGGTATTGTATGAATTTCTGAGATTGATAAAAAAAATTTGCAGTCCATGATAAAGATGAAGGGTTTTCTTTATATTCTTCATAAAATACATGGTCCATGTCTTTTAAAGAAAACAAGCTCTTAGACTTGAACTATTCATACCAATCCCTTGCCTTTCCTTCTAATGTTAACATGAACATTTTCATAAGGCAGTCTTCATGCCATTCAGTCTTTATCTTCCATACATGTATATGAAATTTGATGAGATGTAAAAATGGGTCATCAAACTTTTCACCTTGAAAAACAGGAAGGTTATCATCCCAACACACCTGGGGAATCTTATGTGGGAACCCAGGGATATGATCTCTACTCATTGGGGCATATCTTCATTGTATCCTTGGAATCATGTTTGTAAATCAAAAAAGAGGTCACTGTGTCTATTCAACCAGTTCATAGTCTTATACCAGTGGAGTCATTTGGTCTTTTGGGAGTTGTGGAGTCGCTAGGTGAAGGATTTTTACTTGTTTCCAAGGTTTGGTTGTTGTTCACCATCAAAAATCAATAATAACTAGTCTTGGTGACATTTGTCTCATTCAGAAATAGGGGTTTGTTGAGTTGTGAAGTTATCTATTACTCAATATTTTTCTCCCCAGTATGGTCGCCACTATGTTAGGTCTCCGTAGTTTGCAAGATTGGCAAGAACAAATGGTGCAGAGCCTACATCAAAACCACTTTGGAATCCTCGAATCTAGCCTTCCTAGATTCAGAGAGGGATCTCTCTATATAAGTGTTTTCAAAGATATTTCTTTAAGGCTTAGGATATGATATTAGGCTAGTTATGAAGTACAAGGGTTTTGTTTGTTTTGGGTTGGGATGGATATCATAAAAATGAAGGAATTATTTTGGAGGGTAAAGGTATGAGGAGGTTGAAAGAATGGTTCAGCTGATAGGATAGGTAGGAAACAATATCAATCCATTGGGCTATGGAGTCACAAAAGGATTTAATTGCACAACAAGTTTCAAGAGTGGTCCATGAGGCAAGTCATCTATATCAAAGGATCTCTTTAAGTAGATCTATGGTATGGAACATTAAGAAGTGAAAGAAAAAAACATATGAGAAAACAAGGAATAGCTTAAGATCAAGTAAGGACTTTTAACCTAGCCTGCTTTAAGCATACTCTCAAAGGAAAAAATTTAAGATAAACAAAGAATAGATTAAGATCAAGTAAGGACTTTTAACCTAGCCTGCTTTCAACATATTCTCAAGGAAAACATTCAATATGAACATAAAAGGTAGCCTAAGATCAAGTAAGGACTTTTAACCTAGCTTTCTTTGGGCATACTCTTAAGCAAAACTTTCAAAACAGTGGTTAGAGAAAACACTACAGGACAGGGCTAACCATAGACTTACCTAGTTGAACTTTACTTAGCATGTAATGAAAATATCATTCAAGAATAATATCTCAAGTTTTACTCAGCAAGACGTGGGCTCACCAACATTCCTTGACTGGTTACAGTCTATTGAAATCATTCCCAAACACACATTTAGAAGAAAACATAAAGATAAAGCTTATAATGAGATTTAGAGTACCTTTACAGTAAACCCTAATATATATTTTTTGTTCTTTATCAGATAAAATGGACAGTATGAAAAACATAAGAAAAACAACAATTACAGTAAGGAAAACATCACCATTGACATAGACTAGGATTCCATAAATCAAATTGTATATTTGATGTTCAAACCAGTTACAATCTTCAAGTCCAGTAGGTCTTCACAGCTTCAAACTTCTCATCTCAACCTATCTTTCTTCAATTACTAATAGAGCTTCAACAGCCTCAACAAATATTTACATTCAACAAGTATTCAACCAACATTTACAATGGACTCCTCTTATGGTATTTATATGTAAATTGAGGAGGTCGAGTGAAAGGAATGTCTAATTGCTCAATTAATACAGAGTAAATGCTTCTCGGCCTTTGGGATGCCTTATGGAGAAGATTTCAGGTGTTTAACTCTGTTTTAATTAATTTTACATTTACTTTGATCTACTTTAGTCACTTTTGTTGACTTTTGAGGCTTTGGTAGGCTTGTAATTACTTTCTGAGATGTCTTCGGCAAATATCTCTGACTATGCATCAAATTTGTATTCTTTTGAGGAAAATTAACTTGTAGGTGGAATTTTTTAGGATTAATTACCTCACTGATGTGGCATTTGGAAGCTTTCTTGACTGATCTATTTCTTTAACTCTTTAATCATTGATATTAATCTTTAATTTGTGCTTTAAGCCTTCTTCTGATCATCTTCAAGATTTTTTGTCCTTTCTGTTGACTGTATTAGCTTTTAATCTTTTGTCTTAATAGTGCGCGTTATCCTTGTAAATCATTGGTTAAGTCTTTGATCTTCTTTCTTTATTCTTTAACCTTTATCCTTTAATTTCTTAGTTGATCTTCATCAATATTCCCTATCTTTGTGAATGCAAGGGTTTCCTGCTGTGCTGGAGGGTTTTATTAACTAACCAGTTCTTATGAGGCACTGATAAAATACTTGAAAGCCTCGCACCTCCCCTTTTGTATTTTAAACCCCAAGGATCGTCATCCTGGGGGGTTTCCACCATTGGACTAGTATGGGGTGGTCTTTAGCTTGACAGTAATTGCACCTACATAAAACAAACAAACCGTTGTATAAAACCTGCGAAGGATGGGTAGACTACTAATAGAGGCTTAAAGGAGGCAGAAGGAGCAGTGAGGCGGAAGGAGAAATGTGTGGAGGGAGGCGGAAATATGAAGAAAACGGGTTAAAATTTGTATTTTGGCGTGAAATGGAAAGGTGGTTTTGCGAATACCACCAGCAGTTTTCGCACACGAAATGAGTGGTTTGTGGTTTACGCCTGAACGAACGTGATATCACCCGTCAGGTGACACGTGTCCTCCCAATACCACCGATTTTGCATCCAAGCTCCGCGTCGGGGAGATTTCAGTGATTAGAATGCGTCAGCCATCCAATCTGCAGGGATACAGATCGACGGCAGAGAGCAAGCGCGAAGGAGTAAAGTTGATCAATGGAAAAGGGCTACTCGAAGCCAGGTGGAAAGCAGCGATTGGGAGATGTTTTGTGTAGTGGGTGGTAGGCCGAAGATAACGTAAGTAGTTTTTTTTGGTAGCGCGGGTATGTTTATAAAACAAGACGAAGGGTGAAGCGATAATGACCGTTAGATTGGGTGTTTCGACAGTCAAGATGCGTCGGAAGAGCAAAGGGAAAGGGGATAGATGGGGAGCACGTAGCCGTTGGATCAATAAGATCAACAATGGGATTTTCCTGAGGAAAAAATGGAACGGGATAAAGGGAAAATGAAGCAGAGTGATGAAAATCGTTGATCTTGATAGATCAATGGTGCAAATCCTATCGGAAGTTGATTCATCAGCGAGGAAAGGAGAAGTGTAATGGAGAAAAATAATTCGATTTTCCAATGCCGATGGGGGCTAAGGGTAGGTGCTGGGGCATGGTCCCATGGAAAAGTAAGGGGACTAGGAGCCAGGGAAAAGGGGATAAGGAAGTAGTGGGGATGGGGTGATCGACGGGGTTAAATGAGGGTCATTGAATCACGCAGATCGACAGTTGAGAACACATCGAAGCATCACTATTAGGGTGGAAGTTTTGCAAAGGAAATTCAGGTTTACAAAGGAATTGGTGCCGAGGAAATGTCGATGCGATGAAGTGCCGACGGTTCCTGGCTGTGGTTATATGAAGAAGGGGCTGATGTTTTTAAGCCTGCAGGGGCTTAAAGCTTTATGTGTTTAAAAATGGGTAGATAAAAATCCTAAAAAGAGGGTTTTTTAAGCTTTTTTAAGGCTTCCGAGAAGGGTAAAGAGGGTATTTTTAAACCAAAAAAGGATTTTTGATGATTTTAAAAAAGTGTTTTTTAGGGAAAATGGAGGATAAATGAGAGGAAAGGAGAAATTTTAAAGAGGAAAATGAGGGATATGTAAAGGGGAAAAAAGAGTGATATGTGAGGATTTTGGAGGAAATTATGCATTAGGGGAATTTTTAGGTCTAAAATGGGCCTCCTAAGGAAATAGTAAAATAACAGCTAAATCAATAAAATAATATTTATGAATTTTCCATTTACTTTTTGTACCACAATTCATGTAACCATGGTTAAATTTAATTCAAAAGTTGTACCAAAATAAAATTAATAAAAAAATTGTATGGATGTGACTATAAATAAGAATGAGTGTTTCAAGAAAAATTCGTTATCATTGAACAACTTATGCATTTGTCCTTTGTACTTAAATAACTTAAAATAAAATATAAATATACATTCATAAATTCTTAATAATATAATATGTTATTAATTAAATTTTATATTATTTAAATTGTATAATAACATGTAATTAATGTACTATATAAACATAATATAATAAATGTAATATATTATTTTATGTATGAATTTTATTCAAAAACTGTGAATGACATTTATTATGAGTACTTTACTTTGACTTTAAAAGTACTTAGAGCACTACCATGGTTAACCATGAGTTTTTATCCACCATTGAGAGTGTGACAAGTAAGTACCTTTAACTCAAGAAATGCCACCTCAACCATTAGGGATGATGTCATCCCCTAAAATGTGATTGGTTCTCACAAAATGAATTTTGATTGTAAATTTTCCTTAGGAGGCCCATTTTAGACCTCAAAATTCCCCTAATGAAGGTGAATAGATGGAGAAAAAAGCTGAAAAAAGTCTCCTTTATTCAGCAGGGGTTTTTGAGGATTTTTTGAAGGAAACAACAGTGAAGATTACTCTTAAGTTAGAAAACATTAGAAGACTTCAAGAATGAGTAATTTTCTATGAAAATAATCTCTTCAAGGCTCAAGACCTGTTTTAGCCATCAATTGTTGTGACAAAATTTACTAATGGCTAACACATTGGAAACCCTCACTTGACACTCTTGTGTTGGGTATAGGAAGAAATTCAATTCCTTGGCTACCTTACAATGAATAAAATTATGGGTACTGCTTGAATCAATCAACACTATTTCCTTTTTCTTCTTAATATTTCCTTCTATTGTGAGAGTTTGAGGAGTGGTAATTCATGCCAATGCATTACAGGATATGGTCAAACTCATTTCTTCTTTCTCTAGGGTTGGTTCCTGGTGCATATCCTCTTATTTTGAAGTTTCTTGTTCATTTTATTCCTCATATTCACAATCTATATAAAATAATTTCTTCTCAGCATAATTATGACCTTTAGTGTATTTTCTATCACAACCGTAACAAAGCCCTTTTTCTCTTTTTTCTTCCAATTGTTGCAATTTCAACCTTGTAAGGTTTGGAAGTCTAGGAGTAGCAACACTTCCATCGTTATAGATGTGAGTGGTAGGCTTCCTTGTCACCATAATTTTACATTCAATTTTTCTTGCCAGCTTTAATTCCTTCTCCAATGAATCAGGTTCTCAAAGTTGAACATCATGTTGGATGTTATCCTTTAAAGTCCCTATGAATACATCAATATTGTGTTCCTATGGAATATAAATTACCCTTATATTGAATTTTTGGAAGTCTTCAACGTGCTCCACCATTGAACCCTTTTGTTTGAGATTTATCAATTGGCTAAAGAAGGTGTTTCTCTTTGTATCCTCATAATGGGTTATCATTTCCACCGTAAAAATTGACCAAGTGACGATTTTTTTATGGGAGAAATGACATCAACCATACAAATGTATTTTTTTCAAAATATAAATTTTCAATGTGTACCTTTTGTGTGTTTTGTACAATATGGAGATAAAAATATCGTTCCATCTGTATCATCTATGTTATGGGATCCTTGCCATTGAATTTCCTCATATCTATCTTTGGAATATGGTGGGTCTTCAATCCAGCATTAGAGTTTATGAAATCACGATTAAATTTTTTTTTTCTCATCATGAGTTTCCTTTACTACCTTTTCACAATTAGGAATCATTTCGTGTATCAACTTTGTCAAACCTTCCTTCAAACTTTCCATGTATGATTTTAGATCATTTTCCATGTCCTCCATGCCATCCATATTAGCTTCCATGCCATTCTTGAAACCATACATGTTAGCTTATATGAATTTTTTAAAACCATCCATCTTAGCTTCCACGCCTTTCTTGAAAAAATCCATTTCCTTTTTTGTTGCTCTTTGCAAGAGCGAAAGTTGTTTCAAATTCTCTTGTAATTTTTCTATATCATGTTTCACTTCTTCCTCTTCATGAGTCACAGTAGAGCCTTCTAAGGGCTTAATTGGTGTTGAATTATTTTTAGGGGGAGTTTTATAACCCCATACTAATATATATGCTTCAATATGCCCTTTGAATCTCTTAAAATTGATTTTTAAAACAACACTTGTGCAATTTAAAAAAACACACACCTTTTTCTTTCTTTTGAGGATATTGACATTGAAACTGATGCATCTCTGTAATTTCGGATCCCCAAGATTTTATCTTCCAAAGTTTAGTAGCCCTTTGAATCTTCTTTCCAATGCCACAAGTCAGACCTGATTTGGATTCTTCAAGGAAACGTTATGCCAAATCTCCCACAATGACCTAATTATGGACTGGTTCTATGGAGTGAACTTGTACGGTGCGCCACTTGTCATTGTTTCCTCCTTAAGCTCTGAAATCTCTACACAAAAAACTACAGCCTGTGTAATTTCAGCCACATCTTACATAATTCTAATTCGATGCTCAGAGAGAGAGTTATGATTCTTTTCTCAAGGTCACCTCTTTTATATGAAATTCAGAAGCCTACAAAAACCCTAACTTCCACAGATCATATCTCTGAAAATATTGGTAAACAAGATCTGAAATTTTTGCACGAAGTTCCTCAAGATTTCTTCGCAAATAGTTTTTTGTTTAGCTTTTGAGCCTTCGTAGAAATTTTTTTATAGATAACATGCCACAATGACCTATTTGAAGCAACAAAACCCTAGAATCCAAAACTCTCATACCACATGTTATTAAACCAGCTCCAAAAATATAAGAAAAGAGAGATCAACACCTTATAAATAGCCCAATTCGAGGGGGAAACCCCCTTTACATTACACAAATGGAAAATTATTGGATGGTACAAATGAAAAATCCTCCTTTCTATATATAGGATTCCATGAGAGCACAATACAGTCCTATCCGCCCTAACAATAATAATGTAAGGGCACAACAACAACAACAGTGCCTTTTATGGAGCACAATAATAACAATATGGGGGCTACAGGGGTACAAAAATGGTAATAAGGGGGATAAAATGAAAAAAATAAGGTACTACACTAGTAATATAGGGACCTAACAATAAAGAAGTTGAAGCTTTCCCATTGTGTTGTCAAGTGCGGTCGCTGCTAAAACATCGTCCAAAAATTTCACTACATTCAAATTTTGGCACCTCTTTTACCACCGTACCTGGTGTTTCCTTGGTCATCAAGTGTCATATCATGTAATTATATATGTTTCAATTATTCCTGAATGTTCTCAAGTTTTTTTGAATTTATTAAAATGGATTTAGCACATTTCATGCTCATGAAATCCTTGTTGTTGTGAAATTACACTTTTTGTTCATAGTCTCAAAAGCTTCATTTTTTTTACTTGGGGAATGCATCTCAAGTGTTGTTTTCATGTAAATGTATCCTTTTTCAACATTTTGTAAGTGTTCTTAATGATTTTTTATATGTCCCATGTGGTTTTATGTTTGAACTCATCACGTACTCCTATAGCCTTATCTTTCACATTTAAACAAATTTTGATTGAAAAGTGAGCCCATTAATGAAAGAAGCACATTATCACACTCTTAATCCTTGATTTGGAATCCTTCATTATTAAAAATTGCCTCGTGTAACCTCCAAGGGTGCATCGAACACTCCTTAATCCCTTTTCCCTTCCTTGCTATGAACTGCACCCTTTGAGAAACCAATTCTTCCTTTGAGCACACTTCTTTGACCTGAAGGAATGCACCCCCTTGAGTGAACATTGAAGGCCTTAATATCTACCCTTAAACCTTCCATAATGTGCCATATTCCCTACTGAATATTTTATTCCTTGAGAATACTCTTAAGGCATGAATATTTATCCTTCAAGCATCATACGTGTGCCACTTTCCCTCCTGGGTCTCTTGAGTGCATGAGCACACCATGAAGGCTTGAGGCCTTCATCCTTCAACATTCAAGAGTGCACCCTATGTTTTATGAAAATAGCTCTAAAAATAGAAGAAAAGAGACTATCAAATTTGTTCATACTTGGTAAGTCTATCAACTACCACCATGATAACACTCTTTCCTTCGAACTTAGGTAAACCTCTGATAAAATCCATTGAAATATGCTCCCAACATTCACATGGAATGGATAAAGGTTGTAGAAGACTCAGAGTCTTAATTGTCTCAACTTTATCTTGCTGACAAACCAAACATTCTGCCACAAACTTTTGACTATCAAAATTAACACCATCCCAAAAAAGTTAACCCTGTGCAAAGTTTTTAAAAAACATGAGGGTCCTCTTAAAGGAGAAGTGTGAAATTCCAAAAGAATATTTTGTTTTATTTGGGAATTATTGGAAATATACAAGCGATATTTGTACCGTAAGGAATCATTTTTCCAACTAAATGTATCATATGTACTAGGATCTTGCTGCAAATTTTGAATGAGTGTCCACACTTCTTCGTCCTTCTTCCATTCATCCCTTGCTTTGGTTATCCAATCTGGTTGGATAATAGAAATGGCACAAAGCAATGCTTCCACCTCTTCATCTTTTCTTGAGAGTGGATATGTAACAACATTTAGCTTCCATTTTTTGTAGATGATTTGAAATTCATAACCCAACATCTTTGTGACCCATTTTTTTTGCTCTTCTGAAGATAGTATTTCTTCCAAAAAGTGTCTAATACTATTATGATCAGTTTTTACCTTGAATTTTCTTCCCATTAGGTAAGGTCGTATTTATTTAGTGCATGTAGTATTGCCAACATTTCCTTCTCATAAATAGCTTTCTGTAAATACTTTCCTTTGATTGGATGACTTTCAAAAGCAATGGGTCTTCCTTCTTGCATTAAAACAACACCAATTCCACTTCTTGAGGCATCACATTCCACACTAAAGTTTTTTGTGAAGTCTATCATAGCCAGAACTGGTGCTAGGCACATTGCCTCTTTAAGATGTTCAAAGGCCTTAGTTTCTTCAGGATTCCATGAAAATGCATCTTTCTTCAATAATGTTGTTAGAGGTGCTGCTATTCTCCCATAATTCTTAACAAATTTACGATAATACCCTGTTAACCTAAGAAATCCTTGCAACTGCTTTATGGTTGTGGGGAATTTTCATTCCTTAATGGATTTAATTTTGTTAGGGTCTATCTTAACCCCCTCGTGAGATACAATATGACCCAGATATTCTACCTCTTGTACTCCAAAGAAACTTTTGGATGTTTTTGCATATAATTGTTTCTCCTTCAATAATTTGAGCACCTTGTCAACATGTTGAAGATGATCCTTCCAAGACCCGTTGTAGATTAGTATGTCATCAAAAAATAATAGCACAAATTTTCTAAGGAATGGTTTAAAAATGGAATTCCTAAACCCTTGAAATGTAGAAGGTTCATTTGTAAGGCCAAAAGGCATGATCAAAAATTCATAATGACCCTCATGAGTTCGAAATTTTCTTTTCAGAATATCTTCAGTCTTCATTATAATTTCATAATATCCTGAGTGAAGATCCAACTTGGTAAAATAAATTTTTCATTGTAATTAATCCAATAATTAATCAATTACAGGAATGAGAAATTTATCTTTCATAGTGAGCTTATTGAGCTCCCTATAATCTGGACACATGTGCCATGATCAATCCTTCTTGTGCACCAATACTACTGGAGCAGAGAAAGAGCTTTGACTAGGTTGAATTATACTAGCCACTAACATTTCTGCAATCGTTCGTTCCATTTCGCTCTTTTGGACATAAGGATTTCTATAAGGCCTGATGTTTGGAGAAACACTTCTTGGAATAAAATGAATAGCATGATCATGATCATGAATAGGTCAGAGCCCTTTGGGAGTTTCAAACACCTTGGAATGATTGTCCAAGACTTTTTGGAGATATGGAGAAATAAATGATTTTGATGTTTGAACTTCTAGTGAGCATAATTGTGCAATTACGCCTTGTTGTTCTTTCTTTAGAAGCTTTGTCATGAAAATAGAGCTTATGATTTTTCCTAGCTACCCTGCAATACCCCATAATTTGATTTCCTTTCCATCCTAAAAAAAGTTCAAGAAAAGTTCTTGAAAATTAAAAACTATTGTCCCCAAATATTGTAACCATTGTACTCCTAGAACAACATCAACACCTCCCATTGGAATGGAAATCGTTGTACTATTCAATACATATTCCCTAATGGTTAGCTTGATATTATGGCATTTTCTAGAGAAATTTATAGTTCCTCCATTTGCAACCATCACTTGACATTCTGGTGCTGGGTATAGGAAACAATTCAATTCCTTTGCTACCTTACAATGAATAAAATTATGAGTACTACCTGAATCAATCAACAATATTAGTTTTTTCTTCTTGATATGTCCTTCTATATAGAGAGTTTGAGGAGTTGTAATTCCTGCCAATGCATTACATGATATGGTCAGACTCATTTCTTGTTCTTATAGGGTTGGTTCTTGGTGTATATCCTCTTCCTTTGAATTTTCTTGTTCATTTTCTTCCTCCTCTTCACAATCTATATAAAATAGTTTCTTCTCAGCACACTTATGACCTTTAATGTATTTTCTATCACAAATTTAGCAAAGCCCTTTTTCTCTTTTTTCTTACGATTTTTGTGGTGTCAACCTTGTAGGTTGTGGAAGTCTAGGATTAGCAACAATTCCATATTTATAGATGTGAGTGGTAGGATTCCTTGTCGCCATAATTTGACATTCAATTTTTCTTGCCAACCTGAATGACTTCTCCAATGAATCAAGTTCCCAAATGCGAACTTCATGTTGGATGCTATCCTTTGAAGTCCCTATAAAGACATCAATCTTGTTTTCTTTTGGAATATCAGTTACCCTTATATTCAATTTTTGGAAGTCCTCAATGTGCTCAACCATTGAACCCTTTTGTTTGTGATTTATCTGTTGGCTAAAGAAGGTGTTTCTCTTTGTATCCTCATAATGTGCTATCATTTCCTCTCAAAAAGCTGATCAAGTGACATTTTTTTTACGGGAGCCAAGCCATCGATACCATACAAATGTATTTTGTTCTAAATGTAAAGTTGCAATGCATACCTTTTGTGTGTTTTTCACATTATTGAGATCAAAATATTGCTCTATTTGTAGTATCCATGTTACGGGATCCTTGTCATCAAACTTCCTCATATCCATCTTTGGAATATGGTGGTTCTTCAATCCAACATTAGAGTTTATGAAATCACGATTAACATTTATTTTGTTCTCATCATGAGTTTCCTCTACTATCTTTCTACCATTGGGAATCATTTTTAGTATTAACCTTGTCATAAAACATTCCATGTCTGCTTTTAGATCATTCTTCATGTCTTCCATGTTGTCTTTCATTTTTCATCGATCTTAGCTCCCATGTCATCCATCTTAGCTTCCATTCCATCCATCTTAGCTTCCATGCCAGTTTCCATGTCATCCATATTATATTACATGTCATTCTTCAAACCATCCATCTTATCTTCCATGCCTTTCTTCAAACCATCCGTCTTAGCTTCCACTCCTTTCTTCAAAACTTCCATTTCATTTTTTGTTGCTCTTTGCGAGAGCGAAATTTGGTGTACTCGCTCTTGTAATTTTGATATGTCATGTTGTGCTTATTCCTCTTCGTGAGTCATAGTAGAGCCTTATGAAGGCTTAATGGGTGTTGAAGTATTTTTAGGGGGCATTTTTTAACCCAGTACTGATATCTATGCTTCAATATGCCCTTGGAATCACTTCAAATTGATTTTTCACACAAGACATATGGAATTCGAAAAAAAATACACACCTTTTCCTTGCTTTTAAGGAGATTGATATTAAAATTGAATTATCTCTCAAATTTTGCCCCGTATTAGCCCTCTTAATCTTATTTTGAATGCCACAGGTCTGCCCTGATTTGGATTCTTCATGTCAAAGTTATGCCCAATGATCTAAAAATGGAAGGCACTTGAAAAGGGTGCAAGGTATCCATTTTCGATTATGTAAATGAGTGCAAAAATACTCTAAGTTTAAATATGAAAATGTGAGAACTTCATATTTCTAATACAAAGATAGACTATAGGGGAATTTACTAGATATTTCACCTTTCAAAGAAAGGATGAATCCAGAGGCTACCTGGCTCTCTTACAGACTCTGCCTAAAGAAATAATATAAGTAAACACTCAGATTTAATTAAAATGATCTTGCTTTAAGCTTGACATTATGCAGAAATTTAGCTTGCAAATGGTGTATGTCTTTTCATTGTTTATGTATCTTAAGTGTAATTGTTTTTGCTGAAACTTAACATGGGTATCAGAAAAAATATTCAGCAATATAATATCAAAACACAACAGCAATATGATATAGGATTTCACCCCAACTCTTGGGCTACATCTCCTGGATCAAGCCTCCCAAAATGGGCTTGTCCTCTTGTATTAAAAGCTCTCAAATGAAATACAAGATTATAAGTGTCTCAATAGAAAAATATGAATATATAAAATGATTCAGAAGGTAGGAAAAAGCTAATAATGCCTTTTCAAATTCACTAAACAGTGAAAGATTACCATAAACAATGATTTCTTCATCAATGTCCCATCACAAGTGAACTTTCCGCAACTTTCTAGCCAGGGAAAGCTCCCCAAATGTCTCTACAAACCCTCTTTCCAATGGCTTTCCAAGGTTGAAATTATCTAAAAAAGGAGCTTTTTGCACCTCAAACTGATAACCGTCAACTCAAAACAGCTAAAAACCCTAAAATGGCCACAGGCTCTGGAAATATCCAAAGGTTTACGTCTTCCAAAGTCTTCAAATGAAAGCTAAGACCTATTTCAATGGCTCCTGAATGCAAGAAATAGTCTAAATGACTTTTTGTTTCTTCACCAAAAATAACCACACCAACCAAACCTAAAACCAAAATGGCCCAAGAGCCCGTGCTTTCCGAAGCTAAAACTGTGTTGAAAATGAGCTCCAATTTTGCCTCAAACCCATCCACTCCATTGAGTCCAAAAGGCTGAGAACATACGAAATCAAAAAAAAATTCGTTCCAAAAGGTTGAGTAATGAGAAAGTTATGATCAAAACAACTTTGCCCCAATTTCCTCCACTTAATGTGGGGCAACTGCCAGTTAACTCCACTAAAAGTGGAAGTCCACCTAAATTTGGGAGCGCCTCCAGAATCTCCGCCATATTAAACTCCACTTAACTGAAGCTTAATTAAATATTAAACTTGAGATTAGGCTCCTTAAGCGCTCTTAATCATTAAGCTCCCACACTGGTCATATGATGAGGTTCCATGGGAGGAGCGCTGGCCCCTCCGTGCTCCGTCGGACCCACTCCACTAAAAGTGCAATAACTTCTTCATACGGTGTCCGTTTTTCGAACCGTTTGTGACACCAGAATCAGGAAGACGAGACCTATGCAACCATCTTGGTTTCAATCAATTTTGAGAACTTTCATTTTTGAGCTTTTTCCCAAGCTCAGATTTGAGCTCCTGATCACACCTCCCAAATGAGAGGCTTTTGGTCCCCAAAAGCTTACTGAAATGAAGAAATGATCTGTAGTGCAGCAAATGAGAGAATAAAAAATCCTCTTCTCTTCAGCCCTTCAAAAATTTTTCCTTGAAAAGCAAATGAAATTGAACCACAAATGAAAAGAAATCGACATTTCCCTTCCTGGATGCGCTTGTCCACAACTGTCCACAACTGTCTTTCTTGAACTCACACAGAAATTTCCAAGCTTGAATGATAGAACAACTGACACCGCCTTGATCAATGATCATGTGTTCAAAAACAAGATACATAAGATAAAATATACACATCTGAAATTTTATTAAGGTAAGTTAAAAAGGGATCACGTTTCATCGTATTTACAAAGTCCATCCACTTCTACCAAGCCACCATGGCGACCTTGCTGTCGCAACTTTTTCTCATGTGAAACTTCCCTTTCCACATCAATAATGGAATCCATGATTCCACCTTCGCCAATATTTGTGTCCTCTTGCTGCATGTGCGTGGGACGACGAGTTGGATGCAAAGTCCAACAATGAGAGACAACATGTCCCTTCTTTTGGAAAAAAGTGCAAATCATATGCACATTCTTTGAAGGTAGTCTTTGCTTCATCTGCTTCTCGTGTGCCTTCTTCCTCATCCAGCATCTCGAAACATGATGGTTAAATCGACCACAATATGTACAAGAAATCCTCTTATGTTGCTTTGCATTCTTGCCATAAGCTGCATGTCTACCATCTTCTTGTTGCAACAAAGGCTTCAAAAAATGGTAAGGAAGATTTCCATCATGAAATTGATGTAATTGAGAACTTGGGAGAAATGTTCTCTTCAAATTTGCATCACATTCTTGAATGCATGTGCTCAAAGCTTCGCCATTAAGCTGCTCATAGCCAAGACCAATATTCTTGGGACGCTCCACAACACAAATAGGCTCAACAATGCCTTGTGCATGCTTGCCCAAACCTTTGCCTTATTGATAGCCCATCTTCAACATCAATTTGGACCCAATACCTCTTGTATGTCATTCAAAAGAACCAACACAGTTTTCAATAGAGGAAACTGAAGACAAATCAGACTGATTTACCTCATGATTTACATCCTGAAGATGAGGTATTTTCTTGGAAAAATCTTCTTGAGCTTGAAGAAGCTGCAACTCCATATCATGTTATTGAAGAATGGCTTCTTTTCTCTTCCTCATAGCTAGCAATTGTGCATTTTGGTTAACACTTTTCCCTTGATCTCAATAGTATTACTTGTCCTTCACTTTAGTGAACCTATTTCATGTCATCAAGAACTGCATGATGGAAATCACATGTACTTTAAGTTGACATTATGTAAGCTGGTCAAAACAACTAAAAGGAACTTCTGAAATATAAGACCTCAAAGTTTTCAAACAAATGACAAGCTTTTGACCAAATTGCTTC
Source organism: Pinus albicaulis (assembly GCA_034641835.2). Taxonomy (NCBI): domain Eukaryota; kingdom Viridiplantae; phylum Streptophyta; class Pinopsida; order Pinales; family Pinaceae; genus Pinus; species Pinus albicaulis. The sequence continues at coordinate 1,281,095,256 of CM076570.1, read as the reverse complement.
AACTCTTTTATTAACACCACCATCCCAAAACAGATTCCCAAGCAACCTATGCACAACAAAATATAAATGCTGTTGAATGGCTAAGGAGCCAAAATATAAACTAAACCAGAGATTGACCTAAGATTATTTATCTACTACTTAAATTGTAGAACAAAAGCCAAGGCTCCCCACAGAGCCACCATTGCAGTTTATAATCTTTTCCAGAGCAGGCAAACAACAAAAACTGCTTCCGATACCATCTGATCTAAAAATGGAAGGTACTTGAAAAGGGTGCAAGGTATCCATTTTCAATTATGTAAATGAGTGCAAAAATACTTTAAGTCTAAATCTGAAAATGTGAGAACTTCATATTTCTAATACAGAGATAGACTGTAGGGGCATTTACTGGATATTTCACCTTTCAAAGAAAGGATGAATCCAGAGGCTACCTGGCCCTCTTACAGACTCTGCCTAAAGAAATAATAGAAGTAAACACTCAGATTTAATTAAAATGATCTTGCTTTAAGCTTGACATTATGCAAAAATTTAGCTTGCAAATGGTGTATGTCTTTTCACTGTTTATGTATCTTAAGTGTAATTGTTTTTGATGAAACTTAACATGGGTATCAGCAACAATATTCAGCAATATAATATCAAAACACAACAGCAATATGATATTGGAGTTCACCCCAACTCTTGGGCTACATCTCCTGGATCAAGCCTCCCAAAATGGGCTTGTCCCGTTGTATTAAAAGCTCTCAAGTGAAATACAAGATTATAAGTGTCTCAATAGACAAATATGAATATATAAAATGATTCAGAAGGCAAGAAAAAGCTAATAATTCCTTTTCAAATTCACTAAACAGTGATAGATTACCATAAACAGTGATTTCTTCATCAATGTCCTACTGGTGCTTTGAACTTCTCTGCAACTTTTCGAGCTGTATAAGTCCTCAAATGCCTCTAAAACCTCTTCCAATGGCTTCCTAAGGTTGAAATTATCTAAAATAGAGCTTTTTTGCACCTCAAACTGATAACCACAACTCAAAATAGCTTAAACCCCAAAATGGCCATGGTGGCCTTGAAAAATATCCTAAAGGTTTACGGCCTCTGAAAGTCTTCAAACAGAGCTAAGACCTATTTCAATGGCTCTGGAATGCAAGAAATAGTCTAAAATGACTTTTGTTTCACCAAAAAAGCTTAACCACAGCTCAACCAAACTCAAAACCCAAAATGGCCCTAGTGGCTCAAAAATCTTCTCTGAAGCTAAACAGGTCGAAAATGAGCTCCAATGGCTCTGAAACCTACTCCATTGAGTCCCAAAAGGCTGAGAACATATGAAATCAAAAAAAAAATTGTTCCAAAAGGTTGAGTAATGAGAAAGTTATGACCAAAACAACTTTGCCCCAATTTCCTCCACTAAATGTGGGGCAACTGCCAGTTAACTCCACTAAAAGTGGAAGTCCGCCTAAATTTGGGAGCGCCTCCAGAATCTCCACCATATTAAATTCCACTTAACTGAAGCTTAATTAAATATTAAACTTGAGATTATTCTCCTTAAGCGCTCTTAACATTAAGCTCCCACACTGGTCATATGGTGAGGTTCCATGGGAGGAGAGCTGGCCCCTCCGTGCTTCGCCGGACCCACTCCACTAAAAGTGCAATAACTTCTTCATACGGTGTCTGTTTTTCAAACTGTTTGTGGCGCCGGAATCAGGAAGATGAGACCTATGCAACCATATTGGTTTCAATCAATTTTGAGAAATTGCATTTTTTGAGCTTTTTCCCAAGCTCAGATTTGAGCTCCTGATCACACCTCCCAAATGAGAGGCTTTTGGTCCCAAAAAGCTTACTGAAATGAAGAACTGAACCGTAGTACAAAAAATGAGAGAATAAAAATCCTCTTCTCTTCAGCCCTTCAAACACTTTTTCCTTACAAAGCAAGTGAATTTGAACCACAAATGAAAAGAAATCGACATTTCCCTTCTTGAATGTGCTTGTCCACAACTGTCCACAACTGACTTTCTTGAACTCACATAGAAATTTCTGGCAAGAAATTTACAGAATGAAACTGTGCAACGCTGCCTTGATCAATGATCTAAGGTGGTTAAAAAAAAACAAGATATTACAGCATAAAATACATGCATACATCCGAAATTTGCATATGTACAAAAGGACTACGTCTTACTGTGTCAAGAAGTCCATCCACTTCTCACCAAGCCACTTCCATGGCGACTTTTGCTGCTGCAACTTTTCCTCATGTGAAACTTCCCTTTCCACATCAATAATGGAATCCATGATTCCATCTTCGCCAATATTTTTGTCCTCTTGCTGCATGTGCGTGGGACGACGAGTTGGATGCAAAGTCCAACAATGAGAGACAACATGTCCCTTCTTTTGGCAAAAAGTGAAAATCATATGCACATTCTTTGAAGGTAGTCTTTGCTTCATCTGCTTCTTGTGTGCCTTCTTCCTCATCCAACATCTCGAAACATGATGGTTAAATCGACCACAAAATGTGCAACAAAAATTTTTTTCATTTGAACAAGAAAAATTATCATTCTTTGTTGAAACATAATCAAATTGATCATGTGAATGATTATACCTCTTTTGCTGCATGGAATGTCCATATTCTTGTTGCAATGATGGCTTCAAACAATGATAAGGAAGATTTCCATCATGACATTGATGTAATTGAGAACTTGGGAGAAATGTTCTCTTCAAATTTGCATCACATGCATTCAAGGATTTGAAGTCTTTGCCATAAAACTGCACATAACCAAGACCAACATTCTTGGGTTGCTCCACAATTGAAACAGGTTCAACCATGCCTTGTGCATGCTTGCCGAAACCTTTGCCTTCTTGATAGCCCATCTTCAACATCAATTTGGACCCAATACGTCTTGTATATCGTTCAAAAGAACCAACATACTTTTCAATAGAGGAAACTGACGACAAACCAGAATGATTTACCTCATTATTTTCATCCTGAAGATGAGGTATTTTCTTGGAAAAAGCTTCTTGAGCTTGAATAATCTGCAACTCCATATCATGCAGTCTTTGAAGAATGGCTTCTTTCTCTTCCTGCATAGCTAGCAATTGTGCACGAAGTTGAACACTTTCCCTTTGATCCTCAAGGAGAATCTGCACCATGTCCTTCACCTTAAAGAACTCATTCTTCATGTCATCATTGAAGAATCTCGTGAAGGATGAAACTTCACTTGTATCAGAAGTTGACATTATGTAAATGGTCAAAACAACCAAAAGGAACTTCCAAAGAAAAGACCTCAAAGCTTTCAAACAAACGACAAGCTTTTGACCAAATGCCTTCAACTCTTGGAGAGGGTTAACACCAGCTATCCCAAAATGATCTCAAGCAAACTCATGCACATAATAAAACAGTCAAGTTTGAATGCACAAATGCTCAAAATATAAACTAAACCAGAGATTGACTGAAGTAGCATTTATCTACTACGCAATTATATAACAAAAGTGGTTCGAAGGCTCCCTAGCTTGCTTCAGACTCTGTCTATAGTTTACATAACTTTTCCTAGAGCATATAAACAGCAAAAACCTGCTCTGATACCATCTGATCTAAAAATGGAAGGTACTTGAAAAGGGTGCAAGGTATCCATTTTCGATTATGTAAATGAGTGCAAAAATACTCTAAGTTTAAATATGAAAATGTGAGAACTTCATATTTCTAATACAGAGATAGACTGTAGGGGCATTTACTGGATATTTCACCTTTCAAAGAAAGGATGAATCCAGAAGCTACCTGGACCTCTTACAGACTCTGCCTAAAGAAATAATAGAATTAAACACTCAGATTTAATTAAAATGATCTTGCTTTAAGCTTGACATTATGCAGAAATTTAGCTTGCAAATGGTGTATGTATTTTCACTGTTTATGTATCTTAAGTGTAATTGTTTTTGCTGAAAATTAACATGGGTATCAGCAACAATATTCAACAATATAATATCAAAATACAACAGCAATATGATATAGGAGTTCACCCCAACTCTTGGGCTACATCTCCTGGATCAAGCCTCCCAAAATGGGCTTGTCCTCTTGTATTAAAAGCTCTCAAATGAAATACAAGATTATAAGTGTCTCAATAGACAAATATGAATATATAAAATGATTCAGAAGGCAGGAAAAAGCTAATAATGCCTTTTCAAATTCACTAAACAGTGATAGATTACCATAAACAGTGATTTCTTCATCAATGTCCTGCTGGTGCTTTGAACTTCTCTGCAACTTTTCGAGCTGTATAAGTCCTCAAATTCCTCTGAAACCTCTTCCAATGGCTTCATAATGTCGAAATTATCTGAAATAGAGCTTTTTTTCACCTCAAACTAATAACCACAACTCAAAATAGCTTAAACCCCAAAATGGCCATGGTGGCCCTGAAAACTCTCCTAAAGGTTTACGGCCTCTGAAAGTATTCAAACAGAGCTAAGACCTATTTAAATGGCTCTGAAATGCAGGAAATAGTCTAAAATGACTTTTGTTTCACCAAAAAAGGTTAACCACAGCTCAACCAAACTCAAAACCCAAAATGGCCCTAGTGGCTCAAAAAGCTTCTCCGAAGCTAAACAGGTCGAAAATAAGCTCCAATGGCTCTGAAACCTATGCCATTGAGTCCAAAAGGTTGAGAAAATATTAAATCAAAAAAAAAATTGTTCCAAAAGGTTGAGTAATGAGAAAGTTATGACCAAAACAACTTTGCCCCAATTTCCTCCACTAAATGTGGGGCAACTGCTAGTTAACTCCACTAAAAGTGGAAGTCCACCTAAATTTGGGAGCGCCTCCAGAATCTCTGCCATATTAAACTCCACTTAACTGAAGCTTAATTAAATATTAAACTTGAGATTAGGCTCCTTAAGCGCTCTTAACATTAAGCTCCCACACTGGTCATATGATGAGGTTCCATGGGAGGAGAGCTGGCCCCTCCGTGCTTCGCCGAACCCACTCCACTAAAAGTGCAATAACTTCTTCATATGGTGTCCATTTTTCGAACCGTTTGCGGTGCCGGAATCAGGAAGATGAGACCTATGTAACCATATTGGTTTCAATCAATTTTGAGCAATTTCATTTTTTGAGCTTTTTCCCAAGCTCAGATTTGAGCTCCTAATCACCCAATCTCCTGCAATGACCTAATTATAGACTAGTTCAGTAGATTGAATTGGTACGACATGCTATGTGTCACTTTTTCCTCCTTCGGCTCTGAAATTGATAAACAAGAAACTACATTTCATGTACTTGCGGCCACTTCTTACATAATTCCAATCCGATGCTTAGAGAGAGAGTTATGATGATATTCCCACAGTTACCTCATTGATATGAAATTTGGGATCTTGAAAACACCCTAACTTTCACAGATCATATCTCTGAAAATATTACAAAACAACATTTAAAATTTTTACAAGAATTTCTTCGAGACTTCGGCTTCACTCTGTAAATATTTCAGCTTCTGAAACTTCATAGAAGAAATTTTATAGCTAAAATTCCACGATGACCTGTTTAGGTGAAATTTGGGAGCCTGAAAAAACCCTAACTTCCACATAGCATATCTCCAAAAATATTTCAAACCAAGATTTGAAATGTTTACATGACATTCCTCAGGATTTAGGCTTCACTCAATAAAAATTTTAGCTTTTGTACCTTTGTAGAAAGAACGTTATAGTGAAAATTCCACGGTGACCTGTTTGGAGCAGCGAAACCCTAGAATCCAAAGCTCTGATACCAAATGTTATGAAACCAACTCCAAAAATAGAAGAAACGAGAGATCAATTCCTTATAAATTAGACACTTTGAGGGGGAAACCTCCAATACATTACATAAATGAACAATTCTTGGATGATATAAATGACAAAACCTCCTTCTTTATATAGGAACCCATGGAGTCACAATATAATCCTAGCTGACCTAATAATAATAATGTAAGGGCACGATAATAACAATATTGGGGTTATAGGGGTACAACAATAACAATAAGAGGGTTACACTAAAAACAATAAGGGACTATACTAGTAATATACAGACCTAACACTATGGCCTTCTTCTCTCCCTCGAGTGCACAACACATTTACGAAGATTGAAGTCATCTCCTTTGCCCTTCGGACTTGCACTATGTTCCCTACCTTAATTGTCTCCTCCTCTTGAGCACATGAGTGCATTCTAAAGCCTTTAATCCTTCGCCCTTTATTGTTTTGTTGTGTGGCCTTACTCTCGAAATCTCTCCTTATTCCTTTGAGGCACAATGATAAGTCATGCATAGAAAATATGTATAAAACATGTTATAATATGATAGTTTTAGGCTGATAGTTCCTTATCATGAGTGATTTCAGATACAAATATTCTAGGAACAACATGGGAAGCATGCATGAGGAAGATCACAAAAACAAGGAAAAAAAGGAAACATTGACAAACAAAGAACACATTGATATCTTGATGACCAAATAACCTTGGAAACTACATTAGACCAAAGACCCTTCGAAGGGTGAATACTATTGGTCCACTAAATTGTCATTTTTATTACCATTTCTTAACATATATTTCATCTATTCCTACCATTATTTTATCACATTATTTATCATAATTTATCATTTAATCACATTTCATAATTATTTATGCTCTTATGGATAAGTAATATTTATTCTCCTTTAGTTCTAAGAAATTTTATATTGTTATGACTTATTTTGTAAATGATGGTTTATTTAATGAATTTGTTATAACTCACAATTTTAGCCTCCAAGATCTCTTTCAGATTGAAAATCTGATCTTTAGTTCATAATTAAATATTCCAACTCAGAAATTCGATGGAATAACAAGTGACATTTTTTCGTTGGACATTTCGGGCGAACGAAGAAGAATATTGAAAATCTGAGACATGGGTTTTGTATAGAACGGACCAAGTTATATTTTCTGTGAGAAGTTTTCCAAAATTCAGACATCATTGGGAAAAACACAAGGTTCTTCGAAGGACATATTCATATATTTTCTGTTGTGGTTGTTTTCCAAATTTCCTCAATTGCAATAATCAAATTCGACTTGTTACAACTGAATCATGGTGGAAAGATCTCTTAGATTTTGTAATTAGTTGATTGGAAATTTCCCTTTTGTATCTTGTATATTTATAGGACAAAAATCAGAGAGGAGGATATCATCATCTTGACTCTGTAACCTTCATTCATCATAATACAGAAATATTGTGTTGTTGTTACATGTGTTATCTGATTAAGTTTCCATTAAGTTCTTTCTCTTCCTACGCCTTGCTAGGGAGGAAGGGCCCTCCTCTTTAGTAGGGATTACAATGGTTAATGTAGTTGTGTATATATCTATTTCTTATTTTCTTTATGTATTAGTAGAAGTGTTGTTGCTGTTGTTTTAGCTATGAATAAAGCTACTTCAATTCCAATATTTTATATGTTGTTACACATGTGAGATTAGAGATACCAAATGGGTAATTGTTGTGTGGCGTGCTAGGTACAGATTAATTGAGGTGTGATCACAGTCTTATAGATCATTTTATTTCTACATGAGTGATTCTTTCGAGCATTTACTTCAGCAACAATTTCCTTTATTTTGATTTTCTTCTGGTTTGATGCATCAGTACAGACAATGCAGCTGTCATTGAAATAAAATACGTCCCTGGATTTGATAATTTATGTGTACTATTTTAGTCATTTAATAGTGATTAATACATCTCAATATTTTGGCGTCATTGTCGGGGATGGCAGTGACGATCCAATCAACTATAGTTTTTTGTTAGATGATACAGTGTACCTATTCTGTAACTGCTGGGTAGTAAGATGAGAGGTAAGAACCTGCGCATCACTCTCACAAACCTAGGCGGGCTCACCATTGCTACACTGGGGCACTTAGAGGTGTGATTTTTTTGTTTGTTTTAGATTGTCTCCAGCAACACAATTGTTGGGAGGTAAGACGAGAGGTAAGAACCTATGCAACACTTGAACATCCCTGAGTGGGCTCACCAATGTCTTACTGGGACACTTAGAAGTGTGAATTTTCAGGTGTTTTCTTTACTGTGTCTTCATCTATACAGTTGTTGGGTGGTAAAACGAGAGGTAAGAACCTGCACATCATTGTAACATACGTGGGAGGGCTAACCGCTATAGAAACTGAAGCACTTGTAGGATGAATTGATACACATAGGGTCCATGTGTGCCAGTAGGACAATAGAAAAATCCACAACCACCCCCCACTCTAACTAACTATAAGAAAGCCCCCAAAATTCCTGGGATGAGGTCAAGGAAAAAAGCATCAACAAAATCTATAATCTAGTCAAAGAACTTCATGATATAACTACTATGGGAAATCAAGACTATATTGAAGACTGATTTTAGTCTGTTGTTTACTCACAACATCACTCCATACTTCTACAATTCTTAGAACCATCCTTAACAGGGAAGTTGGTATCTCATACCCTAGTACTTATTAACATACATCTTTCAATTATGGGTATGTGCATACGTGAAGCCTTATTTCGAAAATGGCTTCATTGGAGGTACTCTTATACGTAAGTATATTTTATTTTTCAAGGTAGAATAGTCTAGTGTATAAAATAGAATAAATGAAGACATAAATAAATAAATTTCTTTATATGTAAAAATAGTTTTTGCAACATGTTGTGAAAAGTGACATCAGTGACCAATATTCGAATTTATTTATGTATGTAGATGTACTATATTGGAAAATGAAATTTCTACAGACACTCATATTCATTTTGATCACCTTCGTGGAAAAAATCCTTGATTATCATATCTTATGGCTTGTGGGCTTGATTAAAATTATGGAAAAACAATCGGGAAAATCATGTTTTGAGGGCCCAAATGGGCATATCTTCAAGAACCGTTTCTATCATACGTAGAAATTTATTTCTAATTTCTAAAACAATTTGAATCACTCGATTTGGATTTGAAACGAAAAATTTATGACTAAAACAATCACAGGATGTCTAGTAGGAAGCTCAGGAACAAAGTTGGAACAGTTCGTTTTTGGAGGCCTAAATGACTAGATTTTAGAAACCTATTTCTATGGGATATTTCCCTATGAATATAGTTTACAATGCAACTTGAATCACTTTATTTTGAGATTTTATGAGAAATTTATGACCATAATACTAACAATTTATCGTAAATCATCACTCTTGAAACTCTGTTTTCCTGGCTATTCACTAGCATATTTGACCCATAAATTCTTATTTCCTTAAAATCCTGTTACTATTGGGGATAGCTACATGAATATAATTAAATCTCCAATTTTAATTAGTTCAATCCATCATCAAATTTCATTTTACACTTAAAATTTAACCTGTTGGTTTGAGCTGGAATATAAAAAATGACTCTGTTATGCAGGTTGTTTTAAGAAAATTTAACATACCATTACATGGAATTTTTAAAATTTGTTTCTATTGGAGACATCTCTCTAAATTCACTTTCATTTGGCTTTGAAATCACTCAAATCAGACAAAAAAAAAACAGGTTATGATTTAAACACTATTGGTTAGTATGGTTGGCCACCACTCTACCGCCAGTAATAAAATGATTTTTCTTTGTTTATCTTTCTGTGGATTTGTTTTATAGAGAAACTATTTGTTATTTTAAAAAAAAAAATTGTATATGTCTTGAATTGGGAGAGCCCACGGATATCTCTTTTTCCATGATTTTAGGTTTTATTACAGATAGATGCTCGTTTTTTTGCACGTCCCAGGAGAATAAATGAGGCCAATTTATGAACAAGTGATTTTTGAAGACAATGATAATGAAATAAGAACATTTTCAAAGACGTTTCCTCACACGAAGAAAACAACATGAATACTTTTCATCCCTTAAAGGATTTATAACATGAGAAATGAGGAATTGATTTCCATTTGAAGATCCAAGTCATTTTCGAAAAAACATTTTTTTCTATTCATTCACCATTCACAAACAACATTGCTGCAACAAAAATTATAACCATTGTAACTTAAGTTATTTATTTATTTATTGGTTTTCAATAAAGAGTCATTTATTTTCTGATTTCTCTTATGTTTTTATGCTTCAGATAATTTTTACTTCAAGGTCACATTTTTGTTTTGTTCTCAAAATAAAAGAGGCGAGTTCTGAAGTTTCACGATGATGTTACTCTGGAAGAATTTTCTAAGTGTTGGATGCTGTCACTCTATCGGTGCTAAGACTATGTCACTTCTGTTACACCATCAGTGTTGTTACTCCGTCACTTTTGTTACACCATCAATGTTGTTACTCTGTTACTATTGTCACTGTTGTTACACCGTCAGTGCTGTTACTACATTACTGTTGTGACTCCGTCAATGTTGTTACTCTGTCAGTTTTATTATTTCGTTGGTGTCGTGACTCTATCACTATGGTTACTCTATCACTGTTGTTACACCATCGGTGCTATTAGTCTATTACTGTTGTTATTAGTTAGTGTTGTTACACCGTCAGTGTTGTTACTCTGTCACTGTTGTTACTCCATTAGTTCTATTACTCCTTCGATGATGTTACTCCATGGTGATACTTTTATAAGTACTTGGTGTTGTTACTCAACCAAGGTAAGTTTCTAGGTACATCCTAGACTGACTTCATGGATTTAACTGGTATTTTACTTATGACATGACCAACTATGACTGATGACATACATACTTTAGTTGGGGGGAGGTCTCGTATTTAGTAATAAGGATGATTATTATGGAAAGTCTTGTCATGAATGATTCACTCTTAATTCCTCATTATTTTGTATAGTGACTAATCCTCCTTCATGTCACCTTCCTAACATCATTCTTTTTCCCCTTTCCCTGTTATTACCTAAGTCATGGTTGTTGTTACCATAGTCACAACTATTGTTCTTGGCCAATTTTCACATTGAATTCAACATCTGAAGATATTTATGATTTGTTTTTCTCTTTGGTGAATGGGAAATAATTTTAATGGTCTAGGCCCTCTTTGACATAATGATTGGGTATTCAATTTATCTTTGTTTATCTATAAAAATAATCTTATTTTTAAGGAACAATTATGCAAATATTATTTCGGCTTTCAACTTTCCTAATTGGTCAAGTCCTTGATATTGTAAAATTTATGATGATGACCACAAAATTGTATTTAAATCTTTCCTCTATTATATAATGAACTGTTCCTAAACCCCAATCTTAGCAATGAAAAATATATTTATCAATAGTCATTTGAAGGTTATTATTTTTTGAGAATCAAAACAATCTAAGTTGAAAATAGTTACTACACAACTTTATGCCATCCCTAGATCTTGAGGAGCTGACCTGCCACCCCATCTATTAAGTAATATTTTATTGATTAAAAATAACCATAGTTGAATTCTAAACCTAAATAGTTAACTAGAGGATAGGAGGTCTAATCACTAGCTGACCTAACAGGATCATATGTCCTAATAAAGTGACATTACCACTGTTGGTCACTAAGCCACGGTAATGGCCTTCGGTCATAAAACTGAAGGACAAGAGGTCTCATCACAAGCTGAATTTTTCACTTTTGTTAGCTCCCATGAATGACATTGTTATTAACTGGTTACCATGTCGAAACAACGATCTTCAGTTTACATCTAAGTAAATTGAAAGGATTTTTGTAACTATGTACTTATTTCTAATAGATGTGACACTTGCATCTCAATGGGTTGAAAAGGAATCCTTGTTGAGGCTATGGATGCCTGCTGGAAGCAGTGACTATGCCTATGGTATAGAAGTTAATTTAATACTATAATATACTTGGTTACCTTGTTTTCTCAAAGCCAATTTCTGATAAATCTGACTGTTGCATATACAAGGTTTTCCAAAACTCATGGTTCATGGGGTAATATTTAATCAGTTCCTAGATGATGGTGGTTATGGTTTATAGCTATTTATTGAGTTATAAATATTTAGTTTACATGTAAGAGATGAAAATTTTAGGATATTTGATATTTGACATTTTGTATCATCTAATCCATCATTCCTTTATTCTACAAGTATCATATCTTTAACAAAAGATAGTTGCTTTACCCAATCAGTCACCATTTATTCATAGTTTAACAACACGATTACTATTTTGATGTGGGATAAAGAGGCCTAATTCTGAGTTTAAGTCCTAGGAAATTGGACAAACCTTGAGAAGCGTAATTTATGTGCTCATAACAACCAAAACTTATGGGTATATGGAATGCATCTTTTCTCTTCCTATCCATTATTATCCCATGCCATTCATAATATGATTATGTCACTTTTATATGTAATGAGGTAGTTGAGGTGATGAATTATTGGTTAAGGATACTCATGAAATGTTTTATAGATGACGAGGAAACTAATCAGTTTGGTGGAAGGAAACACTGCTACACTTTCTAATTAATTTTTTTAGCTTGCATGGCTTCAAATTTCTGCATCACTTTCAGCATCAGCTCAGCCTACATCAGCTTCAGCAAATTTCAATCCATAAATGTCATTCCACATTTTTACGGAGGTAAAACTTGAGGTAAAAGAGCATAATTTTTTTATTTATTAAAAGTTTAGGAGAATGTCATGAAAAAACATTGAGCATTATTCACCCATATTTTTTAACCATTATTTCCCCTCCTTTACCACTTCCCATTTTTCAGAGACACAAAATATTTCAGTTTGGGGGAGTGTTACTTTCATTATCATGAACATGCCATTAATATTATTTATCATCTGTCAATCTCCTTATTCATTCTCAAAATATCCTTTATTCTATGTTGTTATATACCAAACAAAGATTTCATCCGTGATTGTAGCAACCACCTCAATTTGTTTTCTAGTGTAGCATGAGGGCATGCTAATTCTCCAGTTTGGGGAGAGGGTTGCTATGCATGATGAATGATTTCTCATTTCTTCCTCATTTAATGTATACAATCCCAAAATTGATTTATGTATATCCTTAAAACTATTAATTGGATTCTTGTGATTTTTGGACAACAAAGAGGTATCGTTAAACCTAGAAATTATCAAGCTAAACCAATTTTTAAATTCCCAAAAAAAACCATGCATTATTACCTACAAACATTTTGCTGACATATTGAAATCCATTCATTGCATTGATTTTATTTTCCGATTGAATTTTCTTACAAAATTTCAGCAAAATTTGGTCTGTAATGAAGTTTGTTTTTACTTGTATCATACTTTGTTGCAAATTCATATACAAATGGTTGAAAGTACATATGAATTTGTTTTTTAAGGAAGCATTTGGGGAAGAAGTCTTCTCTTCCATCAATATCATGCACTGGGGTGACATTGTGATTATTATACTACATTTTTTGGTTAGTAAAAAGGCATTGGGTTGCATTAGGACATGCAACATGTTCCGTTTGGGGGAGATGATGGGCCACTAAATTGTCATTCTTATTACCATTTCTTAACATATATTTCATCCATTCCTACCATTATTTTATCACATTATTTATCATAATTTATCATTTAATCCCATTTCATAATTATTTATGCTCTTATGGATAAGTAATATTTATCCTCCTTTAGTTTTAATAAATTGACTATTATTATGAATTATTATGTAAATGATGGTTTATCTAATGAATTTGTTATAACGCATGATTTTAGCCTCCAAGATTTCTTTCAAATTGCAAATCCAAAGGCTTCAGTTCATAATTAAATATTCCAACTCAGAAATTCGATGGAATAACAAGTGACAGTTTTGTGTTGGACATTTCGAGCAAACGAAGAAGAATATTGAAAATCCAAGACATGAGTTTTGTGCAGAACGGACCAAATCATTTTGTCAATGAGAAGTTTTCCAAAATTCTATCATTGGGAGAAACACAATGTTCTTCGAAGGACATATTCACATATTTTTTGTTGTGGCCATTTTCCAAATTTCCTCAATTGCAATAATCAGATTCGACTTGTTACAGCTGAATCATGGTGGAAATATCTCTTAGATTTTGTAACCAGTTTATTGGAAATTACCCTTTTGTATCTTCTATATTTAGAGGACACAAATCAAAGAGGAGGAGATCATCATATTGACTTTGTAACTTTCAATCATCATAATACAGAAATATTTTGTTGTTGTTACATGTGTTTTCTGATTTAGTTTCCATTAAGTTCTTTCTCTTCCCGCGCCCTGCTAGGGAGGAAGGGCCCTCCTCTTTAGCAGGGATTGTAGTGGTTAAGGTAGCTGTGTATATATCTATTTATTATTTTCTTTATGTATCAGTGGAATTGTTGTTGGTGTTGTTTTAGCTATGAATAAAGTTGCTCAATTCCAATATTTTATATGTTGTTACACATGTGAGATTAGATATACCAACTGGGTAATTTTTGTGTGGCACGCTAGGTATAGATTAATTTAGGTGTGATCACAATCTCGTAGATTATTTTATTTCTACAAGAGTGATTCTTTCCAGCATTTACTTCAGCAACGATTTCCTTTATTTGGATTTGCTTCTAGTTTGATGCATCGACATAGACAGTGAAGCTCTCATTGAAATAAAATACGTCCCTGGATTAATAATTTATGTGTACTATTTTAGTCATTTAATAGTGATTAATAAATCCCAACAAATACATCAATGATTGGAAGTCACATGAAGAATGAATACACGAGTGGCAACCATGTCACTATTGAAGAAATTCCATGTCATTAGTCACTATTAGACCCAATCATCAAGGATAGTGCCATGTCATTTCTTCATCACATGATTATATAGAGCTTATGGTGTGATTATGTAATGATTGTAAATAAAAATAAGTTGAACTCCAAGAGTCATGTATGGACAAAATAGTCATGGAAGTTGAAAAGAAACTTAATACCAAGAGTCATATGTAATTCCAACATTCATATGGAAGTCTAAATGTTGCAAATGTTGAAAGGTCATTAGGAGTTAAAAATTCAATGGTCATGGGGACGTGAAAAGTCATGAATCAAGTTATAAAATTTTCCTCATTTCTCAGGTAAAGGAATTTTAAACTTGGCTTCTCCCACAAGGAATTAGAGAGACAAAGTTAGTACTTTTGGGAGCCTGAGTAGTGGCTCTAATGCTCCATTATTGGAGCTAGTGGTGTTCATTGTATTTATGTATCTTGGAATTTTTTCTTAATAATAGAAGCCTTCAAGGCCAATACATTCTCACACATGGATTATGGGTGTTTCTAAGGTTATTCTTTCAATTTTTATGATTTGTGTTTCAATTCACATGTACTGGAGTAATTGAACTATTTCAGTGACTTTAGTTCTTAATATATTGGAATGTGTTGTAAAGTTTATGAAAATCATCACATATATGTGAAATATTTCTCTTGATGTTAGACTAATCCTTCTCATTTATGTGTGTCTCCATTAGGGTAGTAATATTATGTCCTAATTAGAGGCTCACTTTATTTCCCCTTTGGAGCAATATAACCTTGATACATCTACAATCAAACATTAACAAGGCATACTCCTTTGCTCATCCAAAAGTGCATTTGTGCTTCTCCCTCATGCTAACATCTAAAGCCAAGGAATATTTTTAAGTAAATGATACTAAATTTGTATTCCATATGGGACTCCTACACTAAATGAAGTTAGGTCTAATTGGGACCTCATATTGAGGAGATTCCCTATATGTTGGTATTATCCAACATCATCAACAATGAGATAGGGTTCATATGATTAAGAAAACCCATAGTAAGGGAGGTTGGCTAAGATTAGTGTGTGTTACGATATAGGGTAATATAATATAAGCATGATTTAACAAGATTATAACATTTTTAAAGTATGTTAAATTCATAATTACTTGTATAACATCTAATCCTATTCTATTATGATCACTTCTATTTGTGCTTCTTGGAAAATACTTCTATTATAAAACATATTTTTGGCTATCCTCACTTTGCATCATAAAATTCTTCACACGTTTTTCCTTCACATTATGATTCCTTCCTTTGTCTTCATTATCAAGTTTCCTGGATGCTAAAATTTCCTTTCATCACAAAATCACAAGCATAATACGATCAACTCGTTCACCTCATATCGAGAATAATTACTCAACATTATTACCTTCAAAATAGCCTCTAAAACATACTTTTACTTGACAACATCAAATAATTTTTCTTTGCCTTTTGCTTGCATTGCCTTTCCTTTATAAATTCACATACATTGCCTTTGCTTTTTCCCTGCATCACGTGTTTTTTTCAGCATCTTTTTAACACTAATATCTGCAAAATTTATCACAAAATAATGCAACAAATATAATGCATAAAGCCATAAAAGCATCAAAATCATCACAACTGTGGTAAACAATATAACAACATCACAACATATCTATATACAAGAAGTTAAACATATGTATATTCAAGAATTTATAGCCTTTCTGCAATCTTGGAAACCTTTGCAACATAACCAAAAACATACCACCATAACTTCTTCATGTCTTTGTATTCACCTTTGCCTTTGTGTTTTCCTTATAGATTTGCCTCACAATTTGTCACCAACTCATCAACAAATCCATCCAACTATGTCATACCTCTATTCTACCGTTATGCTCATACCTCTTTAGACTTCTATGAAGCATCACAAGCATAACTGACTCAACACAAGCTCAACTCCTTCAACAACAATACCTACAATTCATAATCAACTTCACACAAAAATATACAAATCCAAATCACATATGCAAGCATATATACCAAATGATATGAAAAAAAATCACTCTCCATTTCCATATCTCTATTCTTTGCAATATGCCAGCTCAACAACATAGCCCTCTATAACAAATCTTTCAACATATCATATATTTCTAGCATAACATATCAAGAAATCAACACAAGCATGTAATTGCACCTATATATAACAAGTATATATTTTTTCTACTCATTTTCTATTCTTTTGCCATCATTTTCATCTCTAATCAACATATAAAGAATAATAGGCATACCTTTACACTCTTAGTGTTCCTCTGCTATCAATGAAAACAATGCCAACAATTCTCATAGAGTGAAAGATTGCATCCTAGATTTTGCAAGGGTATTTGACGAAATTACTAGTAGATAGCCTTTATAATCAAAGAGTGTTTAAAAATGTTGATTTATCTTTCATGCAAAAATTACTTAGTCGTTCATGATCATATTCATAGGATTTGCAATATTTTTTTTTTAGTATCAGTTTTGGCAGTAAATTAGGACTCATTTATTCATTTATATTGTAGATTTTTATCCTTCTTGATTATTAAGTATGATAGTTTATAATCTATTTCATTTTCCACTCAAATTGTACCTACATATTGAACTTTTATGGTCTATATTGAAAAAGTACTAGATTTACTAGTGAGAATTAAATATCCCAACACATTTTATCTGTTAATCAAAAAGGTATGTCATAATGGACTTACAAAATAAACACTATTGCATAATTCTCATAGTAACATGAATTATGTTACCTTCTCCATAACTTACATAATAATCCCACAAAAGAAACAAAATTGTTTCTCCAAGCATTATGGGTGTAAAGGATACATCTCATTACTATAGGGCTTGGATTAAGGTAGAGGGAATAGAGCAAGAAGCATTTGAAATATTTTACAATTAAAGAACCATCACACTAGTGTCAATTTTTCTATAAAGAAGAATAAGAAAGTAAAGCAACATAAAAATAGGAAAATAAGAAAGAACATAATAAGTAATTGATTATGCAAGACGTTGAATGAATAAAATTTCACAATTCTTGTTGTTTTAATCCCAATATTTTGTTTCGTGATATTGATAGAGTTCATTTTGTGTAGGGTCATGCATAAACTTAATCAAGAAAAAAAAAGTCATCAATAAACATAATAGTGCTTATGTCCCAAAAAAAATCATTAACATAGTTTTGTGTGGAAAAATGAAAAATTATTGAATATTTTTATTATGAGTTTGACCAATCCTATCTATGATTAGTGGATTGTTGAGATATTTATGTATTGATTATGTTTTATTTACTCAAGCAACTATTTTCGTAATGTGAATGCCAGAACTATAGACTAAGTGGCTATGATGTCAAAGAATATTCTAAAAGACAATGGAATATTATATACCTTTGCTATAACCATATCATATTTGTTAATGTGTTGGATTCTTGTATAGAGAGGGAATATGATTTGAATTCCTTACATTCAATCAATATCTATTCTTTTCTCTTTAAAATTGTCATTGAATCACACATTTGTATTGAATATTTTTAATAAGTCTATAATTCCATTATAATTTACACCTATAAGCCCTCATTGATCGTTTTGGTATTTTTTAAAGTATATAGTAGAGGCAAATATAAAGAAGGGAATGATATTATAGTGACTGAAGGATGTGAACACGTTCGAAATGGATATAAAACGTCATGCCAAATATCATATCAACAAGGATAAAAAAATATCTTAACATATTAATTCTATAAGGGATTCAAAATGATAAGGCATACACGGTTGTTTTTAAAGATTACGTTAGTTGACATTTAAAATGGTGGATATGTGCACAATAGTAAGGAATATATGAAAAATACAAATAAAATATATGAATTCAATCTTTTGATGCCTATGCAAAGAAATGGGTATTTATTCCTAAACCTTTATTATGACTCACATCCATCTTTGTATAATATAAACTGTATAATGCTCATTTAGCATCCAAGAGTTTCAAATGCTAGAGATGAATGGGCTCTTGAAAATGTGGAACTTCATTTTTTCCCATGTTTTTTTTTTAAATTTCAAAATTAATAATAAAAAAAGAATATTTTCCATTAACAAACTTTCCTCAAATTATTTAAAATAAAATTACTAGAGGCAATTTCCTTAAGCTCCTCTCTCAATCTTCTTCAAATATGAGTTGTGTAATATTTTCTAATTGTCAGAAAAAATAAGGCTAGAACGACATTAAAAAATTAGGCTGAGTAGTTATGTGCACATGTTCATGGAATTTACTCATATTTGCACATTCTATAGGAATGTGTTCACATTCCTAAAATTGTGTGTTCCATGCACATGTTCATAAAATGTACTCACATTTGCACATGTTAAAGGATTTTGTGCACATTCCTAAGAATGTGTTTTCCATTAAGATCATCTTCTCAAATTTTTTTCATTCTTACCTAACTTTGATGTGCTTACTATTTAAGGGATTATGGTGAAGCTAAAAATTTAGGAATATATGCAAATTCAAAACAACACATGTGATTTAGGGAATTATGGTAAAGCTTGTCAAACCAGGAGGTAACTCCGCAAATCATAATGTGTATTAGATGAAGAATGTGCATGTATTTATACATGGACGTGAGGCTATTGGGATTCATCTCCCAATGACTCTTGGCCTTCCTTATTTCCTAATATAATTTAATATACAATATTAAATACCCTCACCCAACCCTTAGGATTAGGTGTCAACATTCCCCCCTTTAATCCAAAGGGATGTTGGTGAGCCCAAGCATCGATCTGAACTTTTCAAACTTTTCTCTTCCAAGTGCTTTGGTGAAGATATCAGCAGTTTGCTCATTTTTGGAACAATGATGTAGATGGATGGTTTTGTCCTAGACATGATGTCAAATTAGATGGTATTTTGTATTGATGTGCTTTGTTCAATCATGGAACTTTGGGTTCTTGGCCAACTTTATTGCAGAAGTGTTGTCGATCATGAGTGGTGTTGAATACATTTGTTTCATCTACAAATATTCTAGGATTTTTCTGAACCACACAATTTCCTTTGTTGCTTCAGCTGCTGCCACATATTCTACCTCGATCGTGGAATCTGTTGGAACTAACTGTTTGCATGATCTCCATGAGACAGCTCCTGATCCAAGATTCATGGTGTATCCTGTAGTAGACACCCCTGTTTCTTTGTTCCCATCAAAGTCTGAATCAGAGTATCCGATCAAGTTGAAGTTGCCTACCTACGTATATTTGAGTCTAAAGTCTTGACCTTAACACTCTTTTTGCAGTAGACCAATGTCCTTCACAAGGTTTTTGCATAAACCTTGAGAGGATTCCAACAGCAAATGAAATGTCAGGTATGGTGGTGGTCAGGTAGATAAGACTTCCTATAAGTTGTCTATACTTAGTTGCATCCTCGAATTCCTTCCCTTCAATGGATGTGAGCTTCAAGTTTTGTTCCATTGGAGTGGTTAAGGGATTGCATTCATCCATGCCAAACTTGTTCAAAAGATCTCTAATGTACTTCTTTTGAGAAAGAAATATAAATTTAGGATGTTGAATTACTTCAATACCCAGATAGTAATAAACATGACCCAAATCATACATTTCAAAACCTTTCTTCAATTATTTCTTCATGGATACAATATAGCTCTCATTATTCCCTGTTATCAAAAGATCATCTACATACACCACAATATATACAACTGTTTTTCCAACTTTCTTAACAAACAAGGTTGCATCATCAAGATCAAAATGTTTGAAGTCAAGTTTCAGAAGATGCTCGGTTAATTTCTCATACCAGGCTCATGGTGCTTGCTTGAGGCCATACAAAGATTTTATAAGCTTGAAAACTTTGTGTTCTTGGCCCTTAACAACAAATCCTTCTGGATGGGACATAAAAACTTTCTCCTTTAGATCTCCATTCAAAAAGGCGGTTTTTACATCCATCTGATGGACTTTCCATCCATTCTGAGCTACTGAAAAGAGAGTCTGGATGGTGGTCCATTTTGCTGTGGGGGAAAATTTTTCTTCATAATCGATTCCTTCTTTTTGTGCAAAAAAATTTGCCACAAGCCTGGCCTTGTGCTTGTCAAGTGAGCCATCTGCTTTATAGTTGTTCTTGTAGACCCACTTACAGCCAATTGGTTTTGTTCCCAAAGGTGGATCAACTAGCTTCCAAGTGCCATTCTTTATCAAGGCATCATGCTACTTTTGCATCACTTCCTTCCATTCAACATGAGAAGTGGCTTCTTTGAAGGAAGTTGGTTCATGATCTGTAGACAAACTCAATTCACAGTTATAAGCAATATCCATATCAACAGGAGAATCAGAGTTATCTACGTCACCTTCGTTTTGTTTAATGGAACTTCTTGTTCCTGTTTTTCCAACCTCATCGGGATGAACATTCTCCAGTGTCTTTGTTAAGCATTTGGGAGGACCTTTCTAAGATGGCCCAGGCTGCTCATTTGACTGAGTTGGGATTGATTCAAGATTCAATCTCCCAATTCTGTTAATCACATCATTCAATGTGTCATCCATGGTTGTTTCATCATGTGGGGAAGAGAGTTCTTTAAGACATGATTCCACAGTTTGATTCAATATAGGAATCCCCCCTTCAAGATGTGGAATCTGATTATCAAATTCTTGGAAAGACTTTGCATGTGTGAATCTATCCAGGCGATCAAGTTGTTGTTCAACAACCTTGTCACTCTTGGAAGATTCAAGGAATATGACATCTCTTGCTATTACAAAATTCTTATTGACTTCATCATAGAGAAGATATCCTTTGGAGGTATTAGAGTACCCCAAGAAGACACATTTTCGACTTCTAGCACCAAGTTTATTCCTTTGTCCCTTGGATATCAAGGCATAACAAGTGGACCCAAAGACCCTAAAATGCTTTACCGAAGGAATGTGGCCATGCCACATTTCAAAAGGAGTTTTGTTTCTAATTGAACTTGAAGGATACCTATTCTTTATGTAAACAGCACATAGAACTGCATCAGCCCAAAACATCAATTTTACATTCTTGAAAAATAACATGGAGCAAACCATATTTAAAATAGTTCTGTTCATTCTTTCAACTACACCATTCTGTTGGGCATTATACGGCATAGTTGTTTGATGTTTGATCCCATGTTGATGAAGATAATTTTCAAATTCGTTTGAAGTGTATTATTTTCCATTATTAGTACGTAGAGAGCCAATATGAGTTTGTGCATCATTTTCAATCCATGCATGAAAATCCTTGAATGTTTGAAAAACGTTAGACTTGTTCTTCAATAAGTAAATCCAACACATTCTGGTGTAGTCATCAATAAATGTCATCATATATTTATTTCCATTTACAGAAGCAACAGGCATAGGGCCACATAAATCTGAATGAATAAGCTCAAGTTTTCTATGTGCTCTGGAGTGTGAATCATGAAATGGTTGTTTTCTATGCTTTCCTAGAATACAAGCATCACATTCCTTAGGTTTCCTAGGAATTGTAGGCAGTCCATTAACACCATTTTTCTTCAACAAATGAAGGCTTTCATAGTTTAAGTGTCCAAATCTAGCATGCCATAAAAGACTTGATGGGAATGTACCTTCATCATGATGTGAACTGAATGCAAAGTTTTGAGCATGAGCAGATGAACCTTTCAGCTTCAAGAGTCTTACTTCTTCTATTCCCTCCATGACAAGTGAGTGATCTAATGCTTTTCTGACCTCTGCCTTGCCATCAAACAAGTGAACGGAGTGTCCTTGCTGGCGGATTTGGACCAGGGACAACAAGTTTCTCCTCAACTCAGGGAGGTATAGAACCTCATGTAGAATATGATCTGGAAGACCAGGCAACTTAAGCCTGACTGTGCCAAGCCCTAATGGCTTGAGTTTGGATTTATCTGCAAAATATACTGCTCCATCAACTTTGTCAGTGAATTCTTCAAAAAAATATTTTCTAAATGTCATATGACATGTTGCTCCTGAATCTAGCAACCAATCATCTCTCCATGAAGTAAATGAAACATCAAACAAGTCTTCAGTTACTCCATTGTTACAATGTGCTAGAACATAATGAGCAGATTCAGGTGCTTTACCTTTGTCTTTGTCATTATTTTTACCTTTGTCTTGATTTCTTTGCTGCTCAATTTTATCCCAAGGTGTCCTGCATTTGGATGCATCATGTCCATCTTTATTGCAACATGTGCAATGAAGATCGGATTTGTCAGATTGTCTGCCCCCCCCTTTCCCTGAAGTTTCTTCTTCCTCTTCCTCTTCTGCCACCTCTTCCTCTGGAAGAATCTGAAGCATGACTCTATTCTCTATGTGCATAGTATGCAGCCTCTTCAAAAGACGAAGGGACTGTCATCTTCCCGAAAGCTTTCTCTCTTTCTGCAAACTTTTTCTCAAGGGTTTCAAAGGTGATATGCTCAAGGTTTCCACTTGCTTGCAATGACTCAAGATAATGTGAGTAAGTCGGATATAATTCCTTAACATATACTATGAGAGATATGTCAATTTTTACACCAGTGCTATCAATGTCATGCATCCAGATCTTACTTCTGAAGCTAAAGAAAGGGGATCATCATTCTTCATTTCAAGACTGAACAGCTTAATCATCAATTGAACAATTTCTAGTTTTGAATGTGAATCATAGAGTTATTTTAGCTTGCTCAAGGCTTCATAGGCATTTGAAAATGATGAAATATGGCGACTCACCTCTTCATTTACGGAAGCTGCAATCAAGGCATAGGCCTTGCATTTCTTTTTTTCCCAAATGGCGAGCTCCTTGTCTGAAGTGGGCTTTGCTGGTGGATTTCCTTCTTGTCCTTCACAGATTCCTTTCCACAACTCATTAAAAATGAGAGTGTGCTTGATTTTCTGAGACCATTCAAGATAGTTCTCCTTGCCGGAGAGAACCACCCCTACAATAGATATGAGAGAATGCATTCTTCTAAAGGGAAAAAATAATTACTTTGTTGGAAAAAATTCTTTGAGGGGGAAAAAATTTTGCTAGAAAAATCCTCAATTCTGTAAAAAAAATATATATTATTTTTTTTTTTTGTTTTGGGAAAAAAATGTGTGGGTGGTATTATGAATGTGGATGGTATTATAAACAATTGGGGTGTGGTGGTATTAAATATAGTGGGGGGGCGGTATATGGTGCGAGTGGGGGGGGGGGGGGGGGTATTAAATAGGATAGACAACGCTATTATATATGGGTGGTATTATATAAGAAATGGTATTAAAACAGAGCGCATTGCAGAGTGGTATTAAAATAGAACATAGCGCAGACAGAGCATATTGAATAGTGATATTAAAATAGCGCAGGCGGGGCAGATTCATTACATGGAGGTCGTATTAAAATAGCAGAGCACAAATGGGGAGGGGGTGAGCGTATTAATGGAGTATGTGGGTAGTCGGGTTAGGGAGTCAGTTGATGAGGTATGCGCAGGCAGGGAGGTGGGAGAGCGGTGGGAGTCCGCGGTAGTGGGTAGGGGGTGTGTGTGGGCGTGGGGAAATGGGGTAGGCAGGGGCGTAGGGAAATGGGAGGGGGATGGTTGTGAGGCGATGAGTGGTAGCAAGAGGTGAGAGGCTGTAGGCCAAGTGTGGAGTGTGGAGTGAGTGATGAGCGTGGGTGAAGCTGAGTGTTGTAAGGTAGAGTGAATGGGTGAGGGCATGAATGCTGGAGAATGGGGAGGCTGAGAGGTCAGAATGCAAAATTTTAACAACTGCACAATTTGCAAGTATTTGCTGGAGCTGCAAATTGCAGATATTTCAAGAGCTGCAGAATTGCAAATATTTGCAAGACTGCAGAAACACAGGAATTGCAAATTGCATAATCTTTAGAAGCTGCAAAAATGATTCAAAACTATGCATAAATTGTAGACATAGTTTTAAAAAAAATTGCAGAATTGCAGTATATAAACTTAGAATGGCATCAATCTAATGGAGCAGCAAAAACTAGACATAAAACTGACTGAGCAAACGACTGTTAGCAGAAATGAGGGAGTTACACCACAGGAAAGAATGCCAATAGTGGGACTGGCTCTGATACCATGTCAAACCAGGAGGTAACTCCGCAAATCAGAATGTGTATTAGATGAAGAATGTGCATGTATTTATACATAGAGGTGAGGCTATTGGGATTCATCTCCCAATGACTCTTGGCCTTCCTTATTTCCTAATATAATTTAATATACAATATTAAATATCCTCACCCAACCCTTAGGATTAGGTGTCAACAAAGCTATACATTTAGGACATTCACAAAAACACATCTAATTCTTAGGTAAGCATATGGGGAAATATTTGTGTTAATCTCATCATTACCTTTTGAGAGCATCAATGATGTGTTAGAGCTCATAAATTATACTAAATTTTATTATAGGAATTTAGAATTACATTATCATTATAAAACTTTCCAGGTTCTTATAAATATATATGTAGACCTAATTCTTTAAACATATAAGGAATATATATATATATATATATATATATATATATATATATGCATTTTTAGTTTTAGGTAAAGTTATTTTACATTATGTAAAATTTTGAAAAATTTGTTATCAAGAATCTAGGCAATTTCAAAAAAATATAGTTTTGATTACTTTTCAAGCATTAAAATATCATTTATCATTTATTTATCTAATTAAAAAATAATAAATTTTAATATTTTATTGAAATTAGATAAATTTAAAGTTTTAAAAATGTTAAAAAATAAATAAAAATGGATAGTAAAGGGTGGAGTTTTCCACTTTTCCAACTTTTATACAAAATCATAGGACACAAAAATTAGAAATGCATATCAAAATGCACAACCATCATTATCTCCTCCTAGGCCTCCAATGAATAAATGTGTGCCCATGGCATTTTTATCCGAAAATGAGATATCATAGTAGTGTGGTCGAACTACACTTGGATGTGAAGGTACATCAATTGGTGCTCCGGCGTTTTTATTTTAATATCCCTTGCAAAAGTAGCCACTACTCGTGTGTTTTAGTGAATTGTGATCCGTTAATACCACCCTATAAATAAGCAACTTAGCCTCCAAAATCCACCCAATCAGCGTAGAATTAAAGGTTTTTAAACAATTTACCAGGCCACCAAACATTCGTAACGTATATATAAAGCCCTTTATACCATCACTTGGTGTCTCTTGCATTCAGACAATACAATAAATATGGACATACATTAAAGCTAGTAAATCATATCCTCTAGAGAAAACATAGAAATAAAAATAAATATTTCTCACAGAGGTCACTCACTCTGACAACCTTTACATGGATCTGTCGTTGTTCTCCATTATATGTAGACACTGGTTGCAATATGTTTCCTGTATATTAAAAAAATCCTTTACTAAAATAAAGCCACATCAGTTTAGGTTCCAACAACCTTGTTACTGTAGGTGTCACTCTACATTAAAAGAAATAGTTAATAGTTGCATTACACAGATATATTTTCTTTAAAGAAAGTTTGAATCTATTCAAAAATTACTAAATATAGATATAAACCTTTGACATTAAGTTTAAATTATAATTAACTAAAACTATTAACTAAACAATAATTATTAACTAAAATTTATAATAATTAACTAATAATTATCAAATAATAATTAACAATAATTATTAACTAAAATTTATAATAATTAACAATAATTATTAACTAAAATTTATAATAATTAACTAAATTATAATTATTAACTAATAATTATCAAAGAAACTCACTCTTCAATATAAGAAAAAGTCATGTATGAGGATATTTACCTGTTGGATTTATCTTAAAAAAACAAAAAAATTAACAATTATTTAAAACTCTCACTAATTCTTATTTATCATAATTAAACAGGGTTTTCCTACATTATCTATATATATATATAGGTTTTTGCGTGGGATTTATTAAATTGTTTTTCAGTTAAATATATATCTTTTTAAATAATTTTTTGTTATATATATATATATATATATATATACACACACTCGTTTCCTCGATTGCATTTAATCTTTGGGAAAAGAAAAGAAGAGGAAAGAGGAAAAAGGGGAATTCATCTAGAGTTGGACAAGCTAGTGGAAGCTTTTTAAAAATTTAGATTTGCAAATGGAGTTGTTTATTTGGTTGGAATTTAGGTAATTTTTTTAAGAAATCTTTCAATAGGAGTGTTTGAATCATGTTTTTAATGGCCGAAATGGATTCAGCACCATCGAAAACCTCTAAAGCACCCAAAATATTGAAGTTTAATAGCTATAACTTGGATTTACAAAAATTCTGGCCAGATTTTCTTAAAATCTTACCTGAATTTCAATAATTTTTAGAGCAAAAAGACAATCTAGTTAGACTACTGCTTGGCGAAATACTGTCTACTTTTTTTTGGGAATGAAAAAAGTACTGGGGTGTGGTCTTTTTCTGCTCTGCCAGCTACAAAGAAAATAAATAAGTAAAAAACTTGGATTTTTCTTTTTTAATCACGATTGTTCTAGCGGTTTAGCTGAGATTTATGTTGTATATAATCTTTATTGTTTTTAAAATAACTGATGAAACCTTGTTATGTGAATAATCATTATAGCTATGGAAATATTTCTGGGAATTTTTGTTAACGATCAATATTATCGAAACATTCTTCTCTGTGTAGTAATTTTCATGGGAAATAACTAAAGTTTATCTGTACCAGGAAACTTAGAGAAAAGTTACAGACTTTCATTTTATGCCTCTGCGTAGACAACAGATAAAGTGTTTTATTTTATGAATACTTTTAAAGATAGGAAAACTGAGGAAGCCCCTATTGCGTATTCAATAATCATAATACTATGAGCCTGGAGAAAGAATCATTGCAAAAAGTGTTTGTGAATTTTTGAACAAATAGAATTATAACGAAATAAGACATAGAGATGGCATGGAAAACAAGTTGGAGTTTCCATTTTAGTTTCTGGACAATAGTGGAAAACTATCTAAGAAATCCGATCTAGAAATTTAGGAACAAATAATCACCAGAATTACCAAGTTATTACAGTAAATCATTAAATATTATAACCGTAAAAAGTAAATTCATTATAGAAGAACCAACACACTTCCATAATGAATATGCATGCTAGAGCTTTAAAAATTCATGAAAAAACCTCAATATCGAAAAACCCACATACATTAATTTTTCAATACTTTAAGGATAAACTTGGGCATGTAATCATTGAAGATCATCATTAAAAATATACAGATCCAAAACAAAACTGTAACCTTGTGTCGTGAGGCCCTCTATATATTTTAAATAATAACGATATTTACATAGTATCAATAGACCCTCTATGGCTATTCTCAACTAATAAAGGGAATAGGGCCCGTCGACCTCCAATAATCAAGATGCTAAAGAATAACGAGAATTAAGCTACAAAGGCTATTGGTGATCCCATTGCAGAAGCATGGTGCCTACCACCAAAGGAAAAATTAAATTATACAAAGAAACTAAGACACACAAGCTAAATTTCAGAGCTACATTCTTTCATGCATGGGAGTAGTCGGCATTAACTAGGAAAACGACGGAGTTTGGAATTAGAAGCTTTGTGAACATTGTCACACAACCTCATCTTATGGCGAGTGAATATATTGCAAAACCCTAACTTCACACACATGTTAATAGTATAAGTAACCCTATAATGGAACAAAGGGTTCTTATAGGGTATTGCAGAGAAAATAAAACTTCGAAAGTCATGCTCATCTCTAATGTTAAGTAGAAGGTATGAGAGCGCTGCCTCAAGAGAGCCGGCAAGAAAACCATTTGTGTAAGAATCCCATCTATTTAGATTGATAAAAGAATTTATTGATAAATCAGAAGGACTATCAATCACCTGTTCGCATATCGATGAAGGGGATGGCCACTTGGAGCTGAAACCTCTGTATAAAATTGCACCCAAACCCATAGCCATGTGCTATAAGATTAACGCCCTATGGAAAGAAAATAAAATATAATTCTTTTAAAATATATATAAAATCCACATCGGATGTGCTAATTGCAAAACATATGACCAAATGGAAAAAACCTAAATGTTTAGGTGAGGAGGGTTTCTCTAAAGGATCAAGGGCTTGAAGAGTCGGTTCCATGAGCCCCGAATTAGGAGCAAATTCCAAGGTAGAGAGAGAATCAGCCACAACATTTTCTTTACCTGGCCGATCTACAATTGTAATATAAAACTCTTGCAGTAACAATAACCATCTGGTAACTCGAGCATTTGTGACAGATTTGTTCATTAAATACTTAATAGCCGAGTGGTCAATGTGGAAAAAAGTAGGATAACCAGTGATATAATGTCGAAATTTATTAATGGCATAAACTACTGCAAGAAATTCCTTTTCAGTAATTGTATAATTAAGCTCAACAGGGGTCATGTTCTTACTGATAAAATAGATAGCATAAGGAAGATGGTTTTCTTCTTGTCCCAAGACAACTCCAATTGCAGTGTCTGAAGCATCAGAAGATATATGAAAGGGGAGTGCCCAATCAGGTCCTCTCAAAATGAGAGCAATAGATAACTGATGCTTGAGTTCTACAAAGGCTTTCTGACATAGATCGGTCCACTTAAATTCAGCATTTTTCATGAGCAACACAAATAAAGGAGAAGCTATCTTAGAAAAGTTTTTAATAAATCTCCTGTAATATCCAGCATGTCCTAGAAAACTTCTCACATCAGTTTGTGTTTTAGGAACAGAAAGATTCTGAATGACATGTATTTTGGATGGGTCTACCTGAATACCTTGAGATGAAATAAAATGTCCAAGCACTACTCCTTCACTCATCATCATGTGACACTTTTCAGTACTTAGGGAGAGGTGAGCTTGTATACAACGTTTAAGTACCTTCTCAATATTTTGTAATGCATCCTCAAAAGACACACCATAAGGAGTAAAATCATCCATAAATATTTCCATAGAGTCATTCAGCATATCAGAAAAGATTCCTATAACAGCCCTCTGAAAAGTTGCTGGTGCTTTACATAGTCCAAATGGAAGAACTCTATAGGCAAAAGTTCCCCAAGGACTAGTAAAAGTGGTCTTGTCTTGGTCTTGGGGTGCAATTCTAATTTGGTTATACCCGCTGAATCCATCTAAAAAGGAAAAGAATTTCTTTCCTGACAGATTATCCAACACCTGATCAATGAATGGTAAAGGAAAGTGGTCCTTTTGAGTAGCTTTGTTTAAGGCTCTGTAATCAACACACACTCTCCATTTCCCGTTTTTCTTAGGGACTATTACCAATGGGGAAACCCATTCACTGTCAGATATGGGGTATATAAATCCTGCATTAAGCAATTTCTGAAGTTCTTATTTAACAATTTCTCTTAAATTAGAGTTCATTCATCTTTGGGGTTGACAGACTGGTCGGCAACCTTCTTTAATATAAATTCGGTGAGTACATAATTCAGGGGAGATTCCCTTCATATCCGTGTAATCCCATGTGAATGCTTCCTTATTTTCGAGTAATAACTTCATTAACTGTTGTGTTTCAGCAACTGTTAGATCAGAATTTATATTTAATGTTTTGCCAGGTTTGATTTCCACTGTTATGCTTTTAGAGGAGATGGAGGTTGATGTTTGAGGTAAATCTTCAGATTCAATCTTGTCATGGGTATCTATTTCAAAGAGTGTAATCAATTGATTGTCAGTTTTAGCAACCATAGAGGAAGGTTCAAAAATAAAACTATTAATTACTTCGTCCTCTGTGCTATATTTAAAACTCAAAGCTTGTTGGATAGTCAAAATGGGCTGAATAGCATTATCATCATAATCCATCCACACAGAATTTTCATTATTAATTATGGGTGTAGCATGAGGATAAAGAGTAAGCTGTTTAGTTTCATAACCATTAGAAATTTTCATTGAACCGGATCTGCAGCTGATAAAGGCATCGGCTGTGGCTAGCCATGGCCTTCCTAGGATTAAAGGATGTCCCTCCAGCTTTGTTTTAGTTTGTAATACCACAAAATCAGCTGGGTAATTCCAGGATTCAACCAAGATAACTAGATCTTCAACAATTCCTTCTGGTTTAATTGTAGAACGGTCAGCTAACTCTAAGATGGTTGGTGTATCTCTAATTGTGTTATTCAGCTGTAACAACTGTGAAGTTTCGAGAGTCATAATGTTTATTGCAACACCTAAATATACCAGAACTTGAGGAATTATCATTTTACCAATTTGAACTGTCACAGTAGGATGGCCGAGGTCACCATATTTCATAGGAGGGGTTTTTCCTAACATTAATGCAGATAGATCACCCATAACATGAACTGTAACGGGGTCTTTAGTCTTCCTACCAGGTTTTTTAACATAAATTTCCCTCATGGTTTTGGCATAAATTGGTACATCTCTTAGTGCCTGTAAAAGTGGAATTTTAACATACAAAATTTTCAATTCCCCTAAAAGATTAAAGGCAGGTGTTTCAGGCGTTTTAGTTAAAATTAAACGCTCAGGGAATGGTGGCTCTGTTATTTCAGCACCCTTGTTGGAGGGTGGTTGTGCTTCTTTATGTTTCTCAGTTTCATCTTTATCAGAATCAAAAGAGGTTATATCATCTATGATAGGCTCTACTATTTTCCCAGATCTCAAATGAATATCATTACATTGCATAGTAGAAAATGTAGGCTGATTCTAAATATCAATGACCTGCACAACTTTATTATTGGGGTTAGGATTTGGTTGCACAGGTAGCTGGGGTATCATTTGATTATTTGATGGAATTCCTGATGGTAGAGGCAGTGGTTGCTGAAATTGAGGAAATTGATTTGGATACGGGAGTTGTTGGCTTCTCCAATTTGAATTCCATGGATTAAAAGAAGATGGTTGTTGTGGGGGCCAAGGAGTCCACATTGCAGGATCAACAAAGGGAGGGTTTATTTGTTGCATGGGTGGGTAGTTCATCTGATTAAAGGGTGGGTATTTCATTTGGTTAAAGGGAGGGTAATTTTTCTGACTGAAAGTAGGATAATTATTCCAACGATTAAATGGCATGCTAGAATTCATACCTTGTCCTTTTGGTTTCCATTGTCTTCTTTGTGTTAGCAAATAAACTGCTTCAACTTCTTCTTCCATTGGCTACAGTGCTGCCTTTATTCCCGGTAGAGAGGGACATTGTTGTGTTTCATGATCTTTCTCACAAAGGGCGCAGATTGGTATCTTATCCAATGGGAATTCCCTTAATGGATGTTTATCCCTGCATTTAGGGCAAAAGACAGCCAGAGCTGCTTCTGCTTCGACCTGCTTCTTTTTAACCTGCAAGGTGTCAATTTATGAAGCAAAAAAACTTAACATTTCAGTTTTAAATTCTTCAAGTAAATTACCTATTTCATCTCTTGTTGCTCCCCCACTGGCTGATTTCTGAACTCTTGAATAAGTGGAATCTCTGTTACTTGCTCTGTTCCTTGCAGCTCCTCTTGAACATCTTTTACAGAGGTCAACAATCTCATCATATGATTCTTTAGATATATCTCCTTTACCAAGCATGTTTAGCATGTTTAAACAATCGTCCCTTAGTCCTCTAAGTAATATTGTTTTATGAATTTCTTTACTTACATTCGGATGATCAGATCTCTGCAGATTATACTACAGTCTTTCCACATAGTCTTCCAAATTCTCGTCCATCTTCTATGCCATGTTGAATAATTCCTCCCTCTTTTCTCTTGTCCGACAATAATCTCTATATTTAAGAAGAAATTTCTATTTCATCTGTTCCCATGTTGTGATTACCTGGTTTCCAAGGCTCATAAACCATCTTAACGCATTTCCCTTTAATGTTGTTGGAAACAGTTTCAACTTCTGAGCATTAGTAACATAATCATAACTTCTGCATAATATATCAAATTCAAAAAGAAATTCATCCGGATCTTCAGAGGATAAACCATGGAAGTTGGGTAAAGCTGACAATGGAATATTCTTCATAGGATTTGTTCCTCTAGGGAGATCACTGATAGGAAATCCCAAGGTAGAGAGAGAATTTTCATCCTTTCCTTCTCCTTCAGGATCTACTCGTCCTCCACCAAAGAATTCTTTTTTGTTTCCTTCCATTGGTTGTTCTCCTACTGCACTTTTTCGATCCTCAAAATCTTCTACTGGCTCCTCAATGTTTTCCACTGGTTGTCCAATATCTCCTATTAATTCCTCAACGTTTTCTGCTGATTCCTTAGCACTTTCTTCTGATTCTTCAGCACTGGCTACTGGTTCTTTAATATCTGTTACTGGTTCCTCTACATTTTCAGGGCTCACAACTTCTTCTGTTTTGTAGTCTGATTGAGGGGAGCGTTGAGGTTTTGGTCTTCGAGAGCTTAATCTCTGTGACAATTCAACCTTTGATACAATTTCGTCAATAAAAGTCTTTCTTCCTCCCCTTCCTTTGCCCTTGCCACCTGTAGGGTTAGTTTTCTTCTGGGTTCTGCGTCCTCTCATACAATCTGCACATCTAGAAAGAAAACATCAATGCTTTTGAAATCTATAATTGCCTTCCCCGGCAACGGTGCCAAAATGTTGGTCACTTTAATTGTTTTAACAATTCAAGCACCACATAAATTGTCAACCCAGGAAGGTCTGTTTATTACAAAGACAATCACGCATTGGATATGCTCAATTCCAAAAGCAAAGAAATGTTGTAGTATCAATCACACAAATATCAATCACACAAATCAAACTGTTCACACCTCACTTTAACAAAGTTGAAGCCTACTTGTGTTACAGCAGAAACAACCCCTCTATTTCAGACCTTCATTAAAAGAATCCTAGGAAAAATAATGAAAGGAAATCACCCTGCAGAAAAAGAGATCAATCAACCATAACAGAGAACAGGACCCTATTCCTCCAAGCAGGAATCTTCAGCACCTGTTGCCTGATATTAATCACACTGTAGAAAAATATCAATCCACGGAAAATAGGACCCTATTCCTTTGAACAGGAACCTTCAGCACCTGTTTCCTGATATCAATCACACTGTGGAAAAAAGAAGATCAACCTATGGAGAACAGGACCCTATTCCTTCAAACAAGAATCTTCAGCACCTGTTTCTTGGTATCAATCACACTGCAGGAAAAGAAGATCAACCTATGGAGAACAGGACCCTATTCCTTCAAACAGGAATCTTCAACACCTCTTTCTCGATATCAATCTATCACACATTCATCTGATAAACAAATAACTGAAAATAAAGTAACTCTCAGCTTCTTAAGAATGAATGGTATAGAGCTAATGCAGTGTTAAAGAAAACAAAGTGCTTAATAAGAAACACAGAACTGTATAAGTAATTCTTCAGCAAACAAGGTTAAATGAAGGTGAAAATAACATAAAGAGTAACAAACTACAGGAGCAATTGGGTGAATCTTGTGAGGAAGGTGGGCCCTATCCCTCTCACAAGATTCCCTGAGAAAGGAAGTTAAATTGAAGTGCTCAAAATATAATTTTATTCATCTGTCAACAAATGATACACTACAACAGAGCAGAGGCTCTTTCTTGCTTCAAGAAAATGTACTCCCGCAATCCCCCTTCTAATGATGATGTCTCCTCTTTTTAAAGAGGAGACATCTATTATAGTTACATCATAGAAATCCTATTTTTATCCAAATCTAATCTCTTGTTTTAATATAGGGTCTTTTTTGTTCTTCCATCCTGGAATGTTGTTACAATAGGTACAAAAATACTAGCTTCAAAACGGTCCGTGTAACAGCTTCCCTTGCTCGTCTTCGTCCTGTTGTCATCATTTCTGAAGTATGCTTTGAAGATCGCAAATCATGAGTTGTCTCAGCTACGGGATTTGCGTGCCTGTTGACTGTTTCAGCAACGGGTTCGACTGTTTCAGCAACGCGATCCTTATCATAGATTATCTGCGATCTTTTAGACTTGTCTTAGCAACTATATATCTTCAAGTAATGATAAAATATAAAAGTAATGTGGGATTATATGAAAAACAAATTAAATACATAGTAAAGAGAAGGATTTCATATACATTTGGATAAAATGGATGGAAATGATAATGTAAACTTTTAAATATGGACTATAAAGAGTAAAGTGGCGTCAAAATGTATGGTCAAAATGGTACATTGTGAGGTCCTAACACTACCATTATTTTATCACATTATTGATCATAATTTATCATTTAATCCCATTTCATAATTATTTATGCTATTATGGATAAGTAATATTTATCCTCCTTTAGTTTTAATAAATTGAATATTATTATGAATTATTATGTAAATGATGGTTTATTTAATGAATTTGTTATAACGCATGATTTTAGCCTCCAAGATTTCTTTCAGATTGCAAATCCAAAGGCTTCAGTTCATAATTAAATATTCCAACTCAGAAATTCGAGGGAATAACAAGTGACAGTTTTGTGTTGGACATTTCGGGCAAACGAAGAAGAATATTGAAAATCTGAGACATGAGTTTTGTGTAGAACGAACCAAATTATTTTTTCAATGAGAAGTTTTCCAAAATTCTATCATTGGGAGAAACACAATGTTCTTCGAAGGACATATTCACATATTTTTTGTTGTGGCCATTTTCCAAATTTCCTCAATTGCAATAATCAGATTCGACTTGTTACAATTGAATCATGGTGGAAATATCTCTTAGATTTTGTAACCAGTTTATTGGAAATTTCCCTTCTGTATCTTTTATATTGAAATGACACAAATCAAAGAGGAGGAGATCATCATCTTGACTTTGAAACTTTCAATCATCATAATACAGAAATATTTTGTTGTTGTTACATGCATTATCTGATTTAGTTTCCGTTAAGTTCTTTCTCTTCCCGTGCCCTGCTAGGGAGGAAGGGCCCTCCTCTTTAGCAGGGATTGCAGTGGTTAAGGTAGCTGTGTATATATCTATTTATTATTTTCTTTATGTATCAGTGGAATTTTTGTTGGTGTTGTTTTAGCTATGAATAAAGTTGCTCAATTCCAATATTTTATATGTTGTTACACATGTGAGATTAGATATACCAACTGGGTAATTTTTGTGTGGCACGCTAGGTATAGATTAATTTAGGTGTGATCACAATCGCGTAGATCATTTTATTTCTGCAAGAGTGAATCTTTCCAGCATTTACTTCAGCAACAATTTCCTTTATTTGGATTTTCTTCTAGTTTGATGCATCGACATAGACAGTGTAGCTCTCATTGAAATAAAAGACGTCCCTGGATTGATAATTTATGTGTACTGTTTTATTCATTTAATAGTTATTAATATAGCCCAACAAATACATCAATGATTGGAGGTCACATGAAGAATGAATACACGAGTGGCAACCATGTCACTATTGAAGAAATTCCATGTCATTAGTCACTATTAGACCCAATCATCAAGGATAGTGACATGTCATTTCTTCATCACATGATTATATGGAGCTTATGGGGTTATTATGTAATGATTGTAAATAAAAATAAGTTGAAGTCCAAGAGTCATGTATGGACAAAATAGTCATGGAAGTCGAAAAGAAACTTAATACCAAGAGTCATGTATGGACAAAATAGTCATGGAAGTCGAAAAGAAACTTAATACCAAGAGTCATATGTAATTCCAACATTCATATGGAAGTCTAAATGTTGCAAATGTCGAAAGGTCATTAGGAGTTAAAAATTCAATGGTCGTGGGGACGTGAAAATTCATGAATCAAGTTATAAAATTTTCCTCATTTCTCAGGTAAAGGAATTTTAAACTTGGCTTCTCCCACAAGGAATTAGAGAGACAAAGTTAGTACTTTTGGGAGCCTGAGTAGTGGCTCTAATGCTCCACTATTGGAGCTAGTCGTGTTCATTGTATTTCTATATCTTGGAAATTTTTCTTAATAATAGAAGCCTTCAAGGCCAATACATTCTCACACATGGATTATGGGTGTTTCTAAGGTTATTCTTTCGATGTTTATGATTTGTGTTTCAATTCACATGTACTGGATTAATTGAACTATTTCAGTGACTTTAGTTCTTAATATATTGGAATGTGTTGTAAATTTTATAAGAATCATCACATATATGTGAAATATTTCTCTTGATGTTAGACGAATCCTTCTCATTTATGTGTGTCTCCATTAGGGTAGTAATATTATGTCTCAATTAGAGGCTCACTTTATTTCCCCTTTGGAGCAATATAACCTTGATACATGTACAATCAAACATTAACAAGGCATACTCCCTTATCCAAAAGTGCATTTGCGCTTCTCCCTCATGCTAACATCTAAAGCCAAGGAATATCTTTAAGTAAATGATACTAAATTTGTATTCCATATGGGACTCCTACACTAAACGAAGTTAGGGCTAATTTGGACCTCATATCGAGGAGATCCCCTATATGTTGGTATAATCCAACATCATCAACAATGAGATAGGGTTCATATGATTAAGAAAACCCATAGTAAGGGAGGTTGGCTAAGATGAGTGTGTGTTACGATATAGGGTAATGTAATATAAGCATGATTTAACAAGATTATAACATTTTTAAAGTATGTTAAATTCATTTACTTGTATAACATATAATCATATTCTTATATGATCACTTCTATTTGTGCTTCTTGGAAAATAATTCTATTATAAAACAAATATTTGGCTATCCTCACTTTGCATCATAAAATTCTTCACACGTTTTTCCTTCACATTATGATTCCTTCCTTTGTCTTCATTATCAAGTTTCCTGGATGCTAAAATTTCCTTTCATTACAAAATCACAAGCATAATAAGATCAACTCGTTCACCTCATTTCAAGAATAATTACTCAACATTATTACCTTCAACATAGCCTCTAAAACATAATTTTACTTGACAACATCAAATAATTTTTCTTTGCCTTTTCCTTGCATCGCCTTTCCTTTATAACTTCACATACACTACCTTTTCTTTTCCCTACATCACGTGTTTTTTTCAGCATCTTTGTAACACTAAGATCTGCAAAATTTATCACAAAATAATGCAACAAATATAATGCATAAAGCCATAAAGCATCAAAATCATCACAATTGTGGTAAACAATATAACAACATCACAACATATCTATATACAATAAGTTAAACATATGTATATTCAAGAATTTATAGCCTTTCTGCAATCTTAGAAACCTTTGCAACATAACCAACAACATACCACCATAACTTCTTCATGTCTTTGTATTCACCTTTGCCTTTGTGTTTTCCTTATAGATTTGCCTCACAATCTATCACCAACTCATCAACAAATCCATCCAACTATGTCATACCTCTATTCTACCTTTATTCTCATACCTCCTCAAACTTCTATGAAGCATCACAAGCATAACTGACTCAACACAATCTCAACTCCTTCACCAACAACACCTACAATTCATAATCAACTTTACACAAAAATATACAAATCCAAATCACATATGCAAGCATATATACCAAATGATATGCAAAAAAATCACTCTCCATTTCCATATCTCTATTCTTTGCAATATGCCAGCTCAACAACATAGGCCTCTATAGCAAATCTTTCAACATATCATATATTTCCAGCATAACATATCAAGAAATCAACACAAACATGTAATTGCACCTATATATAACAAGTATATATTTTTTCTACTCATTTTCTATTCTTTTTCCATCATTTTCATCTCTAATCAACATATAAAGAATAATAGGCATACCTTTACACTCTTAGTGTTCCTCTTCTATCAATGAAAACAATGCCAACAATTCTCATAGAGTGAAAGATTGCATCCTATATTTTGCAAGGGTATTTGATGAAATTACTAGTAGATAGCCTTTATAATCAAAGAGTGTTTAAAAATCTTGATTTATCTTTCATGCAAAAATTACTTAGTCGTTCATGATCATATTCATAGGATTTGCAATATTTGTTTTTTAGTATCAGTTTTGGCAGTAAATTAGGACTCATTTATTCATTTATATTGTATATTTGTATCCTTATTTATTATTAAGTATGATATTTTATAATCTATTTCATTTCCATCTCAAATTGTACCTGCATATTGAAATTTTATGATCTATATTGAAAAAGTACTAGATTTACTAGTGAGAATTAAATATCCCAACACATTTTATCTGTTAATCAAAAAAGTATGTCATAATGGACTTACAAAATAAACACTATTTCATAATTCTCATAGTAACATGAATTATGTTACCTTCTCCATAACTTACATAATAATCCCACAAAAGAAATAAAATTGTTTCTCCAAGCATTATAGGTGTAAAGGATACATCTCATTACTATAGGGCTTGGATTAAGGTAGAGGGAAATAGAGCAACAAGCATTTGAAATATTTTACAATTAAAGAACCATCACACTAGTGTCAATTTTTCTATAAAGAAGAATAAGAAAGTAAAGCAACATAAAAATAGGAAAATAAGAAAGAACATAATAAGTAATTGATTATGCAAGACGTTGAATGAATAAAATTTCACAATTCTTGTTGTTTTAATCCCAATATTTTGTTTCGTGATATTGATAGAGTTCATTTTGTGTAGGGTCATGCATAAACTTAATCAAGAAAAAAAAAAGTCATCACTAAACATAATAGTGCTTATGTCCCAAAAAAATCATTAACATAGTTTTGTGTGGAAAAATGAAAAATTATTGAATATTTTTATTATGAGTTTGACCAATCTATGATTAGTGGATTCTTGAGAGATTTATGTATTGATTATGTTTTATTTACTCAAGTAACTATTTTCGTAATGTGAATGCGAGAACTATAGACTAAGTGGCTATGATATCAAAGAATATTCTAAAATACAATGGAATATTATATACCTTTGCTATAACCATATCATATTTGTTAATGTATTGGATTATTGTATAGAGAGGGAATATGATTTGAATTCCTTACATTCAATCAATATCTATTCTTTTCTCTTTAAAATTGTCATTGAATCACACATTTGTATTGAATATTTTTAATAAGTCTATAATTCCATTATAATTTACACCTATAAGCCCTCACTGATTGTTTTGGAATTTTTTAAAGTATATAGTAGAGGCAAATATAAAGGAGGGAATGATATTATAGTGACTGAAGGATGTGAACACGTTCGAAATGGATATAAAACGTCATGCCAAATATCATATCAACAAGGATAAAAAAAATATCTTAACATATTAATTCTATAAGGGATTCAAAATGATAAGGCATACAAGGTTGTTTTTAAAGATTACGTTAGTTGACATTTAAAATGGTGGATATGTGCACAATATTAAGGAATATATGAAAACCACAAATAAAAAATATGAATTCAATCTTTAGATGCCTATGCAAAGAAATGGGTATTTATTCCTAAACCTTTATTATGACTCACATCCATCTTTGTATAATATAAACTGTATAATGCTCATTTAGCATCCAAGAGTTTCAAATGCTAGAGATGAATGGGCTCTTGAAAATGTTGAACTTCATTTTTTCCCATGTTTTTTTTTAAATTTCAAAATTAATAATAAAAAATAAATATTTTCCATTAACAAACTTTCCTCAAATTATTTAAAAGAAAATTACTAGAGGCATTTTCCTTAAGCTCCTCTCTCAATCTTCTTCAAATATGAGTTGTGTAATATTTTCTATTTGTCAGAAAAAATAAGGCTAGAACGACATTAAAAAATTAGGCTGAGTAGTTATGTGCACATGTTCATGGAATTTACTCATATTTTCACATTCTATAGGAATGTGTTCACATTCCTAAAAAAGTGTGTTCCATGCACATGTTTATAAAATGTACTCACATTTGCACATGTTATAGGATTGTGTGCACATTCCTAAGAATGTGTTTTCCATTAAGATCATCTTCTCAATTTTTTTTCATTCCTAACTAAATTTGATGCGCTTACTATTTAAGGGATTATGGTGAAGCTAAACATTTAGGAATATATGCAAATTCAAAACAACACATATGATTTAGGGAATTATGGTGAAGCTTGTCAAACCAGGAGGTAACTCCGCAAATCAGAATGTGCATTAGATGAAGAATGTGCATGTATTTATACATGGAGGTGAGGCTATTGGGATTCATCTCCCAATGACTCTTGGCCTTCCTTATTTCCTAATATAATTTAATATGCAATATTAAATACCCTCACCCAACCCTTAGGATTAGGTGTCAACATTCCCCCCTTCAATCCGAAGGGATGTTGGTGAGCCCAAGCATCGATATGAACTTTTCAAACTTTTCTCTTCCAACTGCTTTTGTGAAGATATCAGCAGTTTTCTCATTTGTGGAAAAATGATGTAGATGGATGGTTTTGGCCTGGACATGATGTCGAATTATATGGTATTTTTTATTGATGTGCTTTGTTCGATCATGGAACTTTGGGTTCTTGGCCAAATTTATTGCAGAAGTGTTGTCGATCATGAGTGGTGTTGAACACATTTGTTTCATCTGCAAATCTTCTAGGATTTTTCTGACCCACACAATTTCTTTTGTTGCTTCAGCTACTACCACATATTATGTCTCGGTCATGGAATCTTCTGGAACTGATTTTTTGCGTGTTCTCCATGAGACAGATCCTGATCCAAGACTCATGGTGTAACCTGTAGTAGACACCCTTGTTTCTTGGTCCCCATCAAAGTCTGAATCAGAGTATCTGATCAAGCTGAAGTTGCCTACCTGTGTATATTTGAGTCCAAAGTCTTGAGTCCCCTTTAAGTACCTTAACACTCTTTTTGCAGCAGACCAATTTCCTTCACAAGGTTTTTGCATAAACCTTGAGAGGATTCCAACAGCAAATGAAATGTCAAGTATGGTGGTGGTCAGGTAGATAAGACTTCCTATAAGTTGTCTATACTTAGTTGCATCCTCGAATTCCTTCCCTTCAATGGATGTGAGCTTCAAGTTTTGTTCCATTGGATTGGTTAAGGGATTGCATTCATCCATGCCAAAATTATTCAAAAGATCTCTAATGTACTTCTTTTGAGAAAGAAATATAAATTTAGGATGTTGAATTACTTCAATACCCAGATAGTAATGAACATGACCCAAATCAGTCATTTCAAAACCTTTATTCAATTCTTTCTTCATGGATGCAATATAGCTCTCATTGTTCCCTGTTATCAAAAGATCATCTACATACACCACAATATATACAACTATTTTTCCAACTTTCTTAACAAACAAGGTTGCATCATCAAGATCAAAATGTTTGAAGTCAAGTTTCAGAAGATGTTCGGTTAATTTCTCATACCAGGCTCATGGTGCTTGCTTGAGGCCATACAAAGATTTTATAAGCTTGCAAATTTTGTGTTCTTGGCCCTTAACAACAAATCCTTCTGGCTGGGACATAAAAACTTTCTCCTTTAGATCTCCATTCAAAAAGGCGGTTTTTACATCCATCTGATGGAATTTCCATCCATTCTGAGCTGCTAGGGCAAAGAGAGTCCGAATGGTGGTCCATTTTGTTGTGGGGGAAATTTTTTCTTCATAATCGATTCCTTCTTTTTGTGCAAAACCTTTTGCCACAAGCCTGGCCTTCTGCTTGTCAAGTGAGCCATCTTCTTTATACTTGTTCCTGTAGACCCACTTACAAACAATTGGTTTTGTTCCCAAATGCGGATCAACCAGCTTCCAAGTGCCATTCTTTATCAAGGCATCATACTCCTTTTGCATCACTTCCTTCCATTAATCATGAGAAGTGGCTGCTTTGAAGGAAGTTATTTCATGGTCTGTAGGCAATCAATAGGAGAATCAGAGTTATCTACATCACCTTCATTTTGTTTAGTGGAACTTCTTGTTCCTGTTTTTCCAACCTCATCGGGATGAACATTCTCCAGTGTCTTTGTCAGCCATTTGGGAGGACCTTTCTAAGATGGCCCAGGCTGCTCATTTGACTGAGTTGGGATTGATTCAAGATTCAATCTCCCAATTATGTCAATCACATCATTCAATGTGTCATCTGTGGTTGTTTTTTCATGTGGGGGAGAGAGTGCTTCAGGACATGATTCCATAGTTTGATTCAATATAGGAATCCCCCCTTCAAGATGTGGAATCTGATTATCAAATTCTTGGAAAGACTTTGCATGTGTGAATCTATCCAGGCAATCAAGTTTCCGCTCAACAACCTTGTCACTCTTGGAAGATTCAAGGAATATGACATCTCTTGCTATTACAAACTTCTTATTGGCTTCATCATAGAGATGATATCCTTTGGAGGTATTGGAGTACCCCAAGAAGATACATTTTCGACTTCTAGCACCAAGTTTATTCCTTTGTCCCTTGGGTATCAAGGCATAACAGGTGGACCCAAAGACCCTGAAATGCTTTACCGAAGGAATGTGGCCATGCCACATTTCAAAAGGAGTTTTGTTTCTAATTGAACTTGAAGGATACCTATTCTTTATGTAAACAACACATAGAACTGCATCAGCCCAAAACATCAATTTTACATTCTTGAAAAATAACATGGAGCGAACCATATTTAAAATAGTTCTATTCATTCTTTCAGCTACACCATTCTGTTGGGGATTATACGACACAATTGTTTGATGTTTGATCCCATGTTGACGAAGATAATTTTTAAATTCGTTTGAAGTGTATTCTTTTCCATTATCAGTACGTAGAGAGCCAATATGAGTTTGTGCATCATTTTCAATCCATGCATGAAAATTATTGAATGTTTGAAAAGCATCAGACTTGTTCTTCAATAAGTAAATCCAACACATTCTGGTGTAGTCATCAATAAATGTCATCATATATTTATTTCCATTTGCGGAAGAAATAGGCATATGGCCACATAAATCTGAATGAATAAGCTCAAGTTTTCTATGTGCTCTGGAGTGTGAATCATGAAATGGATGTTTGCTATGCTTTCCTAGAATACAAGAATCACATTCCTTAGGTTTCCTAGGAATTGTAGGCAGTCCATTAACACCATTTTTCTTCAACAAATGAAGGCTTTCATAGTTGAAGTGTCCAAATCTAGCATGCCATAGAAGACTTGATGGGAATGTACCTTCATCATGATGTGAACTGAATGCAAAGTTTTGAGCATGAGCATATGAACCTTTCAACTTCAAGAGTCTTTCTTCTTCTATTCCCTCCATGACAAGTGAGTGATCTGGTGCTTTTTTGACCTCTGCCTTGCCATCAAACAAGTGAACGGAGTGTCTTTGATGGCGGATTTGGACCAGGGACAACAAGTTTCTCCTCAACTCAAGGAGGTATAGAACCTCATGTAGAATATGATCTGGAAGACCAGGAAACTTAAGCCTGACTGTGCCAAGCCCTGATGGCTTGAGTTTGGATTTATCTGCGAAATATACTGCTCCATCAACTTTTTCAGTAAATTCTTCAAAAAAATCTTTTCTAAATGTCATGTGACATGTTTCTCCTGAATCTAACAACCAATCATCTCTCCATGAAGTAAATGAAACATCAAATAAGTCTTCAGTTACTCCATTGTTACAATGTGCTAGAACATAATGAGTGGATTCAGGTGCTTTACCTTTGTCTTTATCATTAATTTTACCTTTGTCTTGATTTCTTTGCTGCTCAATTTTATCCCAAGGTGTCCTGCATTTGGATGCATCATGTCCATATTTATTTCAACGTGTGCAATGAAGATCGGATTTGACAGATTGTCTGCCCCCCCTTTCTCTGAAGTTTCTTCTTCCTCTTCCTCTTCTGCCACCTCTTCCTCTGGAAGAATCTAGAGCATGACTCTTTTATCTATGTGCACATCATGCAGCCTTTTCAGAAGATGAAGGGACTGTCATCTTCCCGAAAGCTTTCTCTCTTTCTGCAAACTTTTTCTCAAGGGTTTCAAAGGTGATATGCTCAAGGTTTCCACTTGCTTGCAATGACTCAAGATAATGTGAGTAAGTCGGATATAATGCCTTAACATATGCTATGAGAGATATGTCAATTTTTACACCAGTGTTGTCAATGTCATGCATGATAGATCTTACTTCTGAAGCTAAATAAAGGGGATCATTATTCTTCATTTCAAGACTGAACAACTTAATCATCAATTGAACAATTTCTAGTTCTGAATGTGAGTCATAGAGTTCCTTTAGC
Organism: Pinus albicaulis; assembly: GCA_034641835.2. Classification (NCBI taxonomy): domain Eukaryota; kingdom Viridiplantae; phylum Streptophyta; class Pinopsida; order Pinales; family Pinaceae; genus Pinus; species Pinus albicaulis. The sequence continues at coordinate 1,281,050,644 of CM076570.1, read as the reverse complement.
TTGCTCAAGGTTTCATAGGCATTTGAAAATGATGAAATATGGTGACTCACCTCTTCATTTACGGAAGCTACAATCGAGGCATAGGCCTTGCAATTCTTGTTTTCCCAAATGGGGAGCTCCTTGTCTGAAGTGGGCTTTGCTGGTGGATTTCCTTCTTGTCCTTCACAAATTCCTTTCCACAACTCATAAAAAATGAGAGTGTGCTTGATTTTCCGATACCATTCAAGATAGTTCTCCTTGCCGAAGAGAACCACCCCTACAATAGATATGAGAGAATGCATTCTTCTGAAGGGAAAAAATAATTACTTTGCTAGAAAAAATTCTTTTGAGGGGGAAAAATTTTTGCTAGAAAAATCCTTAGTTATGGAAATTTACTCAATTCTGCAAAAAAAAAAAAAAAAAATATATATATATATATATATATATATATATATATTTTGGGAAAAAAATGTGTGGGTGGTATTATGAATGTGGATGGTATTATAAACAATGGGGGTGTGGTGGTATTAAATATAGTGGGGGGGGCGGTATACGGGGGGGGGTGGGGTGACAGTATTAAATAGGACAGACAGCGCTATTATATATGGGTTGTATTATATAAGAAATGGTATTAAAACAGAGCGCATTGCAGAGTAGTATTAAAATAGAACATAGCGCAAACAGACCATATTGAATAGTGATAATAAAATAGCGCAGGCGGGGCAGATTCATTACATGGAGGTCGTATTAAAATAGCAGAGCGCAAATGGGGAGGGGGTGAGCGTATTAATGGAGTATGCAGGTAGTCGGGTTAGGGAGTCGGTTGACGGGGTATGCGCAGGCGGGGAGGTGGGAGAGCGGTGGGAGTCCACGGTAGTGGGTAGGGGGTGTGTGTGGGCATGGGGAAATGGGGTAGGCAGGGGCGTAGGGAAATGGGAGGGGGATGGCTGTGAGGCGATGAGTGGTAGAGAGAGGTGAGAGGCCGTAGGCCGAGTGTGGAGTGTGGAGTGAGTGATGAGCGTGGGTGAGGCTGAGTGCTGTAAGGTAGAGCGAATGGGTGAGGGCATGAATGCTGGAGAATGGGGAGGCCAAGAGGCCAGAATGCATAATTTTAACAACTGCACAATTTGTAGGTATTTACAGGAGCTGCAAATTGCAGATATTTCAAGAGCTACAGAATTGCAGATATTTGTAGGACTGCAGAAACGCAGGAATTGCAAATTGTAGAATCTTTAGAAGCTACAAAAATGATTCAGAACTGTGCATAAATTGCAGACATAGTTTTAAAAAAAAATTGTAGAATTGCAGTATATAAACTTAGAATGGAATCAATCTAATGGAGCAGCAAAAACTAAACACAAAACTGACTGAACGAATGACTGTTAGCATAAATGAGGGAGTTACACCATATGCAAGAATGCCAATAGTGGGACTGGCTCTGATACTATGTCAAACCAGGAGGTCACTCCGGAAATCAGAATGTGTATTAGATGAAGAATGTGCATGTATTTATACATGGAGGTGAGGCTATTGGGATTCATCTCCCAATGACTCTTGGCCTTCCTTATTTCCTAATATAATTTAATATACAATATTAAATATCTTCACTCAACCCTTAGAATTAGGTGTCAAGAAAGCTATACATTTTGGACATTCACAAAAACACAACTAATTCTTAGGTAAGCATATGGGGAAATATTTGTGTTAATCTCATTACCTTTTGAGAGAATCAATGATGTGTTAGAGCTCATAAATTATACTAAATTTTATTATAGGAATTTAGAATTACATTATCATTATAAAACTTTCTAGGTTCTTATAAATATATATGTAGACCTAATTCTTTAAACATATAACAAATATATATATATATATATTTAGTTTTAGGTAAAGTTATTTTACATGATGTAAAATTTTGAAATTTTTTTTATCAAGAATCTAGGCAACTTCAAAAAAATATAGTTTTGATTACTTTTTAAAAATTCAAATATCATTTATCATTTATTTATCTAATTAAAAAATAATAAATTTTAATATTTTATTGAACTTAGATAAATTTAAAGTTTTAAAAATGTTAAAAAGATGAATAAAAATGGATAGTAAAGGGTGGAGTTTTCCACTTTTAGGACACAAAAATTAGAAATGCATATCAAAATGCACAACCATCATTATCTCCTCCTAGGCCTCCAATGAATAAATGTGTGCCCATGGCATTTTTATCCGAAAATGAGATATCATAGCAGTGTGGTCGAACTACACTGGGATGTGAAGGTACATCAATTGGTGCTCCGGCGTTTTTATTTTAATATCCCTTACAAAAGTAGCCACTACTCATGTGTGTTATAGTGAATTGTGATCCGTTAATACCACCCTATAAATAAGCAACTTAGCCTCCAAAATCCACCCAATCAGCGTAGAATTAAAGGTTTTTAAACAATTTACCAGGCCACCAAACATTCGTAACGTATATATAAAGCCCTTCTTATACCATCACTTGGTGTCTCTTGCATTCAGACAATACAATAAATATGGACATACATTAAAGCTAGTAAATCATATCCTCTAGAGAAAACATAGAAATAAAAATAAATATTTCTCACAGAGGTCACTCACTCTGACAACCTTTACATGGATTTGTCATTGTTCTCCATTATATGTAGACACTAGTTGCAATATGTTTCCTATATATTAAAAAAATCCTTTACTAAAACAAAGCCACATCAGTTTAGGTTCCAACAACCTTGTTAGTGTAGGTGTCACTGTACATTAAAAAAAAAAAGAGGTTAATAGTTGTATTACACAGATATATTTTCTTTAATAGATAAAATATTAAAGAATCCCATCTATTTAGATAGATAAAAGAATTAATTCATAAAGCAGTAGTCTAACTAGACTATCTTTTTGTCCTGAAAATCATTGAAATTTAAGTAAGATTTTTAAAAAATCCGATAAGGATTTTTTAAATCCAGGTTATAGCTATTAAACTTCAATATTTTGAGTGTTCTAGAGGTTTTTGATGGTACTGAATCCATTTCCACTATCAAAAACATTATTCAAACACTCCTATTATAAGATTTCTTAAAAAACAATTACCTAGATTTAAGCCAATTTTAGCCATTCGAGCAATTCCCCTGGCTAAATAAACAACTCCATTGATAAATCAAAAGGACTATCAATCACCTGTTAGCATATCGATGAAGGGGATGGCCACTTGGAGCTGAAACCTTTGTATAAAATTGCACCCAAACCCATAGCCATGTGCTATAATATTAACGCCCTATGGAAAGAAAATAAAATATAATTTTTTTTAAAATATATATAAAATCCACATCGGATGTGCTAATTGAAAAACATGTGAAAAAATGGATAAAACCTAAATGTTTAGGTGAGGAGGGTTTCTCTACAGGATCAAGGGCATGAAGAGTTGGTTCCATGAGCCCCGGAGGAGAAAATTCCAAACAATCTTGTTTGGAAAAATGGTGGTTACCAAAACCAACTGAAATGATGCCCGACTGTTAATTTACCATGAAAGAGATCTAAGGTGCCATACCTAATGTTGGGAGGAATCTGAGGTCATCAAGTTAGACAGGACGTGAGTGAACTACAGTTGTTGCTGAAGTATCCAGAGGGAGCCTTTTAATACTGAATGTAGTATGTTAATATGCAGGAGTTGAAGTTTAATAAATCATAGACTATAACCATGGTACTAAACCTTTAGTCACCATGTTCGTAAATTTACATGAGGTTTAGTGATAAAACAAAGAAACACTTATTTGAAGTATAACCTTATAAAAATAAATTTCACTGTTATATGTAAAGATTTTTTTTTTTTACAATGGTAGAATTGTAGATTTTGCATAAGTGCATGTTACAATGTGAATTTGCAGAGACAGAAAGAGTGTGCATAGAATGAGAAGAGGAGCATAAAGTTTGGCACCACCAATGAAGCTAGCTATGGGAACTAATGTTGCATGAGTAGTAGATGTCAATTTATAATTTTAAAACTGATTAGGAGAAGAATCTTAAAATTCCAATTCCCTATTAGTAGAAATGGTTTAACAGTTGGAGGTAACACGACATAATAATAAAAGTCTCTCTAATAGACAAAATTAAAGGAATCAAAGTCCTAGTCCTCATAATGGAATTAGGGTTGAAGCTCATGGACAAAGCCAAAACCACTCTGAATTAGGTGGTGAGAGTGAAAATGGAGAAGACTGTGATAGTGGTACAGAAACAAAAGGGGCTAAAAGGTAGAAACTCAATTGCAAGCGGAATTTAAAAAAAATTAAGTCTCCAATAGTTGATGGTGAGGCAGAAAAATTTCAAAGCCCTAGTTGATTAAAATGAATAAATATTTCTAGATTTATGAATAAAATAATAATTTGAAGGTCAGGCTAGTAATTTATCAACTACAAGGAAATGCAACCTTACAATGGTAAGAAATTAAGGCAGCTATGGGAGTTGAAGAACAAGAAGTCACATTGGAAAATTTCCAAAAATATTTTAAGGATAAGTATCTCACGGAATGATTTTATGAAATCAAACCTAAGGAATTCCATCTCTTGAGATTGAGGAAGCTAACCATGGATCCGTTTCTGGCTAATTTTACCTCTTTGTTGAGATATGTTCCCTATATTCGAGAGGAAAAATCCAAAGTACAATGTTTCATCAGTATTTTACCAATCTTTATGAAGGAAAGATTGGAATTTGATCATATATATATATATATATATATATATATATATATATATATATATATATATATATGATGTGATCTAGAAGGATTGTGTTTGTTAGTAGCAAATGAGGTAGAAAGGTGACAAGTTTAAAAAAAATGGTCAAATTTTTTTTAGAATGTAAAGAATGCAAAAACTGCTGATCCAATTTTAGATTATTAAAATTGTATCAAAATTACCCAAATGACCAAGATGGTCATTTGGAATTTAGTAATTAACGACAATGTAATAATTCAGGTTTCGACCAAGATGGTCATCAATGCAAGTTCAATATCGACATCAGTATCGACATCAGTATCGGTAATATCGATATCAACATCGATGTTTCAAAGCAACAAAGCAAGACGTCATTATGTCGACCTGCAACATAAAAAAACACAAGAAGTTATGATTGTCATGACTTAAGGAAAAACAATCTCCTAACTCTTAAAAACATATATAATGTTAAGGTCTAAAATGATTGTAAGTCCACTTTGTAAACCTTCAAGGATAAGAAAATCCTAAGGTAAAAAGGACTAAACCTAGATCTAAGGTCCTAGATCTAAATGTCAATTAAAGTCCTAAAGTCCAAGTCCTAGCGCTAAGGTGACAAATAAAAATACACCTAGGCTAAAAGCTAAATGATAGCCTAAGTTGTAAAACTATGCTAAAGCCCTAGCACAAAGTCACTATGGTCTAAAAGTTCAAAAAAACCTCTCTTGAACTTTAGAATAAACCAAATAGCGCAAATCATTAAAGGTTTGGGTTAAAAACCTTATATACCATTGGATGTTTGGTATGAAAAAACTTATGGCACAAATTATTAAGGTTCAAGTTTTAATTATTAAACCTATGGGAGCAAACCTTATTGCGTAGAGTTGAAACCATGTAAAAGGTTCGCGGGTTTTGTAAAGCTGTGTAATAAAGTTTGGGACATAAGTTTTTAAATAAAATTTATTAATCAAACCCACAGTGTTTGATAATCTGCGCCAGCATATACCACGAAAAAGATTGCACATGTAACCAGTGTAAAGACCGTAACGGAGAAGGTTCTGTTGGCAATTGTGATGACCGTAACCACATCAGGATTTCTTATAATAGAGTATCCACACTGCCAGCAAATACCATCAACAAAGACCATAAGGTGTACATCACACCTACCGCCTGTTCACATGCCGGGAGTTAAGCCTCTGCCTAGTTTGCAATCCGCCTGATGATATGAAAATATATCATAAAGTAGAATTGTGGGTTTTGTAATTTAATACAAACGCAAAGCAGTCGGGTTAAGTTGTTTATCCAAAGTCTAAATGTGGATTTGGAAATTAAATATAAACACGGAGTTTATTATGCAGCGGAAAGAAGACTACAACCACAGGATTGTCTGCCTGTGCACATGCAGAATGTCAGATCTTCCACTTGGTTAGCTTGACTACTAGGAGTTAACTTTATCCAAAGTTCTAAAGTGGGTTTTCGAAGTTATTTTAGCATGAAGCCTTGGGAACCTAATTCATAGGTTCATGTATGGAGATGAATTCAAAGACCTCATCACTAAATAAACTCAACCAAAAGCTAAACTTGGTCATTTGAGATTTGAGGCAGCATTATAATTGCCATATTTTAATGAACCCCTTTTATAAAAAGAGAAGGAAGTTCTTTGTATAAGGGGGAGACCTTAAAGGAGGGGAGTGCATTCGAAGTGCATGTGAGATGCTTATGAAGAATGGTAGTGAAATTTTATGTATGAGATAACATTGGTGGAGTTCACCAACATTGTGAGAGTTCTCTTTTAAAGTTTTATGCAGGAAGAAAAATCCATAGAGACATCATCAAATTTGAGTCAACTACAAAGCATTGCATTCCAGAGGTCCTTTGCTTCAAAATCCAAGTTTGTGCGTGTCTGTTGTCTGAAGCATATCTTGGCCATCTGTGGGCCTATTCAAGATCGAAGACAGGCATTAAGAAATTGTTCCAGAGAGCTTTCATTCCACATTGACTAGTAGTGTCTGTGAGCACTGATCAACTGGTAGATTCCAATGTAATGAACTCTTTAAACTTCTCTAATCAGAATGGACACACAAATTGAAGCAGACCCGGAGATGTAGTCTAGAAGGGACGAGCTCCATCATCAATTTCTTAACTTAGGGTCGTGTTTATATGATTTGATGTGAAATGGATAAATCTAACATTCATAGATTTACCTTTAAATTATTTCATATACTACTAGTTAAGGCATAAAATAACTGTTAAGTAATGGCCATTCACATTTTTTACAAGAACTAGGAAAGTTTTTGGGCAATTTTCGCATTTTCAGAACATGTGTGTTAATCTCTACAAATTCTAAAGCCAGAGTCTGTAAAGGGCCAGGTAGCCTCTCGATCTAATCTTTTATCAAAGGTGACATATCCAGTAAATGCCCCTACAGTCAATCTCTGGAATAGAACTAAGTAGATCAAGTTCTGCATGCAGATCAACTACCAATACTATAAGGGGATATACTGGACCACCTAGTGAGTAGTATGAAAAGGGCTAGCACAAATCCAAATTTCATGGTGAACTCAAGCAAGTAGAAGCATTAAGTAAGCCATAGCTTCTGTCCTCCCAGAAAATTTCCTTGTAGTGCTAGGGTTGTGGGTCTTGAATGTTGCAACAAGAAATAGTGAAATTGGCATTCGGAAGCAACATCCTTGATCCTACTGAAAATTAAGCACCTACACTAGGTGGGGCCCACATAGGTTATTTTTAGGTGTATTTCTATTTTTATAATGGTGAGAATATTCTAAAATTAGTAGGAGACTAATTCTATATGGTTGAGCAAATTCTATCTTTATATGAGTTTCTATTTTTAGATCATGGGCAAAGTCTATTCATAGATCGCATATCTAAAAATAGAATGCATGTCGATTATTATTAGCCCTCAATAATAATCAGACAATAAATAATACTCTTGAAGCACTTCATTTCAGTTAACTGATGTGGCAAACCAGTTAGATGAAGGAATTTTTCATTCCAAGGTTGGTTGGTGACTCATGCATGGTGGAATTCGTTATAACTGATTGTGGCAGAGTTGTAATAGAGTTGGAAGACTAGTTATGTGAGTTGTTATTTAGTTGAACTCAATTAAGTGAGTTAAAGTCAGTTGTTCTAGTTGTAACTAAAGATACACTAGTGAGAGATGAGTGAATTAATTATTTAATTAATTCACAAGCAGTGTCTCATATGCAACTGAAGAAATACAACAGTTAACTACTTGCATGTCAGATCCAGTGGAGACCTAGTGGAGAGATAGGTGAAAAGGTGTGATTGACTATCAATTGTGACTATAGTGGTGCATTCAATGCATCTACACACACATTAGAGATGATTATGAGGATTTTGCAGTCAAGGTAGGAGGTAAATCATTCGTTCAGAGGTTCTTCTTCAACAGGGATTGCGCAATGGAGGTAGGTTGTTAGGAGGCAGCAAGTTGGTGCATAGATATGCACATTTCTGCATGACAATGTGAGACGATTGTATATTGTACTTAGAGCTCTTTGAGCAGAGCTTTTTTTGAGATTATTTCATGATACATGATATACATAATATATGATAGTTGGGGTTTTTATCTTTATGCTTTCCTGATAAAAACATCTTATTATGTGTGATTGATTTTTCTTCATGTGTTTGCAATTGGCGATTAAATTTCCGCAAAGAATTAAGTAGAAGGATTATGTATTTAACAGTGGCATATAATTGTTAGATCGGGAGAGTCCGGTAATATACATGCATATTGTATAAATTTATACATGGTATTAGAGCAGTGTTAATCACTAAAGATTGCAATATTGAAGCAGTACTGAGTTTTGTTGGTGGAAACAATTCGAAATTGCTGCAAGAATTTCTTGGTGTGACAGTTGAGTAAACATCGAAATGGATTTTAATGGTTTGCAATTGGAGTATACAATTGAGGGCAACTCAAACTACTTTGCATGGAAGGATAGGATGGAGGCAATCCTTGAAGATAATGGCTTGAAGGAATTCATCGACAGAGAAGTTCCTAAGCCCACTTCGACGGACGCTACAGTACTTGATGCATGGAAAAGGAAAGTAGCAAGGGTGAGGAGGATTCTATTGGAAGGTGTGAGAGACCATATTGTCTCAAGCCTTCATGGGAAAGCCACTCCATATGAAATGTGGAAGGCTTTGACAGATCTTTTCCAAAGTAGCAGCGACCATAGGAAATTGGCATTGAAGGATAAACTCAGAAAGATCAAGATGGAGAAGAATGACACTATTCCGGTATAGTTGACAAAGTTTGACCAGTGTAGGGATGAGCTTGGGAGTGTAGGAGTACATGTTATTGATGATGATTCGGTGAGTTTGGCTCTCTTGGGACTTCCTAAGAGTTGGCACAATTATGAAGACTCTGTTAACGGATAGGAAAAACTGTTGAATTGGGAACGACTGTGGTCAGATATAATGCAGGAGGAGTTTAGGTGGAACACCAGGGATGGCTCTTCATCAAAGCATGATGATGAAGAGAATTGTGCTTTGGCTACCAAGGCAAAGAAGAAGAAGGGGAAGAAATTCCATTCTAAATCTGAGGTCAGTGAAGATGGCAAGGATCACAACATGTCCAAAGTGAAGTGTTTTCACTGTCACGAGTTTGGACATATTGCCACAAATTGTCCACATAAGAACATGAAAAAGATGGCTGCTGGAGCTGCAGCTGGTGAGGCTCTTTCCTATCAATTTGAGCTTAATTTCTCGTTGATCACATGCATGATGTCTAGTGCATTGGGATTGGGGTGGTACTTTGATAGTGGTGCTTCCTTTCACATGACAGGAGATGAAAAACTTTTCAGTGACTTGGTGGAGAAAGATCTTCAGATGCATGTTGAGTTGGGCGACGATGGGCGATATAGTGCGACCGACATTGGTACCATTACCTTTTAGAGGGTGTCAAGTACACTCTTTCATTTAAAATATGTTTTGCATGTTCCAGGTTTAAAGAATGATTTAATCTCAGTTGCAATGTTAGATGATAGAGGCTATGATGTCATCTTTAGTGCAGGAAAAATTTTCCTGCGACACAAAGCAATAGGGCAAGCCAAGAAGGTTGGGATTCAGGTTAAGAATCTATACAGACTTGAAGTAGATGGGATTTCTACGGAGCTTCCTACTGTTGGGAAGCATGAGAAAGACATGAAATTGATTCTTTTGAGGGAGTGGTATTTGCATGCAGGTAAGAGTGAACCTCGGGATGTGGAGCAACCACAAGATGAAGATCATGGAGTGGGAGCAACCACTCATGCAGATAAATTTCGTGCTAGATGGGCAGAGGGAGTGCATGCATCTATACCATCAGGTGAGAGGTGGGGCGACATGCATGAGTAATCCTAAGAAGAGATTCCTGGGCAGGATTCATTGATATGGTGTGGATCTCATGAATTGAACCTAGCTGCGAGGTGCCCACAGAGCAGCAGTAGCATGATCAGTTGGATTGATGCAGTCAGATCAAAGTGAAAGTGTTAGATACTGGAGCGTGGATCAGAGTTGATAGAAAATGCAAAGTGCATGGGTGCAAAGTTCAACAGCACAGTGGTTCCTGAAGACATCTACGGTAGCTATGTAGAAGTCAGAATACTTTGATGACAGATGCATTATACTGAATCTTGAGTTGTTTGGAGGCTATTCAATTTCAGAAGTGTTGCAGGGCGGATGCATGGAGTTGCAGGGCGTATACAAAGACATTCGTTTTTTTTAGAGGGAGTGTTGAATGTTGCAACAAGAAACAGTGAAATTGGCATCTGGAAGCAACATCCTTAATCCTAGTGAAAATTAAGCACCTACACAAGGTGGGGCCCACACAGGCTATTTTTAGGTGTATGTCTATTTCTAGAATGGTGAGCATATTATAAAATTAGCAGGAGACTAATTCTATATGGTTGAGAAAATTCTATCTTTAGATCTGTTTCTATTTTTAGATCATGGGCGAAGTCTATTTATAGATCGCATATCTAAAAATAGAATGCATGTTGATTATTATTATCCCTTAATAATAATGAGACAATAAATAATAAATTATTATCTTGAAGCACTTGATTTCAGTTAACTGATGTGGAAAACCAGTTAGCTGAAGGAATTAAGCATTCCAAGGTTGGTTGGTGACTCATGCATGGTGTACTTTGCTATAACTAATTGTGGCAGAGTTGTAACAGAGTTGGAAGAGTAGTTATGGGAATTTTTATTTAGTTTAGCTCAGTTAAGTGAGTTAAAATAAGTTGTGCTAGTTGTAACTAAAGATACACAAGTGAGAGATGAGTGAATGAATTATATAATTAATTCACAAGCAGTGTCTCATATGCAACTGAAGAAATACAACAATTAACTACTTGCATGTTAGATCCAGTGGAGACATAGTGGAGAGATAGGTGAAAGGGTGTGATTGACTATCAGTTGTGACAATAGTGGTGCATTCAATGCATATACACACACATTGGAGATGCTTATGAGGATTTCACAGTCAAGGCAGGAGGTAAATCATTCATTCAGAGTTTCTTCTTCAGTAGGGATTGCACAGTGGAGGCAGGTTGTTAGGAGGCAGTAAGATGGTGCATAGATATGAAAATTTCTGCATTACAGTGTGAGACGATTAAATATTGTATTGAGAACTCTTTGAGCAGATATTTGTATGAGATTTTTTCATGATCCATGATATACATAATATATGATAGTTGGGGTTTTTAGCTTTATTCTTTCCCAGTAAAAACATCTTTTTATGTGCAATTGAATTTTCTTCATGTGTTTGCAATTAGCAATTAAATTTCCACAAAGAATTAAGTAGAAGGATTTTTTATTTAACAATGGCATATAATTATTAGATCAGGATAGTCTGGTAATACATCACAATATTTTTAAATTTCTACAATGGGGAGCCCCATTACTACAAAAATTCCCCCCACCATACCAGAAAAAATCAGGTCAACAATATCCAAAAATATTCCATAGTGGGTGAGGTACAAAGAAGTTTACCAAGGATTAATGCAATCTTAGAGCACCACGAGGTAGAATATCAGCCTAAGATGATAGAGTTGGAAGATGAGATCGGTAACCATCATGTTTCCATTGTAATAGATCCAGGATCTAGCTTAAGCTATATTTTCCCACAAGTGGTGGAGTCGTCATTTACAAACTAACAAATTTAAAGAAGCTTGGTTAGTAAAATTAGCCATTCGGGATAAAATAAGGGTAACTTCTAAAGTAGAAAACTACCCCAATGAAATAAATGGACAACATATTAATGTAAATTTAAATATGTTTCCTTTAGGATCTTGTGATGTTTTAATTGGCATGGATTGGCTAGAAGGGCATTGGTCCCAGTAAACTACAAAGAGAAGACTATTAGTTTCCTCACCAAGGAAGGGACAAGATAGGAACTCCAGTAATTAGGAGACATGTTAAATTAAAACCCAATACAACCACACAATTATTTAAATTCATTAAAAATTGTTGCCAAAATTATGTTGTATGGGTTGGATTTTCCAATACTAAAAATATGACAATCGCTGTAGAACATATTCCAATTATTCAAGATTGTTCTAATATTTTTCTAGAAGAGATTTAGGGGCTTCCCCCTAAACGGGAACCCCCTATCGAATGAGTATTCTAGAGTTGACAAAACTAAAAATACAACTGCAAGAACTACTATACAAGGTTTATATCCACCCAAGTGTGTCACCCTGGGGAGCCCCTATGCTATTCGTTAGGAAGAAGGATGACACCTTACGACTATGTATCGATTACACAAAATTAAATAAATTAAACATTAAAAAATAATATTCTTTTCCAAGAATTGATGACCAGTTTTATCAAGTTAAAGGTGTCACTATATTTTCTAAAACAGATCTACATTCAAGATATCACCATATAAGGATTAAGGATGGATATATTTATAAGAAAACATTTAGAACTCAATACAACCACTATGAATTTACTAATTTTTCTTTCGTGCTTGGTAATGCCCCAACCAAATTCATGAGTTTAACGAACAATATTTTCCATTCTTACATAGGAAAATTTGTTCTCATTTTTATTGATGATATCCTTATCTACTCGAAAAAATTAGAAGAGAATAAGGAGCATTTGCTACTAGTGTTGCATACCTTAAAGGGCCATAAATTATACACTAAATTCAGTAAATGTGAGTTATATAGGGAGCATATTCAATATCTAGACCATGTAGTTTCTTCTAAGGCCATAGTAGTGGACCCTGAAAAGATCAAAACCATCATGGAATGACATGTCCTAAAAAATGTGGCATATATCCACTCCTTCATGGGTTTATGAGGATATTATCATCGATTCATAGGGGGGTTTTCAAAAGTTTCCTAACCTATCACCCCCTTACCAAAAAAAGGAAGAGTGTTCAAGTGGACCATAGAATGTCAAAAGAACTTTGAGCAACTAAAACGTTTACTGACTACAACCCCCGTACTCAAGGTGGTTGATCCCAAAAAGGAATTTCTAGTCTATACAGATTCATGCCAAGAAGGATTTGGTGGAGTTTTGATGGAAGAGGGTAGAGTCATAGCTTACAAGTCACAAAATTTGAAGGAGAATGAGAAAATATATTCATCTTACAATTTGGAATTGACATCATTAATTCATGCATTAAAATTATGGTGACACTATTTACTATGACTCATCTTAGCAATCTTACATTTTTCTTTAAACAACCTACTGTTAATGCTTAGCAAGCTAGATGGACTGCCTTTTTGAGTGAATTTGAATTTGAAATAAAACATCTGAAGGGGCAAGAGAACTGAGTAGCTCATTAAGTAGGAGTTTGAATTGTTTGTATGAATTCTATTATAATCAACTTAAAGTTAACTTCTGAGATCATATAAAAAAAAATTTCATGGGAGACCCTGAACATGAGATTTTATGGAACCATACTCGCTAGGAAAACAAATCAGGGACTCAAAGTTAATATGATATAAATGGGGAGAATTTATTAACTTCTAAAGGAAGGATATACATTCCCATCAGCTTGTGATTAAACATTTCATTTTAGATGAATCTCATAGGAGTCTTGAGAATTATAAGAATTCAGAATATTAACCACAACAATCATTTGTGTATCAACATTTCAAGTCTACAACAAGACTCATCGTGAGGATAAACACAGAAGAGCAAGGAAGAAGGAAATAAATAGCGAAGAGAAAAATGAGCAGAGAAAAATGACCGACCATAAAACCTTAATCTCATTCATTTGTGGAAATAATGAAAAATTTTAAAATATTAAGAAAAAAATTATTTAAATATTTTTTAGAAATAATTATGATTTATTATTAATTATTATCATTATTGGTAATAATAACTTCTTACAAATAATAAATTATAATTAATAATATAATAATTCATTATTAACTAAATTCATTATACTTAATAAAAAATTATATTAATAATAATTATTTAAAAAAAATTGTAATAAACTATAAATAATAAATTGTGAGACTCATAAAATATATATTTTTTAAGCATTTAAAGCACTATGAAGACCACCTTTCTAACTTTTCTCCACAACGTAGGTTTTGTGGTTGTTGCTAGTAACGTACTCTTAATTAAAGTTATTATAGTTTTACCCAGAAGAAAAGTTGGGAACAAGGATCTAGAATTCATTATGAATTATTTTAAGCCGTAGTCTAACTAGCCAGAGGAATCGCTCTGAAAATCATGAAAATTCCGATAAGATTTTCAAAAAATCCGGCAGGAATTTTTCTAAATCCATGTTATAACTATCAAAGTTTAATATTTTGGGTGTCCCACAGGTTTTTGATGGTGCTGAATCCATTTCCAATGTCAAAATCAAGATTCAAACATTGTTTCTGCAAGATTTTTTAAATTTTTTTGGCCCAGATTCAGGCCAATTTTAACCGTCCGGGCAATTCCTCCAGCTCGACTCCTTATTTTACTATTAAACCATGTTTCAGTTTTATCTCGTTCTTAAATATTTCTATTTCATTTTTAATATATTTTTTATTATATATATTAAATATTTTACATTTTTTTATTATTATCATAATTAAATATAAAGTTACTAAATTCTAATTCTAAAGTGGAATTAGAATTCAATTCTATACTAAAAATATATATAAATTTATAGAGAACACATTTTAGATTATATATCATACAAATATTGAAAAAATGAATTTACCATTCCAGCATATTTTAATATAGAATTTTTTTTAGAACGACAAAATTTCTATTTTCTATCCGAGTTTAATATGGATCTTATTGTTTTTGGTAACGAGAATTTTTTTTAAATACAATTTATTATGTTTTATCACTTTTCTTAATATAGAAATTATTGTTTTTAACTTTTCCTAACATTAACGTTTTTGTTAGGAAAATTATTATTTATGGTTTATATAATTATAGAGTTGTGAAGTTTAGTAAATTATTTTTTATATTTAATGTTATTTTAATGTGGATGTAATATTATATTATTTTATATAGTTATTTATAAAATATTTTTACTTAATTTTGTTTTTTTTCATATGTTTATATGTTATTTTTCTTCAATATGGACTCAACCATTTTTTTTAAGTTATATATTTATTTTCCTTTTATTTGGACTAGTAAATGTTCCTCTTCCTCTACACATGGGTGTTACTTAGTATTGTTACTAATATGGATAGTTATATTATAATTGGAATTATTACTAGTTCTTAGTTTAAAGGTGTTAGTTTGGGAGGGATGTTGGATAAGACTTTGATGAGGAACTGTGCATATTACTAGGGCCTTCTTTCTTTTTGTCTAAATATGTATTTCTTATATCTAGCTATGTAAAATTAGGATATCTTTTAGTAGTATTTCTCTCCTCCCATCCATCAATTGATAGTAATATATAAAGCATAGATGTGGTTCCTCTATTCCATTTGAATTGTATAATCTAACATTTAATATGTTTCAATTTTTGCACCCATGAAATTTCACACTTATCTTTATATTTTTACCAAATTAGTTCATAAGAAAATGTCAAGCCAAGAGGCTTAGGCCAAAAATAGGCTAATGATCTAAAGTACAAAATGAAAAACATAAAAACAAGTAAATAACAAGCAATGTTACCTTGGATAACCTTTTAAAGAATATCTTCCAAAAATATCAAAATGTTTGTTGAATTTCTCTTTTGTAAAGTGAAAGAATAAAAAATTGAATCTATTCATAGAAAATATAAATTAAAAGGACTTTTGGTCACTGTAAATCTAAGGTGATTGTAGGAATTGACAACTGACTCATAGATTGACTTGATAAGTGAAAAATGGAAATCAAATGTATGAATCTTTAGTTTCAACTATCATATATCGTGCATGCTTCAATAAAAATCGAATATTAACACCTTACCTAGGTTTTTTTGAAGCTACTTTATTAAATTGAAGATGCATTATACATTACATAGTTAAAATCCGAGTAAAGTACACTATAGATACATTTTATAACCACTCGAATGTATTTGGGTTTTTAACATTAATATTAATAGAAGCATAAACTTTGATTTTTCTAATTTAAATTTAACTCACATGGAATCTCCAGGTGAAAAAAAATCATTTTGTTCCATTTTTATTGGAAAACCATTAAATATTGAAATTGGTGGGTATCTAGTGTGTATCTCCTAGGAGGTATCAAACATATTTGTTAGTTATTTAGTTTCTTCTAATTATGCCACCTAATCCCTACCTTTACTCTCTTTAGAGAGTAAATTTCTTAGAGTAAAAATTTGACGGAAGGGTTTGTTACATCTAAAAAATGATGAAATTATATTATGACGTTGTTCCAATGAAACTAGGTCTCTAACCCATTTCTATGCTTCTAGTGGTTCTATAAGAAATTGATCAAATTCTAGATGTTATTAATTGCTTCAAGATCCCCAAAAATCATAGGTATAAATTTCATACTCATTCCATTGGAAGAACAATGAAATATGTTCTCTTAAAATAGGTCACTCTTGATGTTTCAGAGCCACTCGATATTGAGAGGCTCATAGCAGAGCCTATACATCAGATCCCAAAAGGCTCTGCTAAATGTTCAATGATTAACCCTAATGCCAAGGTAGCCGAGAACTACTCCATTGTAGAAGATTCTGCTCAGACTACTTGTGCAATAGCTGCACTAGAGGTACTCCCATCGTGCATAGCACAAAGAAGTGTGTTTCTCACTCCGATTTGGGAAGTAGATCCAAAAAAATCTCTTATGATTACATTTTACATGTCAAATATTAAGAAGAGACTTTGTCATCATATGGCTCTTCAAATTAAATCTATATACCGAAAGATGAACATTTTTTGAACTGTAGTTGATGATGGAGCTTCCATTTGTGTCATGTATATTACATGCTGGAAAGCAATCGGATCTCCTCAAGCCGTTACTTCACCTACTCTCTTGAATGCATTTGATGATAATTCTCATAGGCCACATAGAATTATTCCAGCCTTTCCCATTTGTGTTGGGGGAAAGGTGGTCAATATCAAGGTATAAATAGTCAATGCTAATTTCGACTATAACCTTCTATTGGGACGAAATTGGATTTATGAAATGGATGCCAATGTATCATCATTATTTATCATCCTATTCTTTCCCCGTGAAGGGAGAATCGTTATTCTTTATTAGATGGATTATTCTCTGAAAGATTCCAATGTGTCCTCTAATTTTATTTTTCCGTTGGTGAAGACTTCAAAGCATCCCATTGAGAATATAGGAGTCGGTATGTATTCCTCATTGATGGGTAAATTTTATCTTCCATCTACTATTGCTCTGATAAATGCTATTTCATTATTTGAGGCTCCTTCTCAAAGAGAGTTCTTCCGAACTCATTATTTTTCAGATCCTTGGCCCTTACCCTCTTATATGACCACATTAGAAGAAGGGAAAGTGGGTGGAGTAGCATGTCCTATGTCTGCAACCAAAATTTCTTATCAATTTATTGTTAACACTACATTCAGATCCAATTCCTCTTTCAATAGAATATTTGGATGGAGATGTGGCTTCGACTTGGACTCTTAACTCAACTTATTCTTTAGACTACCCTGACAATATTTTACCATATGACGAGGAAATCCTAGAAGTGATAACGGGTGTGGAAGGGTCGTGGGATGATTTGCATAATCCGTCATACTTTCTCCCAAACTTGTATGAAGCACAGTCAATTTTGTCTAGCCTTTCGTCAACTGGTAATGTTCACATAGTTCTAAATCCTTTGGCTCTAACACAGTTTTTTTCCGAAGGTAATATGTCTATAATTTTGGAAACAATTTCAGTGATCATCTCCAAGGATCCCAATATAATAGAGAATGTTTTCATTAGAGCAGAGTGTTCCCTTGAATAAATTCAAATATATACCAATATTTTTAAATAATTCCCTGATGTGTTTGCTTGGTATTATGAGGAAAATCCTGGAATTTATCCATCAATTGTCCAGCATGAGATCAAGACTTATGAGAATGCTAAGCCTATACGGAAAAAGCTTCGGTCGGTAAACCCTAGGAAAGCAGTAGTTATCAAACCCGAGGTTGAGAAGTTGCTTAAGACAGGCTTTATATACCCATTCCTTTGATTGAGTGGGTTTCAAATCCAGTCCTGGTTGATAAGAAACACGGAATGATTCAAGTGTGCATAGAATTAAGAGATTTAAACAAGGCTCATCCTAAAGGTAATTTCCCCACACCGTTTATCGATCAGATTATAGATGAATGTGCAAGAAATGAGATTTTCTCCTTCATGGACATTTTCTCAGGTTATAACAAAATTAATATCTTTCTTGAAGATCAAGATAAGACAACTTTTATCTTCCCCTTGGGTACCTTTGCATATAAAAATATTCCTTTCGGTCTGAAAAATGCTGGAGAGAATTTCCAACAAGCCATGTCTTATGATTTTGATTATATCAAGCATATCATCAAAGCTTATTTTTATTACTTAACTTCTCATTATCTAAACAGAATTTATCATCCCCATCATCTTCGATTGATTTTTTAGAGATGTTGCTATTATAAAATCCGGTTGAATCCGACTAAGTGTGTTTTCGCGATAATATATAATCGGTTATTACGGTTCATAGTCTCTACTGAAGGGATTCATGTAGATCCTTTCAAGGTTGAGGCAATACTTTAGTTTCCTGCCCCATCAAACATTCGTCAACTTCATAGTCTCCTAGGAAAAGCCAACTTCTTGAGGTGATTTATCGTCAATTATGATGAGATTACGAATGGATTTATGAGATTTTTGAAAAAAGGAGTTCCAATTATGTGGGAGGACTTCGCTTAGCACTGGTTCGATGCTTTGAAAAAAGAACTAACCTATACTCCTTTACTGATTCCACCCGATTATAGCATGGATTTCCTCTTGTATCTCGTTGCAGAAGAATCAACTATAGGTATAGTTCTAGTTCAGGAAGACGATTATCTCTATGAGCATGTGATTTATTATCTAGGTTGAGGCTTCGTAGTTCCCGAATTATGATATTCTGCTATTGAGAATTTAGCTTTGGTAGTTTTTCATGTTGTCCAATGGCTTAGACATTACATTATGTTTCGCAAAATGTTTTTGTTGGAAAATTTCAATCTATTTCAGTTTTTTCTCAGTAGGCGAGTGATTCGGGGAAAATATAACAGATGGATTGTTACTCTACAAGAATTCGATCTCGAGTCCTTGTCTGCTAAATCCAAGAAATATTTAATATTCCAGGAATTATTATTGGATTTGCCTTGTGAAGAAGAAATATTTTATGAGGAATCATTCCCCGATGAACATATTTTCCTTACTTCTTCACAAGATCATTGGTATGGGGATATTACTATATACATTCAGACTTCGAAGTTTCCCCTACTTTTTTTAAGGATGAGTGAAGAAAATTGTGTCACTTGGCTAAAATTTTTGTTATCATTGGTGACACTTTATATCGTCGCAGGGTTGATTCAATCTCTAGAAATGTTTTAACCCTAGAAGAAGTTGGGTTTGTGCTGAATGATTTCCATAGTGGAGCTTGTGGTAGTCATTTATCAGGGCTTGCTACAACCCAAAAAATTATGCGTGTTGTATATTTTTGGCCTTATATCTTCAAATATAGTGTTGAAGCGGTCAAGAAATGTCATCTTTGTCAATTCTATACTCGGAATCTGCGCACTAATCTAGTTCTGCTCTTTACTGTTATTACCGTCGTTCTTTTCACAAAGTGTGTAATCGATTTTACAAATTGTAAATTTCCTTCAGAAAAGGTTCATAAGTATATCCTTATAGCATTGGACTACTTCACTAAGTGGGTTGAGGCTATGCCTACCTTTTCGAACTATGGTGAAACATCAGCCTTGGTTATTTTCAACCAAGACATTTCTCATTTTGGTATTCCTAAAGAGATTGTCACTGACCATGGTAGTAATTTCCAGAACACCATGATGGTTGAGTTGGCTCTCAAGTTAGGTTTCTGTCAGGAGCATTCATCTCCTTATTATCCTCAGTCTAATGGGAAAGTGGAAGTCGTGAATAAATCCTTGAAGGTTATCTTGTAAATGATGATTATAAAGCTTGATCGAATTGGCACAGTATGTTGTATCCTGCACTTTGGGCATATTGGATGTCAGTTAAGACTGCAACTCATTTCACTCCTTTTCAACTAGTTTACAGGTTGGAATCTATCTTACCTGTGGAATGTGAAATTCTGTCTCTCAAGCTAGATATTGAACTTCTTCAGACACTACCAGTATTGAAGAACGCCTCGTTTATTTGGAATGTTTTTATGAGCAACATCAAGACGCATCCACGATTAATGAAGCTCATAAGAATAGGGTGAAGGTTCAGTAAGATAATACTGTAAACCCTAGTGTTTTCTTTGAAAGTGACATTGTCCTAGTCTATGATAAAGACAAGGATGCCTTGGGGGCAGGTAATTTTAAATCCATGTGGTATTGTCCTTTCATGGTTAAAAGAGTCTTGAAAAAGGGACCTTACGAATTGGTTAATTCTAGTGGAAACGAGCTAGAGGAGCTTAAAAATGGGCTTTATCTTAAAAATTATTATGCTTATACTTGTGCCTAACATTTATGTTGGTTTTGTGCATATTGTATATTTTTTGTCATATCTAACTATAGGTTTCATTATGACATTAATTTTTTTGATCTACCTTGGTAGGTATCGATGGATGATATGATCTACTTAAGATTTTCCAATGGTGCTATTCAACATACCCAGAATTTGGCTTCTGCTATTTGGGTAATTTACTATCCATCCGGTCAATTTTTAGTCTGAAAGGGAATATGTATCGGTCCTTCTTCGAATAATGTTTCTTAATATACTGATGTTGTTAATCTATTGTCTGAAGCAATATCTCTTGGTGTTGGTTCATTAATAGTATACTTGGATTCACAACTGGCGGTGTCTCAATTAAATAACATCTATCATGTCAAATATCCTTATTTATATCACCAATTTCTGAGAGTGCATTTATTACAGAGATCATTTAATTTTATTACATCTGTTCATATTCCATGATCAGAAAATTCATTTGTTGATTCAATATCTAATCAAGCATTATATTGGCATATAATTCATTCATCGCATTAAAATAAAACATAATCAATAATAATTCGTATATATGAGTGGTGACAACATGAAATTGTCTGTATATAGATAGGAGTCATATTTTCAAAATGTTATACAAAATTGGGACAAACATTTCCTACAAAATTAGGGCTTAAGCCCGATTATGTATATCACAAAAAAGGTCAATTCATCCTTAATTTATGCCTAAGGGCCCTACCCTAGATGTGCATCCCAGAAAAATACTATGGTAGTTGCCACACATTGGAAAATTCATACCCATTCTCGTGGTACACCAACCATGCACCTCTGCATAGCCTCTCATAGATCCTCCATTGTCTCCATAAGTATTTGGTGAGATAAACCCTCCAAGTTCCTCTATAGAGCATGAAGGAATCTCTCAGTATCAACAATGGCATTGTTTGTGTCTCCTCATGTGACACTTATGCCTAAGCAGACCCTCATGTCTTACTGGTCCCACATCTGTATCATGATCAACAATTTTCTAAGAATTTTTTCTTATAAAAAATAAATTCATTTTATATTTTTGAAAATACAAAAAAAATCAAATGATAACAAAATATCAAAAACAATCTTACCAATGGATCCAGATGTAGCAATGGGTGGAAGCGACAGATCTAGATCTTCTCTGAATTCCATGCCTATGTTGGGGTAGTCCTCAATGGCGATGACTTGTTCTCCCCACCAAAGGAAAAACTCGTCATCAAAGGCAGTTCTAGGGACCTCGCTACTCCCTAGTATTTTCATCAAGTCAACCCACATTTCTATGCGTGGATCTCTTGGGCTAATGATGGTAGAAATAACCTTGGGTCAAAGACCTGGTAATTTATCAAAAAAGAAAGAACAAAGTATTGTACCATATCCAAAGTGTTTGGTCTTGTTCTTCCAAATAGAAGTTAATTTCTTTTTTAGATTGGTTAGTAGATTTATGCACCAGTCATATAATGTGGTTAGGTAATATTTTGCGAAAATCATTGTAGCACGTGATTCTTGATGAAAATATGTTGATCCAGCTACCCTGACAATTGTGAAAAGGAGAATTCTCATATGTAGTCCACCTACATCTCTGATTGGGATTTGTGTCCCTACCTTTTGGGTATCTGCTGAATAGTAAAGGCGAATGTAGTCATCCACATTGAGACCTCCTAGGGCCTTCCCTTGCAAATTAACCAGCTCTCCTCTTCGGGAAAGTCAAGTGATGAAATATATATCCTCTACCTCGATCTGAAGGGGCATCTGATCAATCATAAAAAGTAATTTACAAGCATTTCTAGCAACCTTGTATTTGTGTTCAAAATTGGACATTTTGAATAATTTCAAAAAAACAAATCCTCTAAGGGCATCTAGTGCCAATGGATCCTCCATAAATTCATTTTCAATTTAACTATGTTCCCTTTCCCTCCAGCTGATAGGCATCTTGTGTCATTTAAGAATTTTCATTTCATTAAATCGTGTTGCAAAAAATTGTGTTGCGCATACGTAGGTTACATTCATATATAGTCACATGTACACACAACTTCAATATGATCAACCCGCATATACGCAGAGGTTAAATACAAAAAATAAATTTCTTCGGTCAAGTCTCATGGAAATTACTTGAAATGATCAAAAAATTCAGTGATAAATTCATTGAAGAGATTACGAGGAAGATTCACGGTGATCCCACTAAGAAATTAGGCAGATTGAGGTTGTTATTTTTTTTCTGCAGAGCTCTTTTCTCCAAATTCCCAAAACAAAAATTACAATTGTATGTCAAAAAGTTATATATATATATATTGAAATTTCAAAATTTTCAAAAACCCAATCTTATAAATTTTATGTCTAATTTTAGAATTTTTTAAAATTTATGGCCTTTTTGGCTTCAAGTGTTGGGATAGGTTTTTTTTCAGGAAAAATTGAAGATTTTGAGACATTTTTTACCACATTGATTCCATGACTGCTAACCCATCATGGAAGGTATTATTTTCAGCACTGGCATATAGGTTAGGAAAAACCACTTTTTTGTTGCATTTTGCATTCTAGCCTGCATACTGCGATATGTTGCCATAGGGTCAATCCCATCATGTTATGATTCTTAAAACCATTTTCACTCGCTGACTTATAAAATCATGACATGATGGTAGAGCCGTCATTTACATGGGCTTCCTAGTTAGATTCTCTCTAGCATATGTTACCCATTCTGCAAAAATTTCATAGGCTTGGGAGTCCTCTTTAGTCTTGCCATGACCTTTGCGATGAAGCTTCATTATCCTTCTTCTGCACTATCTTTCTAGATTTATACCCTAGAGGCTCTCTCTTGTTGAGTTGTTCTGTTGCATTTCATGTTTACTATTTGTATCCTTTGGCCTTAAGTAGACTTCACTTGGAATCGTGTATAAGCCCCTTTTTTACCATGTCTTTCTACAAAATCAACCCTGCAATCACTTAGCATCTGTAACTTGAAACCCTTTACCCATGGAGAGAACATTCATTTGAGTGAAATTTACTAGTTCTTCCACATTACATTGAGCATATTAATGTTCCAATCCTAGGAACTAGTGCATCTGCACCCCAACACTCATTATTTCCACTGTACTATAGGCATTCTTTTATTCTTTTTCGGGTTTTTAATATGAAAAAGACAATATATATATATATATATATATATATATATATATATATTTCAACAAAGAGAGGGAATGGGACATTACTTCCATAGTTGATGGCAGCTAGAGTCAGTTGTGTCACCCTTCAACAAAGCACTCAAAAGAAAAGTATTTTCTCCATTGGGATGGGCTTTAGTTTGACTTAGGAGAGCCATAACCTTGTTATTGAGTTAGTACTCCCCCAGTTTTTTATCTCTTCCAATCACATGGAGGTTTTTTTTATGCCTCCTACATGACAAACTTATAAAAAATTCTCATATGCTTCCATATAGCCACATTTGAGTCATGATTTGGTTCAAGGGAAGTAAACCTGCATCGGCCTTTCTGCGGTGTCTCTTGACTCATTTTTTCAGTCTTCCATACCTGGTTTGTGAGATTTATGTTCTATCACATTAGCTATTTGGTCCTTTTCTCATTCTAGTTAAGAAGGTCTCCATTAACTTCTTGCTGGTGGGTTTTCTCTTATCAACTTCGACAAATTTCTCTGAGAGTAGTCCTCGAGCTACACCCTAGCCCTATTTCCATCATTGATAGGTGAAATTATGCTCAGCATCAATCAATATCATGGGTCTTTGACTGTGAGGTTTCCCTTACGTTTGACGTAAGCTTTAATTATCACACATTGGGGTTTGTGCAGTACATTGGTTTCCATTTGACCCTATTGGTGGATTCCTCGCCTCTCTATCACCTTTCATTATTGTTTGATTCAGAGGGTTTCTGTTGTGTGCTAGCCACATTTTGTGTACACCAGAAATGTACTTTGTGTTGGTTACTTTATATTTCTTCATCTCATTCCTTCCAAATTATAGGTATGCGAGTTACACTCTGTAATATTCCCAATTAGCCTCAAGCTAATTGGAATATTAAATTTTTCTTTACTTTTCTGTTCATGAATAAATGTAAAAGGGAGGAGCATAAGAACTCCTAAAATCAGTGAATAAATCAATGCCCCATGTGAACAAGGCTAAATCTGGGCTACTTCAATAAAACATCCTTATGTGTGAAAAGGGGTTGAGAGTTTTGACTGGGTCAATAGGACCAAATCTATAGCGCTGTCCAGATTCAATGAACCTCCTAGATTCACAACGCAGCTTTAGATGGAGGCCACACATTGGAAAGGAGCTAAATAATTGAGATGGTTTAGCATTTTGCAAGATCTCATTCTTATAAAAGGAAGAGGAGGACAACAAGAGAATGGTTGTTGAAGACCATATTATTTCTGAAGAATATGTCTGTTTAGACATTTCTCATTCTCTTGGATGTTTAGCAGAGAATAGTGTTGTTTAGCACAAGGATATCCTATTTATGAATCCTTCTCTTTCCTGGAGTAGCTCTTGGAAGAGACTTGTACTTCTTGACCGCTACCAGGCTTAAGGCCAAGCTTCTACTTCCAACTACAACTCAGATCCTGTTGAGGGTTTGGTTGTCTTTGTAAGATGCAGCAAGTGGAGGCTAGATCTACTCAGATCTAGGCCAATCTATTACCCCTTTTAGTGGGAGAGGCTTCTATCCCATTGGCAAGAGTGTTCTAGATCATTTGAGCTTTATATCTACATCTTGGCATCAAGCCCAACTATTCTTCAATCCTATAGTGTAGTCCCCCTTCTAGTACTATGTTATCTTCAAAGAGGAAAGTTTCAGGGTGTTTTGGAAAAGTCTGAGGAGTGATCTCTAGTGTTGGGGATCTGCCCTTCACTGTGGTGATCCATGGATTTATGTTCTTATCCATGTCATATTCAAATCTGAGCTGAGTATTCCTATATATGCTTTAGAAATTCTAAATAGATCTGCAGATCCACTGCATAGAATCTCAGATCTACTCCATGTGTTTCATGAATTGCTGAAATCCCCAAGGGGAATGTAAAGTAGAGACATTATAGTGTATGTATCTGTCATAGATCTGACTGTTCATGCATTATTTTTCTCTAAATCTAATTTTTAATCTACTTCTATAGCACACTCAATAAAATAACGCTATCAAACCTTTGCAATCAATTCTATGTGTTTCAGTACCTCTTTTGAGGGTTTCTTTCTGTATAAGTCTCCTATTTTCTATTCTAAGACTCATGGGCTTCAATATAATTATGATTTGCTGATTTATATGACATTATTGAGTCTCCATATTGGCCTACTACTTCTACCTTGCTGAACTGCGTTATTTTTGAAGCAGTGCTATTTAATCTTGTTGTAGTCCCATTCTGGGGCATTTTCCAAGCTGTACTAGGAGTGGGAGACCTGTTTAACCCACCTAGAAGGATTTGTTTCTGATCTCCTCTTGGATTCAAGTCTTAGATTGTCATATCTAAGAGATCCAAGGGTTAGTTTCCAATCTTGTAGCATACATTCCTGAAAAATGTGTTTTTCAGGCATGCCTTGCTAAGTAGTCCCTTTTGGGGATATTACAGTGGTATCAAAGCAACTTTCTTGGCATAGCCTGTGATTCCTTTGAAAAAAGGGCCAATATGTCTTTTCATGAAAATAAGAGACTAAAGAAGAAGTGTGATTACACTGAAGACATAGAAGAAAAGGGTAAAACCCCTTTATCTGGAAGAATGAAAGGGAAAGAGTTCTCAAAAACTCTGTTCCAAACTTTGTATGAGCTTAAAGGAGAAATTGAAGAAATGAAGAGGGCAAGACATGAAGGTCCCTCAAGAATATCTTTACATGAAGAAAGCCCCAGTTCTTCATCTTATATTTGCAAGCACTCAGCTGCAAAATCAGATCCACAACATTATTCTATGCCCAGATTTATTACAAGATAGATGAAGGAAGAAGATGCAACAAAGGAGGAAAATTTGAGTGATTATCTTCAGGAGTATGAATCTAAATCTTGGAAAATCAAGGAGAAATTGAGCTTCTAAGAGTTTTTCCAGCTCAAGGAGGAAATGAGATCTAGTAAGTGCAATAGAAGAAGAAGAGGTAGATTCTTTCCACCAAATTTTGATGGATCCTCCAAATCCATAGCCAAAGCATGGATACATCAGCTAGACTCATATTTTGATCTAAATCAAGTTTCAGAAAAGGAAGCCCTTAAGGTAGTAGCACTACATCTTAAAGGTAAAGCTTATGCTTGGTGGTTGTTTGAATCTTTCTCATTAAAGAATGCAAATATATCTACTTATGCAAAGTTCACTAGGAGAATGGTGAAACAATTTGATGTAAAACAAGCTGAAACATCTTTGATTGAGCTAGAAAAGCATGAGCATACAAAACCTTTGCATGAGTTGGAAATATCTGTTGTGAAAAGTCCACTTCATATTTTTGTTGAAGGGGATAAAAAATTTTGCGATACCTTGTCAAAGGCAAGATCCCCATTGCATGGAGAGATTTCTTCTCAAAAGGAAATCATGGATATTCCTCTTTCAAAGGAAGACCAAGATCCAAGGTCTCTCATTGATAATAAGGCACTCTCAAATATTGTTGAGAAGGAATATCAAGAGGGCAGTAACAATGCTATCACTTCAGAAGAAGACCCATCACCGCATGTGTTACACCATTTTTTGGTCATCTAACCTATTATCATTGGATGGACCCAAGTACACCATGTAAGACCAATTTTACCCCAAGTAAAATTGCTTTCACTATGAAAATAACTTAGTAAACCACCTTTATTAAGTTGTTTATGGTCTAAACAGGAAACCCCATGAGGAAATATTAAATAAATATACATTTGTTTGATTTTCCTCAAGGAATAATTAGTTAAACAACAGTTTAATTAATATTCTCGGTTATATTTAACTAGAAACAAGGAAATTAATTAGATAAATCATTATTTCTCTTATTATTTTCTAAGAATAATTATTTAAACCTTATTTAAATAATATTCTTTGCTAAATATGACTAATTCACCCTTAAATAATTAAATAAATCATTATTTATTTGATTATTACTCAACCACATCCTTAAAATGGTAAATAAATCATTTATTTATTTATTATTTACAAATAAAGGGATTTGGCCCAAGTCAAATTCCTTTTCCCTCCAACAAATATAATAAAATATTCCACAAAAGTTGGATTTTGATTTGGTTAATAATATTTTAACTATGCACCAATATCTAGATTAACTAAATATTTTGTTATAAATAGAAGGTTTTTCCCATTCATTTACCACCTTTTTTGCCTAAAGATCACTCTAGATCTAAACTTTTGGTCTAACTATTGATCCACCATCATAGTCATATTTTTCTACTATTTTTGTCTGGGTTTTCTACACCATCAAGAGAGAGGAATTCTAGATCTGAAGTGCTGAGGACTTACAAGAACCCATCCCATTGACGAGAACAGGGAACACCCTCTTGTGTTTTCCTCTCAGGTGCCATCAATACAAAATTCATTTGATATATTCTTGTCTTGTCTATTGGATACATGGAGCAAATCTCGTTTTTTCTACTATTTAATGTCTTGTAATGCATAGATCTATATTTTTGCAGCATTTATCTTGATCACCTAACTATAGATCTAAAGATATTAGCAGTCATTTCTGCTATTAGGGCTATTTGTTATGCACAGCTAAAGTGGTCTTTTTTTCTACACTTGGAATTAAGATTCATACTAACAACTGGTGACTCCATACGGGTTTACGATTACGACCGCTTTTTTTTCTGATCCTCGCATATCCAGCTGCTTCAAACCATAGGATTTCTCTTCAGCCCCTTGTCTTTTATTTTCTTTATGTTGTTTTTAACCTATAAAACCCTAAAACGATAAAAATTCCGACTTTCGTGTGTTTTCAGACCTATTGCACAGGTGACAGACATTAGCCGCAGCTGAGATGGCAACATTTTCTGAAACCTGCCGCTGAGAGTGCCAAAAGTGTAGGTCACACTTTTTGGCCCAGAACCTGTGACCTGGACCTTCAGGGCGCACTTTTCAGCCCAAAAATTGCGACCTTTACTGAAAACAAGTCAGAAACGACGACCTAGAATTTTTGCAGGGATTTTTCTAAAATTTTTCTGGGTTTGTCTGAGCCTCTGTTCAGGGTTGCCTGACCTCCGTCTCCACCCGTTTTTGATTTGTACTTGTTATGTTTTACTCAACTAAGTGGGAACCTAGACCCCTAGGGCTTCAGTACCCTCCAATTTTTGTGGAAGTGTTTTTGCTGTTACAGGTTGTCTGAAATTTCAGAGTCTTTAGCCATTTTTTCAGATCTGATACCTCACATTCAGATCCACTTTAGATCAACTTGTTATCCATCCAAATCACCTCACCTAGCTTTGTTTTTGTTTTCCTCTAGGGTTCACTCTGTTTCCCCTCAGGAGATAGCCTTTCGCCACATTTTTTACAGCAATTTTTCTCTGATTTGTTACTGTTTATGCACCACTTTCCAGCAGATTTTGTCTTTTAGATCCCTATCACTTTTGACCTTAGATATATTAGCATTTTTTAGTGTGTTTTGTTTATTTTTTTTACTCACCTATAGACTATTTGTTGAGAGACCCGCCTCCTTGGGTTTAGATTATTGCATTATTGGTTGTTTATTTTCTGTTTTTGCAGGCCTATATATTGTCATTAGCAGGTTTATTTATGGCTATACAGCACACTTCTTCTTTTTCTCTACAAACATCTGGGTTTAAAAATTAAAATTTACACACTTTTACACACACACACCCTTAGCGAAAAAGGGCTTGGTTAACACCACCAAGAAAAGACTCTAAAACATTGAAATAAATTGATCTTGCACCTCTTTGCCCTTGTAATCACTTGATCCTGCACCTCCTTGCCCTTGTCGGTCTCTTTTTCCTTTGTGTCGTGTTTGTGTTGTCACCATTGTGCCACCAAGGCATTTATCCCAGAGACTTCTTGGCCTTCATCCTTAGTTTCTGGTAGGAAGACTTACTCCTCCATGTAGGGTTCGCGTTAGTCCTCCACCGAGTCTGCACACCGACTCTTCTTCTGGTCCTTTGGGTTCTCCTTCTTGTTCTGCCTTCGGTCCCCCCCCTAACACCTTCACCATGTCTGGTGCAGGACCTGCTGCTGGTGGTAACCCCGACCCTCAGGCTGGGAATACCACTAGTAGGACCACAACAGACACTACCCGGCTGCACCCTTGCTCCCCTTCATGGCAGGCCTCAACCTCCCCGATTTTGACCAGTTGATAAACGACCCTATACACCATGACACTAGTTGGCCTGCTATGCCAACAAAGCTCCCTTCCGACATCCCAAATTTTGAAGATCTTGATGGAGAAGATCCTTCAAATCATGTTCGATCTTTCCACATGTGGTGTTCGTCTAATTCCATTACCGATGACTCTGTCCATCTTCTTTTGTTCCAACGAATGCTTACAGGTGAAGCTTCTAAGTGGTATGTGGATCAGGCCCCTTCCTATCATACCACCTTTGCGACTCTTGCCCAGGCCTTTTTGTCTTATTTCTAGCTTCCCCTTCGTTACGACACTGGTACCGAACTCTTGACCTCTTTCCGTCAATCGTCTGCAACCCGCCTATCCAACCATGTTCAGGAATGGTAGAGAAGAAAGAGCCTATGTCGAGCCCCTACCTTCAAAGACCAGGTATACATGGATTGGTTCCTTAGATCTCTCTTGCCGCCTATCGGGAAAGATGTCAAATCACACTTTCCTCAAACCCAAGAATTCACTCTCCAAATTGCATTAACATATGACCTAATCTACGCTCAATCAGGTTATGTTTATACCATTCTACCTGATCTTCCCAGACTCGGTGGTGCCAACACACCGGGGGCATCTCACGCCACCGACAGTATTGTTGGAGCTCTCTTTAATCCGTATGCTCAACCTCCCATGGGCTATGATTTCCCTAAGGGGGGGGCCAACACCTCCTGCACTTTTCCCCCTCCCGATAGCATGTATCTAGGATATGGCATGCCTCCTCTTTTTGCCCAACCTCTTGTTTACCACACTGTTACCCAATCTCTTTATTATCCATATCCACAGCCTGGTGCTCTAGCTCCTCCAGCATTAGAACCTCCTCCTCCCTTGCCTTCTCAACCCCCGCAATAGCAACCACCGCCCCCTCAGGGGCAGGTGTACGCACAGCAGGGCACGACTAATCCTCCTCCCTCAAAAAGGAAGAGGAAAGGCACTCAAAATAAATTTGCCCCTGGTAATCTTGGACCTAGTCAAGGTAATGCTCCTAACACTATAGAGCAGCAACAAGGCACTCAACCCAAGCAGGATAGGCCTATTTTTACGAAAAATCCCTATTCTTGTTGTGGTGTTTATGGTCATTATACGCATGATTGTCTTCTTCTACCACAGATGCGACAACTATGGGAGTCTCAAGCAACATTGAGAGGACAGCAAGCCATCCCTTCCATTCCTCCCAGTCTTGCACCTAGTCAACCGGCTGTGCTTATTGATCCTTTCCCTCAACAGGGATTTGTGGCTACCCAACCACCTGAAGGTCAGGTGGCCACTCAACCTCTTCCATCTGGTTCCCCCGATTACCAGATTTTCATGATGTCCTATGATTAGCCTTCTAAACCTTCTTCTCCCTGCCCTTCACCTTCAGCTGGTACTCATGAGCCCCTCTATCCTCCTGGAATGGTTCCTCCAGGCCTTAACCATCTTGGAGTCGTCCCGCCTGGTCATTACCCCTCTAGTCAAATATCGTTCCTAGCTCCCCCACCAGGAGTGTACACGGTACTTGTTATGGCCACCCTCTCTCTTCCTAACCTGACCTTTGGGATTCCCGTCTGGTATCTCGATCCTCCAGCTACTACCCCACCTAGTCAACTCAAACCTTATCTTGCTTTGACCCCGGTTCAACCGGTCCCTATGACTTCTCCCACTGCAACAATGCCTATGTCACCTCAGCAAGAACCACCTCCCATTGTGACCGCTTCAGGTAAGAAGGGAAAAGCTCACCAAGGGGCATCAAAGGACAAGGCTGCCATGACAAACCCTGCCCCTTCCTGGCCTCCAAATCATACCATCCAGTGTGCTTTGTGTGATGTTTTCAGCCATGCCACCCATACTTGTCCGGAGTTGCCTCATCTTAAGTCCATGGTAAATGAGACATTTCTGGAATCTGATATCCCAGAGGTATATGCCACTATACCCGATTCAATCCCGAAGCTAAAACCATTGCGTAAAAATCACCCTTGAGCTTTTTGCAGCTTCCATGTCCACTACACTCACCTCTGTCCTCACCTCAAAGAGTATCGTTCCTCTTTGGAAGCCTTCCGCCATTTCGAGGCCAAGCGTAACAAGTGCACCTTTTCCTTGTTCATGAGTTCTGCTTTGGTAGAAACAGAGGAACCGCCTACTCCCATTGACATCCCTCCTCCTCGAGCCTTCGGCCACCATTTTCTACCTATCATCATCCATAAGACCCTCAGTGGAAGCCCCCATGGATACTTCCCTTGATGATCTGCTTGACCTCCCTTCAGTGATCACCCCCAGCTCAACATCGATAGATACTTTATCTTCTTTCTCTTCGGTCATCCCCAATGACGTTGCGCATATGAGCCTTTCTTCACATCATGATGAGTCAGGTAGCTCTACCGTGGCAAGGGGTCTCCCTTCCTCTAGTCACCCCATCTTTCACTCTGATGAAGACATTATGGAAGTGCTGACCAATCCTGACTTTCCGTGGGATGATATGCACCATTGTGCATACTTCCTCCCACAGCAATCCCATGACCAATATGCTGTGGAAACTAAAGACTTCATTCTTAATGAAATCAATTGGTTTAGAAATCCCATTCCTACACTTGATGCTTTTGAAGAAGGAGATATGGCCAATATCTCTCCTACCATTAAAATTAACATTTCTGACAAACCAGGGATAGAAGAAAATATCACCTTGGGCACCCATTGCACCCTGGAAGAGGTTGAGGCTTACACCAAGCTATTCAAAGAATTTCGCGATATTTTCACCTGGTCCTATTCAAAAATGACCGAACTTAATCCTGCCATTATCAAACACCATATCGATACATGGCTTGATACCCATCCTGTCCGTCAAAATTTGAGACCCATTAATCCTTCCGAAAGAGAAGTTGTCAAAGCTGAGATCGATAAGCTCAATCAGGCTGGTTTTATCTATCCCATTGAATACACCACTTGGGTGTCCAATCCGGTGCCCGTTCTCAAAAAATAAGGCACCATCCGTGTCTGCACCAACTTTTGCAATTTGAACAAAGCTTGTCCCAAAGACAACTTCCCCACACCATTCATTGACCAAATCATTGATGAGTGTGTGGGGCATGAGATTCTATCCTTTATGGATGGTTTCTCTGGGTACAACCAAATTTTTATTCATCATGCTGATCAACTTAAAACTGCGTTCATTAGTCCGTGGGGGACCTTTTCCTATCGATTCATGTCTTTCGTCCTTAAAAATGTAGGAGCCACTTTTCAATGGGCTATGTCTTATTGTTTCCATGACCTGGCTCATATTATCCTTGATTATTTAGAAGACCTTACTGCGCGTTCTAAACATCGGACATAACAACTCCACGACCTGTGTACCATATTTCTCCGATGTCGCAAGTATAATATCCGCCTCAACTTGCTAAAGTGTGTCTTTTGTGTACCTTCCAGCCGTCTTCTAGGCTTCATTGTGCCTAAAGATGGTATCACAATTAACCCTTTGAAAGTTCAAGCCATCTTTGAGCTTCCTATCCCTCGTACTTTACACCAGTTACAAAGCCTCCAAGGCAAAACTAATTTCCTTTGTCGGTTCGTACCTTACTATGCCACCATGGCACACGGGTTCTGAGACTCCTCCGCTCTAATATCCCTTTTGTTTGGGATACCTATGCTCAAGAGTCTTTCGATTCCCTGAAGCATGCTCTCACGTCCGCTCCATTGATTCATCCCTCTAACTTTGATAGGGATTTTATCCTGTATATCTCCACTTCCACCCACTTCAGGAAGATGACCATGGAATTGAACATGTTATCTATTATGTCAGTAAGAACTTGGTAGGACCTCCTGTATCCTACTCACATGAAGAGAAAATAGCACTAGCTGTCGTTTTCTCGGTCCAGAAACTTCGTCATTACATCCTCATGTGTTCCACCAAGGTCGTGACTAATTCCAACCTTATGGCCTTCCTATTGAGTCGTCGAATCAGCAGTGGGAAGTACACCCATTGGATCGTGATCCTCTAGGAATTCGATCTTGAATTTTTCACACCAAAAAGTAAGAAAGTTTTAGCCCTCGCTGAACTCATTTATGAACTACCTACAGGTACGCAAGATTCGCCAGTTAATGATAATTTCCCCGATGAAAATTTGTTTTCCATTACCACCAATGACCCTTGGTATGGGGACATCCTCACTTATTTGCGAACCCAAAACTTCGCCCTCCATCTTTACCATGATGCTCGACGACATATCTGACACCAAGCCCCCCGCTATCTTCTTATCAGTGACGACCTTTATTGTCACGGTTTAGATTCTGTCCTTTTTCATTGTCTCACGCACACTGAAGCAGAGCAAGTCCTCAATTCCTGTCATAGGAGCACTTGTGGTGGCCACCTCTCTGGTTTGGCCACTACCCAGAAAATCATGCGCGCTGGATACTTTTTACCTTCTCTCTTTAGTGATTGCATCGAGGCAGTCAAACACTGCTCTAATTGCCAACACTTTGCCCCTAAGGCATGAGCTCCACCAGCTCCCCTCTATCCTATCATCTCCACTGGTCCCTTCTACAAGTGGGCCATAGGCTTTATGGAGTTTTGACTGCCATCAGCCAGTAACCATAAGTACATCGTCATGGCGGTTGACTTTTTCACTAAATGGGTTGAGGCCATGCCAATGTTTAACAACACGGCAGCTACCGCAGCTCTCTTTTTCTTTAACCATGTGATCGCTCGATTCGGAGTTCCGAAACAACTAGTCTCCGACCATGGCTGACATTTTGAAGATGAGATATGGCGTGAGCTATCCTAACTGTTGGGCTTTGAGCACCAATATTCCTCCTCCTATTACCCCCAAGGTAATGGCCAAGTTTAAGCAGTCAATAAAATTCTTAAAACCATGCTTCAACGAACGGTGGATAAGCACAAAACCAACTGGCACCTTATGCTCTTCCCTGCTTTGTGGGCCTATAGAACTTTTGTTAAAACTGCCACTGGGTTTACTCCTTTCCACGTTGTTTTTGGAGAGGAGGTATTCCTACCAATCAAGTGTGAAATCCCTTCCCTTCATCTAGCTGTCGAACTTCTCCCTGACACCCAACCTTTAGAACAACGACTTATCATGCTTGAGTGTGCTTCCAAACACCATCATGTTGCATTGAAAACCATTGAGGCAGCTAAGAAATGCACCAAAGCCTAATATGACTGAAAAGTCCAACCTCGTACTTTTCACGAAGGTGATCTTTTTATGGTGTATGACCAGGCCCATGATGTCCTTGGTCATGGTAAGTTTGACTCATTATGGCTCGGACCTTACATCATCAGTAAGGATTTAGGTAAGGGGGCATATCTATTAGAGGACTTTGAAGGCCATCCCCTTCCCAATCATCGCAATGCACTCTATCTGAAGAAATATTACCCTTAGCATTTCCTTCCAGAAATGCATGTTTTATTTTCTTTAGGTAGCCAGCACATTTTTTTTAGTGATTTGACACTTCACCAGGACATATTTTTTCCAAGAAGCGTCATTTCACCCCTCCTCAAAATCGAATGTATTCACTTGCAACACTCGTACTGAGGGGCACCACTTTGCCCCCATACTTGTCCATGCTTGTGTCGACTTTTTTCATGAGTTACCATCTTGTACTCATGTTTGTATGGTCCCCATTAGACCTTTTCTGTGTGGCACCACCATCGAGTCACCCTTCTTTAGAGAATCTGAGTTGAGTCATCATTCAATTAATGGAGCCTATCCCGAGTCCCTTTGGAGCTCGCTATAGTCCTCCATCCTTCATTGCTTGGTCCCTCTCTTGTGTCACACACTATGGCCTTCAGTCCCACTGTCCCATATCCATCATGATATTGCGTTAGTCACTGCCAGGTCATCCATGCATTTATGCTCTAACAAGGGAAGTCATTCGTCGCTACTCAGTACCCCCAATTTCATCATCATCATTGGTGTCAGTCTGTTAGTCACTCTACTATTTTCTCTCATGCCTTAGTTGAGGATCCCTTATTGCCTCACCTATGGCGGACCTCCTTCTGTCAACATCAACTCATTCATTCTAGAAGACAGGTCTAGAGGGTGGTGTACCTTGGTTCCATCTTCCACTCTTGTTGGGTGCCTCGGATCAGGAAAAGGGACTCCTTATTTCCCTTTGACTTGATTGTTTCTCAGCTTCATCTCCTTTCAGCATGATCCAGATCCGTATACTCGATGGTTCAGTGATGCAGTAGCTGACATCGGTGATTTCCAGGTGTGTGTGAGATGTCTCAACCCTCATGAGGGGGTGGCCCTATAGGTAGCCCCCCACACACTTGAATGACCTCTTCATTTACAGCCTTCGATGCATCTCCATACATTTGATGATGTTGGCCTCAGCCGCTTGCAGCCCTTTTTGTTTGCATATATCAGTCATATTTTTAAAGCCCTCTCTTGTTTTCAAGGGCATATAGGTTGCATTTATATCTCATGTACTCAGATATCATTGTACAAGTCCTGGTTGTTATCCCAGGCACAATATGTATGTGGGATTCATTATCATGTTGTTTATCTGGCTCATGATTATGCCAACATGTTCTATATTGGCCAGTCCAGTGGTTTTCCGGATGCCTTGTTGTTTGTACTTTGCCTCGGCGGGCATAGGTATGCCTCCCCCGCCACCTATAGCATAGGTACTTACTCATGAAAGAGACTTTTTGCACCTGTAAGTCTCGCCTCCTGAGGGTCTAGTTATTTTTAGCACTTTGGTCTACCTTATACTTCTCTCTATTTGACTTCCCCTTCGATGTCTAGTGATTGAGTTCTTACAATGTACTTCGGTCATACGATTAGCTCCTAACGCTCACACGCTAGGGGGCAATCTATTACACCATTTTTTGGTCATCTAACCTATTATCATTAGATGGACCCAGGTACACCATGTAAGACCAATTTTACCCCAAGTAAAATTGCTTTCACTATGAAAATAACTTAGTAAACCACCTTTATTAAGTTTTTTATGGTCTAAACAAGAAACCCCATGAGGAAATATTAAATAATATATATTTGTTTGATTTTCCTCAAGGAATAATTAGTTAAACAATAGTTTAATTAATATTCCTGGTTATATTTAACCCAAAACAAGGAAATTAATTAGATAAATCAGTAGTTATCTTATTATTTTCTAAGAATAATTATTTAAACCATATTTAAATAATATTCTTTGTTAAATATGACTAATTCACGCTTAAATAATTAAATAAATCATTATTTATTTGATTATTACTCAACCACATCCTTAAAATGATAAATAAATCATTTATTTATTTATTATTTAGAAATAAAGGGATTTGACCCAAGTCAAATTCCTTTTCCCTCCAACAAATATAATAAAATATTCCACAAAAGTTGGATCTTGATTTGGTTAATAATATTTTAACTATGCACCAATATCTAGATTAACTCAATATTTTGTTATAAATAGAAGATTTTTCCCATTCATTTACCACCTTTTGCTACCTAAAGAGCACTCTAGATCTAAACTTTTGGTCTGACTATTGATCCACCATCATAGTCATATTTTGCTACTATTTTTGTCTGGGTTTTCTACACAATCAAGAGAGAGGAATTTTGAATCTGAAGTGTTGAGGACTTGCAAGAACCCATCCCATTGAGGAGAATAGAGAACACCCTCTTGTGTTTTCCTCCCAAGTGCCATCAATACAAAATTCATTTTATATATTCTTGTCTTGTCTATTGGATACATGTAGTAAATCTCCTTTTTTCTACTGTTTAATGTCTTCTAATGCATAGATCTAGATTTTTGCAGCATTTATCTTGATCACCTAACTACAGATATGAAGATATTAGTAGTCATTTCTGCTGTTAGGGCTATTTGTTATGTCCAGCTAAAGTGGTCTTTTTTCGTACACTTGGAATTAAGATTCATACTAACAGCATGGGGATGGACATGAAGCTATTGTTTCAAGGGAGAAAGCTTTTGCATCTTTGCAAATGATTCCCAAGGAACATTTTGTGACAGAATTATTGGGCATTGATACTTTTTTTCAAGCAAGAGGAGGAAGGATGGATCAGCATCCAATGATGAGGAGCATGCACCCTTGTTTATCTCAAGGGGTTTCTATTCATGAGAAGGAGACTGAACTATGCAGCAAGGAAAGGGACACATCAGTACAACCATTCACACAGTCTACTTCAGATCTTGATGTCTCTTTACATGGAGGCATTCCACCAGGGAAACCCCCTGATGGGAAGAAGAATAAAGTTTTATCTCAACCTTGTACAGCAATAACATATTTGGCTACCACAACTCTAAGATCTATTTGTGGATTCCGAGGAGGGATGAACAATTTTCTGAAATTGATCTTGCTATTCCTCACTCATCTGTTTGCGCTAGAAAATAAGAACTCATAAATCTATGATGACATTAGCATGATGTCAAATGGCCACTCCATAGATTTGGGGCAGCAAAAGGTATCTCCACATACAAAGAATATTTTTGAAGAAGAAAAGAGTGGGCCAACACTCTTGTATGCATGGGCTAGACTATGGAAGTTTTGGAAGAGAGAAACCTTTCAAAAGAAGGTTGATCTTCCACTTCTTCAATCTTGTCTTGCACAAGATCAACTACAAGAGAGGCAGCAAAGATGGAGTAAATTTACTCCAACACATGACTTTTGCATTAAGCATGTCAAAGAGAAGAACCATGATATGACAGAAGCTTCAGTTCATATTTCTACAGCACTATCATGGTTGGGGAGATTGGATCCATATTGGAAATCACAATTGTTGGTGGAATATTCCAAGGATCTTCACACATGCATGATTCTTGATGACCAGCTACAAGATGAGGGCTACTTAGTCCAAGATGGAGTCATCTATGATCATGGTAGGATCTTCTTATCTAGAGCTTCCAAGCTCAAGGAGAAGTTACTACAAGGAGCCTATGAAGAGTTATGTTTCAGCCACACATATTCTATGAAGCTCAACAACATCATCTTGAGGAGCTACGATTGGGAGGGCTTTGAAAAAGAACTATATCAGCATTTTCAAATAAGCATGAACATTGTGGAGTTGGAGTAGCAACAAGACTCTAAGATATAGTTATTTTAGCCAACTCTTCCTACCTTTGAAGGAGGAGAAAGAACCATACATCACTCCACTTGTATAAGGAGAACTATTGGTGAA
The DNA here is from genome assembly GCA_034641835.2 of Pinus albicaulis. Taxonomy (NCBI): domain Eukaryota; kingdom Viridiplantae; phylum Streptophyta; class Pinopsida; order Pinales; family Pinaceae; genus Pinus; species Pinus albicaulis. The sequence goes on along the minus strand of CM076570.1, from coordinate 1,281,011,455 downwards.
GAGCATACTTATGTAAATCATGTTTTATTTTCTAATAGTATGCATTCTTTTACTATGTATATGCAGGCCATGACTCCTAAGAGGAGTGTTATACCTTATAAACTTCATGGCCAACTTTGGGCCAAAATTATTTCTAAATATGGCCAATCCCTTGATGAACAAAGGGAGATTTTGTAGCATGATGGATGCTTTCCTAAGGCACCAAATATATCTTCCACTTTTTCAGCCATGGAGATATGTTATGGGAAGCAATTAAGTGCTAGGAAAACCACTTACCACATCTAGATCTGAGGCAGGCAGGAGATGCACTGCACTGGTTACTCTTGGGTGAGTTTGGGTACTACCCAAAGATTTATATTTTCTTGTCTCATGCCTTGTGTGTTAATGGGAGGATACATAAGAAAGAGGCATGGTTGATTTGGTTGACAAGAAGAGAGTTGGACATCACAGGTTAAATCTCATATCCATACCTTTTGTTAGGATGTATCTCATGTATTTAAATGTATTTTTGTTTGGAATGTATCTCATGATCATGTATGTACTTGGGTTTGGAGAAAAATGTAACTCTCACATGAGGAGGCATAAGAGAGCTTGTTTGTATCTTGATGATAATGATGCTCTTATATTTGAGGGGAAAATTATGGGAGGGGTGACACATTGGTTGGATGTGTCCATTGGGAATCAAACTTCCCATACTTATGCATACTTCATGAAGATGATGGAACATTGTATGGCTGCTACACTATGTCTTTTGTTTCCTTACGTAAGAAGCCATATGATTTACTTATGCCTTTGGGAAAAGTCTCTCACATGGGAAGAATTTTGGCAAGATATGTGTTACTTGAGTCATATTCAGCTAACACCTCTCATCCCCTACTATTTTCAAGATTTGAAGAAGCTTATGGCAACAAGAAGGTGGTTGGGTGGCCACTTATTGTACTATGTTTTGAGGCAACAAGAAGAAGAACAATGTTGGTCTCAATGGAGGGACTATTGTCACCATCCAATACATCATATGACACTTATTCCATGTTTCTTTTGGAGCACATATGGTGATGGCACTTTATTCACTATATTCATGGGAGATTGGGTAAGAAGGGTCCCTAAAATCAATGAAGGGAATCATGAGGTTCCAAGTGTCTTTTGGCTTCATGAGGACTGTATTATTGCAGCCCAGGATCAACAGCTCCACATTTATCATAAATGGAGAGAGAGACAGTGTAAGTTGAACATTATTACCTCTCATTTCCAGCCTTGTAGCCCCTATACATTGCATAAGGAGGGGATTGGTGATTGTTTCCATGAGCTACTTAAGATGGCTCACTTTGTTTGGATGATAGCATGGAGATTGGAGTGTCTCATGGGGGATGAATCACCCACCATTTATCATCTCTCATTCCTTGATAAGACCAATGGACTGCATATGTTTCTTTCTATGTATCTCCCACTTCTTCATGATGACAGCTATTTGGTCATTCACCAAAGGAAAACTTGTATTCTTGGGAGGAGACAAATCCATTGGAAATTTTGCAAAGTCCTTGTGAGTTGCTTGAGGACAAGCCAAATTTTTGGAGGGGAGGACTTTAATATTCCCAATTAGCCTCAAGCTAATTGGAATATTAAATTTTTCTTTACTTTTCTGTTCATGAATAAATGTAAAAGGGAGGAACATAAGAAATCCTAAAATCAGTGAATAAATCAATGCCCCGTGTGAACAAGGCTAAATATGGGCTACTTCAATAAAACATACTTATGTGTGAAAAGGAGTTGATACTTTTGACTGGGTCAACAAGACCAAATCTACAACGCTGTTCAGATTCAATGAACCTCCTAGATGCACAGCGCAGTTTTAGATGGAGGCCACACATGTGAAAGAAGCTAAATCATTGAGATGGTTTAGGGTTTTACAAGATTTCATTCTTATAAAAGGAAGAGGAGGAAAACAAGAGAAGGGTTGTTGAAGACCATATTATTTCTGAAGAATATGTCTGTTTAGATATTTCTCATTCTCTTGGCTGTTTAGTAGATAATAGTGTTTTTTAGCACAAGGATCTCCTGTTTAGGAATCCTTCTCTTTCCTGGAGTAGCTTTTGGAAGAGACCTGTACTTCTTGACTACTATCAGGCTTAAGGCCAAGCTTCTGCTTCTACTTCCAACTTCAACTTAGATCCTGTTGAGGGTTTGGTTTTCTTTGTGAGCTATAGCAAGTGGAGGCTAGATCTACTCAGATATAGGCCAATCTAGTGCCCCTTTTCAGTGGGAGAGGCTTCTATCCCATTGGAAAGAGTGTATAGGATCATTTGAGCTTTATATGTACATCTTGGCATCAGGCCAAACTATTCTTCAAGCCTACAGTGCAGTCCCCCTTCCAGTACTGCGTTATCTGCAAAGAGGAAAGTTGTAGGGTGTTTTGGAAAAGTTTGAGGAGTGATCTCTAGTGTTGGGGATCTTCCCTTCACTGTGGTGATCCATGGATTTCTGTTCTTATCCATGTCATATTAAGATCTGATCTGAATAATCTTGTATATGCTTTAGAAATTCTGAATAGATTTGTAGATCTGCTGCATAGAATCTCAGATCTACTCCATGTGCTTCATGATTTGTTGAAATCCCGTAGGGGAATGTAAAGTAGAGACATTATAGTGTATGGATCTGTCATAGATCTGACTGTTCATGAATTATTTTGCTCTAGATATAAGTTGTAATCTAGTGCTACAGTACACTCAATAAAATAATGCTATCAAACCTTTGCATTCAATTATATGTGTTGCAGTACCTCTTTTGAGGGTTCCTTTCTGTATAAGTCTCCTATTTTCTGTTCTGAGACTCATGGGCTTCAATATAATTCTGATTTTCTGATGTATATGACATTATTGAGCCTCCATATTGGCCTATTGTTTCTACCTTGCTGAACTGCATTATTTTTGAAGCAGTTCTATTTAATCTTGTTGCAGTCCCATTCTAGGGCATTTTCCAAGATGTACTAGGTGTGGGAGACATGTTTAACCCACCTAGAAGGATTTTTTTCTGATCTCCTATTGGATTCAGGGCTTAGATTTTCAGATCTAAGGGATCCGAGGGTTAATTTCCAATACTATAGCATACATTCCTAAAAAATGTGTTTTTCAGGCATGCCTTGCTAAGTAGTCCCTTTTGGGGATATTACACACTCACACTAGATTGAGGTGGGATGCCTTAATGCTTTCCTTCCAACAAATATTTTCCCATCGACTCCAACTAATTTCTCTTGGAATAAGGTCTAGAGTCTTTTTTTAGTACCTTAGGGTTTACAGTCATCAATGGCAAACTCCTTCACTATCGACAATGAGAATACATTAATGTCTCCTAATTAGTAGGTTCTCTCAATTGTTCGACTTACCCTCATCATTATTGGTGAGTTGTCTCACATTCGTTAATGGTATACATCAATGACGGGTAATCAAATGATTTCTCACATGGTAGACTTCATCTCATTTATTCCCATAGTGTAGAAACGTACCATGGTAATCGGTGAAGACCTTTGGTTTGCATTAGCATGTTTTGGTTAATTTGACAATTCCTTCCATTTTATGCCAGTGACACCATCCAACTTATATGTTGTAGTTCATCACAACAACATTGTATATGTTGGAACCTGAGTTGTGTCTAGTACCATTATTCCACTCTTTACGACTTGGTACTTGGAGATTTCATTATGTGACTTCAGTGACCAGATATCTTTATTGGCATCATTGATTAGTTCTTCTACATGTGATACTATGACATGACCTTGATATGTACTTTTGAGGCTGTGATCAGAGGATCGAATATGTACTTTGCAGTTTCCTTTGGACTTGTATACATGCTAGATCTGCTCCATACTTGACATGTAGAGATGATTTAATTTCACTGAGTATGGGTATTCCCACCTCAGACATGAGCTTACTTTCTGATCTCTTCCATTGGTTTTTGGCAAGCTAAAATCTGGTGAACTCCTCCCAAGTCCTCTCATGATTCTTACTATACACTTATTATATTTCGGCCATCATGTATCGCTTTTGACCTCATGTATTAGGGGGGCATATATTATAGAATCATTTTCCACCTCTGTATAATTGATGCTCTAAGTTATGGCCTTGGGCATCCCTTGCTCTTCAGACTTGGTCCTTTATCAAAAAACATAATTTTCAATTCCATACATGGCTCTTCCCTCTCAAAAGTGCGTGCACATGCAGGTCCATTTATACCCAACCCTCGTATATAATTTGAAATATGAAAAAATATACAATTCCATATTTTCTTGACGGGGTTTACAGGTTATACCGAAAGCCTACCTATAGAAGCCTATGGCCTAACTGTATACCAACTAAAACAACTATTTAGGGGTGGTATAAATACACCTCATGGGAATGCCTTAAGGGAGAATAGAGATAGGTATTTATATTATAACCATTTAGTACTTGATCAAGTATGATTTATCCCTATGTCTCCTACACTCCCAGATTTTGGAAACCCTTTATTCTCTCACAAAGATGTTCATTCCTCTTATATGACATCTATGTGTATAATTTTAGAAGGAGATTTTTGAGGCTTGGTCTAGATGGATCGGGAGGATGGTTTCTCTTGGAGCTATGGCTGAATCAGGTGGTATTGAAACAGAGTTTTCCTGTTTTACACATGTTTTTCAAAGGAAGTTTATGGATAGCCGGAGATGTGTTTCAAAAAAAAAAGAGGTTTTTATGGAAGTCATCATGGCCTACAAAAACCTCCTTCATTTTCTCCAAATAAATCATGGAGTAGGAGATATAGGCTCTGTCCCAAGACCTATGTTTCAGGAAAAAAACAGGAAAAACCAATAGGCCAACCTATTGCAAATGAAGAAGGGACCTCAAGAAGGCTAGAATGACTCTGTTTTCCAAGTGATATGATGAAATAAGATTGATTTTGAGTTTTTATCACATTCGTAATTTTCATTTTGGAAAATTTTGGACAAAACTGCTCACTCAGCAGTTTCGTAGCACAAACAGTGTAAAAAGGCAAAAAGCACTATGAAACTACTGTAGCAACTTTTCTTGCCCTTTTTCATCACATTTTGGGGGGAAAAGATATGAATTAAGGTTTGAAATTGCTATGGAGGATATATCTAAAGGTAACGAAGATGATTTTTTAACAAAAGAAGTCAATATTTTGAAGGAAAGAAGTTAAGATTTTGAAGAAAAAAGGGTTAAAGGGTAGCGCTACGAAAAATGCTACGAAACTGTCTTGTTTTCATAGCATGGTCTATTTTCAGCTCATTTGAACAACTTAATGATGGTTATGGACAGCTGGAGCCTAGGGAGGAGTTTTTGCATGTGTTACTTCAACTTCAAACAGCAAAGGACCACGAAATGAAGAGTACATGATGGTCAGAATGTTCAATGAATGCAAAAGACCATATGCCTAAAAAATAGGGTTTGGTTTCCTGCTTGTGTGGAGGTCTACAAAGTGGTCATGAAGAGCTCAAGCCCATCATCCAAATTCTACCATGTGATGATACACTTGTCAATGATGTAGTTTCAAATAGATAAGGTTGTTAGGATAAGGTTGTTAAATATACTAATGAAGAGTTTGAGTCCTAGTTGAAATAGGACTGTCAAGTAGGATAGGTGTCTATTTGTTTGTCATAAATTTGATGTTTTATGGTTATGCAAGGTGTCAAGAGTTAGGAATTCGAAGTATATAGTAGAAGATGAGTTCATCTCATGTTGTAATGGTCTATTAAATACCAAGAGGTCGAATTAGCAAAGGGGTTGGACATTTTTAGCAAAAAAATTGTGTTTACTGTAAGTGACTGTTTTCAGCTTAATGCAGATTTTCTACTTAGACAAATCAAGATTCATGAAGAGTTCTTGTATGTTCTTGTTCTGATGGCATCTTTTTAATATCCTATTGTAGTGGTGTTTGCTTATGTTACTAATAATTCATCATTGATGCGCTGACTTCCTTCATAGACAAACTAACTGTGTGTTTTACTGTTTCAAATGTGAATTACTTGACTTGAACTCTGATATGCCTTGACTTCCATGATAGGTAGATTTTTTTAGTTTTGATGAAGCTATCAAGACTCCATAATCCCAATGTACGCTTGCTAATGTGATTTACAACCAGTTTATATCATTTATTTGCTTTACCCCATATAAATTTAGCCATCTACATATTATCAAAAATCATAAACCCTTGAGAGAGCCCTCTTAGGTTGAGGAGGCTAAGCCTCAGTCAAAAAATTGTTTTGAAACAGTTACATGAGATTAACTTGATTGGTAGCCTATCAGGTATGATTTTGTGATAACAATCCTATTATGAATGATTTCATGTTTTTATGCTTATATGCTTATATGATCTAACACTAACATCTTGAACATGCTTTCAATTATTACTAGTACATGTGATTTTTTTAAGTGAGTTCCACGTTTTCGAGCACTAGGAGAAGCAGAGGGTTTCAACCCTATGGGATCTCCTTCAAACGTAGGACCTATGGGTACTACCCCTTCTTCCCATTTTACTAGTTTAAGCACTAGGAATATAAATTTGTATGCTTCTTGTTGCTAATACTTCTTGCTCTGTTTGGGTTCCCAACCCAGACAATAGGGTACTTGATCCCGTAATAATTATTTCTATAATCGAGAAAATATTACATTTTTGCTCCTCAAAGTCTCCCCCCATGTCAAAGATTGGTGGGAAACCTACTGTGAACAGAGGTGTTGAGAGGTAAATCCTCCGCGGCCGTAGGCGATCCCTACTAGCCCAGCAGGGGTCTAGCAACAAACAAACAATGTCATGACGCAGGTTCCTAATTACGAATGAAAAGGCTGGAGATAGAAGCCTACCTGGATTCCAACGCTAGGATCCGAAGAAGAAGCGTCCTCGTTCCTCAAGCTTGGCAGATCACAATCCCTCCACGATCTCCGCGGATGAACACCTGCACATGGAAGAAACGAACAGATACAAGCATAGAAACCAGCATACGTAACTAAACATCAGTCAGAAAGGACATTACTCGCATTAACATGATGGAAACCGGAGTGGAACCATAATCATAATCATCTATTAAATAACCAGCGAAGAGAGATTACAACCAAGTTCTGACGTCGCGGTCTCCTTCGGACGGGTCTCCAGTCGTCCACGTCTCGCAAAGCTCGCCAAGGAAAGAGAAAACCTCTCCAGAGTCTCGTGACAATAGTCTCCTTACTTGAGTCAGCCTTAAGGGAAAGAGAGGATTCTTTACAACACAAAGGCTCTTGGGAATATGGAGATTCAGAGCTTAGGCACTTCAAGACTAGCTTGCCATGGATTTGAGCAGGCTTTTATAGATGGGGAAGGAGGGAGTTGGGATCCCTATTATTATGGGATTGGCCCTATCAACAAGGAAGGTTCCATGGGAGGTGGAAAAACCACTTCCCTCCATAGAACTCCCGCAGCCAAACCTCCCAACTCAAGATAGGTAATGGTTTGTGAGTTTGTTAGAACTCAACTTCCGCCATCCTTATTTAAAAAACAACTCCCAAAATGGGTGGCGCGACTACGGCTCTATTACAGAGCGCCAGTTGGCGCGACCTCTTTGCAGTAATTTCCCCATTGGCGCGAGTACTGAACTGCCTGCCCGCGCCAATGCCAAAAGGGATGTTTTTCATGACTTTTGCAAGGAGATGTCTCAAGGGAAAATAAAGCTCATGTTCAGAGGGATGCATCGATGATGTTTCCAAGGCATGACAATGTTCACAGGTCACAGAATGGGTCCTCCATTGTGCGGGATGGGGAATGGTAAGGACGGTGACAAATTACTGTGTACCAGATGCCCCCTAAAGTATGAGGCCCGAGAGGGAGAGGGGTGAAATGCTTTACGAGAACATGTTCAACTGAAGGCCCGCCGTCGGAAAACCTGCGCAGAAAGATACAACTGATATCTCAAGTACATGATGTATAAGTGGTATGGACGCAGCCTATCCGAAACAGAGTATGCTATAATCCGGATCTAGGGTATGGGCGCAGCCATCCAACTAAGATCAAATAAATAGACTCAGGTATGGTCGCAGCCATCCAATCAGTGATTCATGTACATAATGATAATAATCCACAATCACAGCCTGGATTACAACAGACACAATCCAGGGTCTTGCGCTCCATCTCGACCCAACAAAGTACAAGTTCATGCATGTGAATATGTGAGCTGAAGTCGAACATGCAAGAACATCGTCGGATTACCAGCCAATGATGAAAGCTGTTAACCGATGCGAGAGAAACCACCAATAATGACAATGGTCCCCAAGGTACTACAGGTACAATCTACGGCGTGCGAATAAATGAACTGACGTCGAACACCCGCAGAATCACTCGATCGGAGGCCAATGATGTAAACCTCTCGTCGAATGCGACGAACCTGCCATTGAGGCATGCAGGCTCCAAGGTACCATAAGGAGTCTCTAGACCAACTTCCCGGATAATGAGTTGAAGTCGACAGGAAGTGACCTTGATCGAAGGTGGGCCATAATGATTCCCACATCATCGACACGAGACAGAGGAACATAATGTTTTTTTGTGAATCAGGATCATACGAGAAACAGAGGAAGGTTGATATTTGCAGAGGTCAACTTCTCTTGAACATATAAACGGCACGACAATGGACTTGGCAGTATTTGACATCAACAGATCAAAGGTCATGGCGACGAGGCAGTGAACATATGAGAGGTCAAAAGAGATTACCCAAACCCATGGAAGCAAAGTGAAACAACGAGATGAGATGTCCCCAACCCGACACGAATGCAGACAAGTGCCATGTTCAAGAGCGACATACCGCCGACGACAACGACAATGGTTCCATTTTTCCCCCACCATTTCTGGCGAGTACCCCAATTATTTTTGATAACAAGCTTGAAGGGGATAGCATATGCTTGTGATATAAGTCCGCCCTTCGGGCGAATCCATCCTAGTGCATTTAACGAGTCCTAGGAAGGAGAAACTCTGAGAACGTCATTTCGACGGAATCCAATGTCATCAGGGTTTAACGAGTCTGACAAAGGAAGAACTCGGCGTCTTTTCATGTTTAGAGAGTTTGAAAAGACAGCGGAAAAGAAAACTCCATAGGTCCCTTTTCGTAAATAGTTCCCCAGATCCGAAAAGGTAGAAAACAATATCCAGGAAAACCTCCTAGTCGCGATAGGCTAGGGTATTCCTTTTTTGTAATCAATCCATCCCAGCCCGAAAAAGGGTTAAACTTATACTGGGTGGATGTCGATTCGTGTCCATTTTAACGAGATCGAAACGACAAGGGCCTCGGAAATCTTTTCATATTTAGAGAGTCAGAAAAGAGCTGAAAGATGACTCCAAAGTGACTTTTTCGTGTATTTACTGAGTCCTAAAAAGTATAAAATACAACTTGTTTCCATCGTTTGAGTCGCAAAAAACCTGCTGCTGCACATACCAAGCAAGCGTAAAATCCATTTTCGACATAACATATGCAAATATTTGATAAAAATAACTTTTAAAACTCATTTAATGTCGAAAAAGTTATAAATATGTCAAATTGGTAAAAATAAAATTACTTTTACTATTTACCTTGGTAGAAAACAACAGTGGTCCATTTGGAGCAGAAACTTCCGTCGACGATTGCGACCAATCCAGGCAACCATTCAGCTTCTCGTCTGTCACAGGTAAAAGGCGCTCCCTTGCCCTACATTTTCATTCATTTTTTAATGATTTTCCCTTAAGAATCAGTTTTGCATGGGCATTTTTAAAATTTTAGGGCCGGGCCCATTGGCGCGGGTATCGGGCACGGACCCGCGCCAATGAGCTCTTTTTACTAAAGGGCTCGCGCCACATGGCGTGACTGTTAGCAAAACAGCCGCGCCAGCGGCCGAACCTAAATTTTCGCCCAAAATTTCGACATTTAAACCAAATTTCTTGGAATTTGAAGCTCATCAAAGATCTAATCAGGGGTTTTTGACCATGTGAATGCAGATAATCACTCAAAATGGCAATCGAATGGAAGGAACGAGAGCACGGAGACGAGGATGAACAGGCCATGCAAAGCCAAGCTTGCATGAATGCACTTAGAGACTGTGGATTGAAAAAGTTCTTCCTCACGCCATGTTTACGAGCTCAGCCTGAGCTCCTCCAATATCTAATCAGCATCTGGGATGAAAATGAACAAGTGTTCAAGCTACGAGACCAGGTGTTAGAACTGGAGGTCACTGACATTTATTTCATTACTGGATTGTCCCGCAGAGGTCCAATCCCTGTACTGACTGGGAGCAGACCATCCGGGGAAAAGATGGAACAGGTAATGGCACGGGTGTGCCGAGGGGCACAAACAGGATCAGGAAGCAAGAAGGTAGACATCCATACTATCCCTGATCTAGCACTGAGAGTAGTTCTCCATACCATTACGCGGGCTGCTGGGTCGCAGGCTCCGCACGAGGCCACGAAGACCCAACTCCTGTTGGCCTCAGAATGCATGGGTCCCCTACTGTTCAACTGGGCAGAAGCAGTAACTATCAACATGAAAAGGCAGCTCACAAAGTGCAAACAGGGGAAACTGAAACAGTTCGGGTATGGTTCCATCTTGGTATCGTTCATTCTGGAACGCATACCAATCTTCCAGGGCCAAGGGGCCGTAGTGGCGAGTCCGATACCACGAGAGCCACGAATGGCTCACTGGGCAGCACTGATGCCCAGATCTGGAGGTGGCCAACAGATGTCCTGGAGGCCAGAGTTCTTTAGGTGGCTACGACGCCAACTGATCGTCGTGGAAGATTGGCCCTATTCGGGAACTGACTTTACCGGGGACCCAGATCTCCCACTACCAGAAGGAGATGACTGGGACGAGGAGCTGGGTAAGACCTCATGTTTTTGATTTTATGTTTATATGTTTTTTTGTTAATACACATTCGTCTTAACACAATTATATATGCATGCAGATGTAGGACCTGAGAGACCAGCCGGGATGTCTCCAATCTCCCGGAGGACACAACTCGCCCCTGAGATCCAGGGGGAAGGCACCAGAGGAGAGGAACTGATCCAGAACCTCGAGGGGATTGCCCATGGGATCCCCGACTATGCTCGGCTAGCAGACGTACCGATGGCATACCAGCGCCACACGGTGGGAGTTCTGAACCGGATCCACCGAATCCTGAGGCGCCTAGTGCGTGCAGTGACGTGCTACCATGAGCACCATGCGGATTAGTCCTTAGGATTTATGCCACACCTATTTTTGAGAGACACAGTGTCTCAGGATGTACTAAGACGATTATGTATATTTTTTGAGTTTTACGTGACACACTCTATGTAAACATTTCGATATTTATATATATACATATCTATTTCTGGATGAGTCTTTCTTTACATGTGATGATGATTTATAAATTGCGCAAATGTCTGTCTAATACCAAATTTGCTACTGCATCCGTTAATGTATTCAAATGCCTGGGTATATGATGATATGTAATGTAGTCAAAATTCCTTTCCAGTAATCGAATACGCAAATACAGACGTAAGATGGACGGGTTCCTTAACGAATAGTGTCCGTTCAGCTGTAACACTACAAGTTGTGAATCTAGGTACACGAGCAATTCACGGATACCAAGGTTTACTGCCTCGGTTAATAATTCCAACACGACACTATATTCCGCGATATTGTTCGTGGTACGTCCTAAGCACACACCTTGCAGGTTAATCAACTCACCAGCAGGATCGTAGATTACCCAGGCTGCGGAAGACAGATTCCTGGTACTGCGGGAGGCACCATCCGCGAAACCAACAAAGGAATGAATAGACATCTGCACAACCAGGAAGACCCGATCAGCAGAAAGATGTTTACAAAGCACACCACACTATGCACACAAATGACAATCACACACCTATGTACACACACCACACCAATAAATCACTTCAGGCATAGTACTTTTTAAGGTACAGCCCATTTCTGGGCTGCGCCAGCGGAACTCCTTCGTAATCTATAAGCTCGTAGGCCCCATTTTTCAAAACGCGTTTTACTATATAGGGACCATGCCACATAGGCTAGAGTTTACCGGCTCCAAGCTTATCATGTGCCTGATCGTACAAGAGAACGAGGTCTCCTTCAATGAAAGAACGAGGAGAAACAGTTTGATCAAAATGAGTTTTGACCCTCTTCTTTTGTGCTTCGATGATCAAAGCAGCTAGTCGACGGGTTTCATCCAATCGTTCGAGATACAGAAGACGTTCTTCCTCAGGAGAGGTATCCGGTAATAGCTCCACAGCTAATTTAAGCAAAGGAATTTCACATTCAACCGGCAGAGTAGCTTCCAGACCGTACACCAATTGGAAAGGTGTGAACCCGGTTGCACTCTTAGCAGATGTTCGGTATGCCCAGAGAGCTGAGAACAGTTGGAGATGCCAACTGGATTTATGAATCCCAACTGTTCGCTGAAGCATGGTGACCAAGACCTTGTTCACCGCTTCAACCTGACCATTCGCTTGAGGGTAGTATGGTGTTGAGCCGTCGTGACGCAAGCCCAACGCTGAAGTCAGCTCCGTCATCATGTAATCACGGAAATGAGTACCATGATCAGTGACGATGGCTTGAGGAACCTCGAATCGTGCAATAACGTGGTTGAATATAAATGAAGCAGCCGTTCTTCCGTCAGCAGCTAGTGTAGGCATCGCCTCGGCCCACTTAGTGAAGTAGTCGACGGCGACAATGATATACGCATGCCCCCCGGCCGAGTGAGGGTTACACGTCATAAAATCCACGCCCCATTTTGCAAAAGGGCCGACGGTAATAACGGGATGCAAAGGCAATGGCGGCGCGCGCATCTTGCGCTGAAAAATCTGGCACGGATGACATTTACGGACTGCAGTGATACAATCCTTGAATATGGAAGGCCAGAAATATCATGCCCTCAGAATCTTCTGGGCAGTAGCATATCCGGACATGTGTCCGCCACAGGCGCCACTGTGGCAGTCATTCAAGACTTTCTCAGCCTCTTCCAAGGTAAGGCATCGTCGGAGCACCGAATCTACTCCAATACGATATAAGGTATCTCCTATGATACGGTAGGGTTGGGACTAGTGCCGAATCCGACGACGGGCAGTTTTATCCAACTCAGACCGAAATGTCGCGGTCTGAAGATACACTATGATGTCACCATACCAAGGATCGCGAGTATCGATAAGAAACAGCGTTTCGTCCGGTATATGATCTTCTGAGTGTGAAGGAACAGAGTCTGTAGGGAGAGAGCATATCAAATCCGCAAAGACCAGTGATTTAGTTGACTTGGCAGTAGTGAACTCCAAGTCAAACTCCTGCAGGATCACGATCCATTTGGAGTACTTGCCCCCTAGTAATTGTCTAGAAAGAATATACGTCATAGGGTTGCAGTCTGAAACCACTGTTATCGTACGCAAAAGGATGTAATGGAGAAAGCGTTGTACGGCATGTACTGCTGCTAAGGCCAACTTCTCGACATGTGCATAACGCGTTTCCGGGTCGAGAAGGTTCCGAGACAGGTAATAAACAACATGTTCATCACCGTTCTCGTCATCCTGCACCAAGACCATGGCGATGGTGCTAAATGCGGCGGCTAGATACAAAGTAAAGTCGCGGTGGTAGTCCGGAGGACGAAGCAACGGAGCATTGACTAGCAATGTCTTCAGCTTCTCAAAGGATTCTTGAGAAATTTCGTCCCAATAAAAGGGAACATTCTGCTTTAACAAACGAGTGAATCCTTTGGCCACCTCGGCATAATTCGGGATAAAGCGCCGAAGAAAATTCGCTTTCCCTTGCAGACTCTGTAACTGATACAGGGAGGAGGGTGATGGGAGATTTACGATGGCCTCGACCTTTAGAGGGTCAAGGCGAATTCCGTCTTTCGAGACTATAAAGCCTAAAAGACGGCCAGAATCAACGCAGAAGACGCACTTATGAGGGTTGAGCCTGATATTGTAGCGTCTGCAACGAAGGAATATCTGGCGGAGATGCTGAGGATGGTCCTCTCGCTTACCTGAATGGGCTGGCAAGTCGTCCAGATAAGGCTGGACGATATGGCGAATATCATGAAAAGCGTAGGACATCGCACGCTGAAACGTGGCGCCAGCGTTTTTTAAGCCGAACGGGAGTTTTTTGTACGCGAAAGTGCCCCACGGACAGATGAATGTGGTCTTATGTTGATCCTCAGGTGCAATATTGATTTGGTTATAGCCCGAGAAACCGTCCATTAAGGAATAGATCTCACTCCCGGCACATTCGTCGATGATCTGGTCGATGAACGGAGTGGGATAATTATCCTTAGGACAGGCGCGATTGATATCGCGATAATCCACACAGACTCGAATTGTACCCTGCTTTTTATCAACAGGGACGATATTGGAGACCCATTCTGTAAGGGGGATAGGATAAATAAAACCTGCGTTCAGAAGTTTTTCAACTTCTGCCTTGATGGCGGTGGCTTTCCGAGGATGCATGGGACATAAGCGTTGGCGCACGGGTTTCGCACCTGGGTAGGTTGGAATCTCGTGCACGACAATACTTGGATCAATTCCCGGCATTTCCTCGTAAGACCATGCGAAAACATCTCTGAATTCTTTGAAAAGCTCAGTATAGACTTGAATCTCCTTGGGAGAACAAGTCACACCCACATGAATGTTCTCAACAATCCCCGGTTTAACGGAGATGTCGATTGGAACAGTTTGAGTAATGTTACTCAGATTACCCTCCGAAAAAACCTCGTGCATTAAGATCGGTGTTTGAAGAGGAGGGGAAGGAACCTGAGTAGCATAACGCTCCAGACAATCAGTCATTGCCCCCAAGCTGGGCATAAACGAGGAGCGATGATGTCCATCGCCCCAGGGCAGCTCCTCGAGAGACATAGTTTCAACGATAGCCTCATCTGAAGGAAAAGTCTCTCTAAGAGGATCAGGTGAATCAGCCTGACCAAGCCAGGGGGATTGCGAGTAGACGTCAAGAGCCATGCTCATCGGAGCATGCTGAGGAGGTGGAGGGTCCGATGCGGCAACAATCTCACAGTAGCTGATCCCTATTGGCGTTAAAGGCATGGATTCTCCAAACTCATATACCTGCTCAGGTGTAGGAATAAGCCAGGGGTCATCAGTCCTGGACAACATATTGACTTGAGCGGTATTCGGTGGTGGTGCGGGGAATATACCCATGAGAACAGGGTCTTTGAAGAGACCAGGTCCTATGCTGTCTGGGGGATTCGGAATTTGATCCACGTATGGCACGTTGTTCTCAGAGCTAGAGGTGAAAAATGACAACTGATCTACCGTGACAATCTTGCCCTCATGGGGGAACTTAATGAATCGAAAGACGGTAGACGACACGCAGAGCATGGCATGGGTCCAGCTGCGGCCAAGAAGTATATTGTAGTTGAGTTTAGCGTCAACCACTTCCACTTCCACGTTGACAGTTTTTCCCTGTAATGTGATCGCAAGACTCTCAAGAACTCCCAGGGGTTTAGACTCCCGACCATCAAATGCCTCGAGGGCATTGGGAGATGACGACAAGGCTGGAGAGCCAATGGCCTTCCAGTAGGCGGAGGACATAACGCAAGTAGATGCACTCTCATCTACGACGGCCCTTTGAATGTTGAGACCGTTAATCCCGACTTGAATGACCAAAGCGATTTGATGTGGAAGCCGGGGAGTAAAATTCTCCAGATCAAAGGTGAGAAGGCTCGAGTCGGCGGGATCGATACCACCGATGGCAGACAGTAAAGCCTTCCATTGTGAAGGACAACTTTGAAGAACCTCAAGTGCAGACATGGCACATGGCGCCTGTGCCAGATCCTCAACGATACTGTAATGTTGAGCGGCACGAGCATTTGGATTGTAAGAGGATCTCCGAAGAACACCCTTGGGAGGTGGCTTCACAACGGGTTCGAGAGTCGGCTTCTCGATTTCCAATGGACCAGAAACAGGTGGGGGAGGCGGCCCATCCGCAACTTCCTTCCCGGGTGCCTGCCGTGATTCATTGTAATCCTTCGATCGCGTAGCAATAGTGATAGGTGCATTAGTCTTCATCATGAAAACCTGAGACCCAAACGGTGCAGATGGTGACGCCTGTTCGACCATCTGGGTCTGCTGAGATGGAAATGGCTCTTTTAAAACAGCCGGAGTCCCTTTTGAGCCTTTAAGAAGTTGACTGACCTCGGACCGTCGTGGACAATCCTTAGTGTAATGGTCACCTTCACAGATGAGGCAAGGGAATTTCGGCTTACGTTGGGAGCCATCCTCAGTTCGAGATTTAGATTCCGGTTTTGGGGCATCAGATTTTGATTTTCCTTTGCCCTTCTTCTTCCCCTTGGAGGATTTGTCCGCAGGATTGGCCTGGACGGCATTCACCTCCGCGGTTTTACCAGAATCGGATGAGGCGGGATTAGCAGAGGTATTGTTGGAAGAATTAGCCTTTTGCTTCCCATTCGAAGACTTCTTCGAATTTTGAGAAACGGAACCAATGACACCATCCACCGAAGGGGTGGGCGGGGCCTTTTTGGCTCCGG